>CM038669.1:415523952-416025356 GCA_021605145.1 Aegilops bicornis
GCCCCCCTGACTGCTGGGACCCACCAGCTACATCTTCGCACACAAGAAAGTGCATCCGAAAAAAAAACGATTCGCCCCCCTGACTGCTGGGACCCACCAGCTACATCTTCGCACGCAAGGAAGTGCGTCCGGGCAAAAAAAAACAAAACGAATCCCCCCTGACTGCTGGGACCCAGCAGCTACACCTTCGCACGCAAGAAAGTGCGTCCGGGCAAAAAAACAAAATGATTTGCCCCCTTGACTGCTGGGACCCACCAGCTACATCTTCGCAGGCAAGGAACTACCTGACAGTAGGGACCCACCTGGTCGAAGCGTACGTAGCGTTGTCATTCTGGTGCGTGAGCGATTATGCGTACATATATCTTTGGTCGATGTAGAGGCGCGCATGTGTCGTAGTAGAGGCGCGTACGTGTCGTAGTAGAGGCGCGCACGTAGCATGTACACGTACGTGATACGTCTCCGTCGTTTCTATAATTTTTGATTGTTCCATGCCAATATTATTCACTTTCATATATTTTTTGGCAACTTTTTATATTATTTTTGGGACTAACATATTGATCCAAAGGCCGGTGCAGTTCACTGCATTGCATGTTTTATGTTTCGCAGAATATCCATATCAAACGGAATCCAAACGGGATAAAAACGGACGGAGCTTATTTTTGGAAAATACGGAAAAATCAAGAAGAAAAATCCACGCGAGACAGTGCCCGAGGTGGTCACGAGGCAGGGGGCGTGCCCCTCCCCCTGGGCGCGCCGCCTACCCTCGTGAGCCCACCGTAAGGCGGTTTATGCTCTTCTTTTGCCGCGAGAGAGATAATATTCAAAAAAAATCACAGAAAAGGTTTCAGGCAAATCGGAGTTACGGATCTCCATATATACGCGAAATGGTGAAACAAAGCAAGAATAGAATGCAGAAACAGAGAGATAGATCCAATCTCGGAGGGGCTCTCGCCCCTCCCAAGCCATGGGAGCCAAGGAACAGAGGGGAAACCCTCCTCCCATCTAGGGGGGCTCTCTCCCCCTTGCTTCCGGTGGCGCCGGAACGCCGCTGGGGGCCATCATCATCACCGCAATCTTCACCAACACCTCCGCCATCTTCACCAACATCTCCATCACCTTCCTCCCCTCTATCTACAGCGGTCCACTCTTCCGCAACCCGCTGTACCCTCTACTTGAACATGGTGCTTTATGCTTCATATTATTTTTCCAATGATGTGTTGCCATCCTATGATGTCTGAGTAGATTCCTATTGTCCTATCGGTGATTGATGAATTCCTATGATTGGTTTGAGTTGCATGTTTTATTATTGGTGCTGTCCTATTGTGCCCTCCATGTCGCGCAAGCGTGAGGGATTCCCGCTGTAAGGTGTTGCAATACGTTCATGATTCGCTTATAGTGGGTTGCGTGGTGGTGAAACACAAACCCGAGTAAGTAGGTTGTTTACGTATGGGATAAAGGGGACTTGATGCTTTAATGCTATGGTTGGGTTTTACCTTATTGAATCTTTAGTAGTTGCGGATGCTTGCTAGAGTTCCAATCATATGTGCATATGACCCAAGTAGAGAAAGTATGTTAGCTTATGCCTCTCCCTCAAATAGAATTGCAATAGTGATTACCGGTCTAGTAATATAGTCAGTTGCCTAGGGACAATTCCACAACTCCTAACACCACTTTTCCACACTCGCCATATTTACTTTAGTTGTGTCTTTACCTTAGCAGCCCCTAGTTTTATTTTCCTGCTCTTTACTTTCTTGCAAGCTTACCCGAAAACACCTACAAAGTACTTCTAGTTTTATACTTGTTCTAGGTAAAGCAAACGTCAAGCGTGCGTAGAGTTGTATCGATGGTCGATAGAACTTTAGGGAATATTTGTTCTACCTTTAGCTCCTTGTTGTGTTCGACACTCTTACTTATCGAAAACTGTTGCGATCCCCTATACTTGTGGGTTATCAAGACCTTTTTCTGGCACCGTTGCCGGGGAGCAATATTGTGGGGTGAATATTCTCGTGTGTGCTTGTTTGCTTTATCACTAAGTAATTTTTATTTGCTGTTCTTAGTTGTTCTCTATCTTTAGTTATGGATATGGAACACGAAATACCAAAAAAAGTAGGTGTACTTGCTACTCATGAGGATGGGGTAACTCCTAAAACCCCCGATTCTCATTATGTGAGAAATATTATGTACTACTTTGATAATCCTGAGAAAACCCCATTCAACTTTATAATGGGAGTAACGTTGGATCAACATGAATACTTTAGGGATTATCGCTTGACACAAAAAGGGAAACTATTATGGGATCAATTTATTATGTTGTAGTGGTATGCTAGACAACTATGCTTGGAATATGATTATACTTGTTGCTCTAGGATGGAGGCTCCACACCTTCCCTTTTCATGAAAATTTAATGATAATGAAACCTTCGCTTCTTATGCTAATGGTATATATGATTACTATGATGTGGAACAAATAGAAGAATTTGTTGCTTTTATGGGTGCTTATGAAATTGAATCCATGTTTAAAGAGTTTGAGGATTTTGATGATGCTTGTTATAGATCTGAAAATTTAGCTATCCTTAAATATTGTTATGAGAATTATGAATATAATGCCTATATTAATGCACTTATTAAGAAAGTCTCCGCAGTCCAAGAAGAGACTAATATTTTGCAGGAAGCTATGGAAGAAGAAATTGATGAAACTATGAGCTCATTGGATGAAAAAGATGATGAGAAGAGCGAAGAACAAAAGGAGGAAGAGCGGATTAGCTACCCGTGACCACCTTCTAATGAGAGTAACCATTCAACTCATACATTGTTTAATTCCCCTTCATGCTTACCGAAGGATGATTGCTATGATCCCGTTGATTATTTTGAAATATCCCTTTTTGATGATGCTTGCTATGCTTGTGGCCAAGATGCCAATATGAATGATGCTTATGGAGATGAACTTGCTATAGTTCCTTATGTTAAACATGAAATTGTTGCTATTGCACCCATGCATGATAGTCCTATTATCTTTTTAAATTCTCCCGATTACTCTATATCGGAGAAGTTTGCACTTATTAAGGATTATATTGATGGGTTGCCTTTTTACCGTTGCACATGATGATTTTGATGAATATAATATGCATGTGCTTGCTGCTCCTACTTGCAATTATTATGAGAGGAACTATATCTCCACCTCTCTATGTTTCCAATACAATAAAATTGCAAGAAACTGCTTATACTATGCATTGGCCTTTACTTGGTGTGCATGAATTGTTCTTTTATGACACGCCGATGCATAGGAAGAGAGTTAGATTTCGTCATTACTTGATATATGTTACTTTGTGCTCACTACTAAATTGCAAATCATTGCTAATTAAAATTGGCTTGGATATACCTTGGGATCCGGGTGGATTCACTACTTGAGCACTATATGCCTAGCTTAATGGGTTTAAAGAAAGCGCTGCCAGGGAGACAACCGGAAGTTTTAGAGAGTCATTTATTTCTGTTGAGTGCTTTCATATAGTTTAAAAACAACAAAAATAAAGAGGGAACCTAAAACTTTTTCAAAAAAAGTGAAAGTAAGAGAGACAAGCATTGTTGAAGTGGGAGAGCTCCTTGAACTTTGTTCATGCTCACAGCAACTTTGTGAATCTTGATTACAGAAACTTTTCAATAAAAATAATTATCCCCTTGTACAATTCCATTGTATTATAAAAATAATGTGCCAAGGTTTGGCTTTAGGATGTTTACAATGCTTGTTGGTTTGTGCGGTGCAGGACAGAAACTTTGGCTGTAGTGCGAGAATTTTTTAATGGAACGTCAAATGGTTCTGATTCTTTCTGCACTGTCTTGCTGTAAAACATTTTTATTTTTCCTAATTTTGGCAGAATTTTTCATGTATCAGAATTATGGTGAATGTTCAGATTGCTATAGACTGTTCTGTTTTAGATATATTCTGTTTTTGATGCATAGTTTGCTTGTTTCGATGAAACTATCAATTTATATCAGTGGATTAATCCATGAAAAAGTTATATTACAGTAGACACCATGCAAAAAAAATATGAATTGGTTTGCAATAGTACTTAGAGTGGTGATTTGCTTTATTATACTAACGGATCTTACCGAGTTTTCTGTTGAAGTTTTGTGTGGATGTAGTGTCTAATCGAGGATGTTTCGATGTGAGAAGAAGGAAGAGAGGCAAGAGCTCAAGCTTGGGGATGCCCGAGGCACCCCAAGTAAATATTCAAGGAGACTCAAGCATCTAAGCTTGGGGATGCTGGGGAGGAATCCCCTCTTTCTTCAACAAATATCGGTATGTTTTCGGATTCGTTTCGTTCATGCGATATGTGCAATCTTGGAGCGTCTTTTGCATTTAGTTTTCACTTTTTATTTTATGCACCATGCTGGTATGAGATAGTCCTTGGTTGATTTATAGAATGCTCTATGCACTTCACTTAAATCTTTTGAGTATGGCTTTATAGAATGCTTCATGTGCTTCACTTATATCATTTGAAGTTTGGATTGCCTGTTTCTCTTTACATAGACAACCGCCATTTGTAGAATGCTCTTTTGCTTCACTTATATTTGTTAGAGCGTGGGCATATCTTTCGTAGAAAGAATTAAACTCTCTTGCTTCACTTATATCTATTTATAGAGATGACAGGAATTGGTCATTCACATGGTTAGTCATAAAATCCTACATAACTTGTAGATCGTTGAATATGATATGTTTGATTCCTTGCAATAGTTTTGCGATATAAAGATGGTGATATTAGAGTTATGCTAGTGGGTGGTTGTGGATTGTAGAGACACTTGTGTTGAGGTGTGCAAGTCCCGTAGCATGCACGTATGGTAACCGTTGTGTGACAAATTTGAAGCATGGGGTGTTTCTTTGATTGTCTTCCTTACGAGTGGCGGTCGGGGACGAGCGATGGTCTTTTCCTACCAATCTATCCCCCTAGGGGCATGCGTAGTAGTACTTTGCTTCGAGGGCTAATAAACTTTTGCAATAAGTATATGAGCTCTTTACGACTAATGTGAGTCCATGGATTATACGCACTTTTACCTTTCCATCATTGCTAGCCTCTTGATGCCGTGCATTGCCCTTTCTCACCTCGAGAGTTGGTGCAAACTTCGCCGGTGCATCCAAACCCCATGATACGATACGCTCTATCACACATAAGCCTCATTATATCTTCCTCAAAACAGCCACCATACCTACCTATCATGGCATTTCCATAGCCATTCCGAGATATATTGCCATGCAACTTCCATCATCATCATATACATGACTTGAGCATTCATTGTCATATTGCTTTGCATGACCGTAAGATAACTAGCATGATGTTTTCATGGCTTGTCCATTTTTTGATGTCATTGCTATGCTAGATCATTGCACATCCCGGTACACCACCGGCGGCATTCATATAGAGTCATATCTTTGTTCTAGTATCGAGTTGTAATATCGAGTTGTAAGTAAATAAAAGTGTGATGATCATCATTATTAGAGCATTGCCCCAGTGAGGAAAGGA
Organism: Aegilops bicornis; assembly: GCA_021605145.1. Lineage (NCBI taxonomy): Eukaryota > Viridiplantae > Streptophyta > Magnoliopsida > Poales > Poaceae > Aegilops > Aegilops bicornis. Next base: position 415,529,468 of record CM038669.1, read on the forward strand.
TGATGGAGACTATGATTCCCCCACAAGTCGGGATGAGACTCCGGACTTTACAAAAAAATAAAAGAGGCCAAAGAAGCCCAAATAAAAAAAGAGGCCAAAGAAGCCCACCAAAAAAAATAAAAAAAGAGAAAAAAAGAAAAAATGAGAGAAAAAGAGAGAAGGGGCAATGTTACTATCCTTTTACCACACTTGTGCTTCAAAGTAGCACCATGTTCTTCATAGAGAAAGTATCCTATGCTTTCACTTTCATATACTAGTGGGAATTTTCATTATAGAACTTGGCTTGTATATTCCGATGATGGGCTTCCTCAAATGCCCGAGGTCTTCATGAGCAAGCAAGTTGGATGCACACCCACTTAGTTTCCAGTTTGAGCTTTCATACACTTATAGCTCTTAGTGCATCCGTTGCATGGCAATCCCTACTCCTCGCATTGACATCAATTGATGGGCATCTCCATAGCCCATTGATTAGCTGCGTCGATGTGAGACTTTCTCCTTTTTTGTCTTCTCCACATAACCTCCATCATTAGATTCTATTCCACCTAAAGAGCTATATCCATGGCTTGCGCTCATGTATTGCGTGAGGGTTGAAAAAAGCTGAAGCCGCGTTAAAAGTATGAACCAATTGCTCGGCTTGTCATCGGGTTGTGCATGATGGGGGCATTTTGTGTGACGAAAATGAAGCATGGCCAAACTGTATGATTTTGTAGGGATAAGCTTGCTTTGGCCTTGTTGTTTTGAAAAGAGATGATTGCTTTATTGGTACGCTCGAAGTATTATTATTTTCATGTCAAATGATAGACTATTGCTTTGAATCACTCGTGTCTTAATATTCGTACCATGATTAGACATATGATCAAGATTATGCTAGGTAGCATTCCACATCAAAAATTATTCTTTTTTATCATTTACCTACTCGAGGACGAGCAGGAATTAAGCTTGGGGATGCTGATACGTCTCCGTCATATCTATAATTTTTATTGTTCCATGCCAATATTATTCACTTTCATATACTTTTTGGCAACTTTTTATATTATTTTTGGGACTAACATATTGATCCGATTGCCCAATGCCGGTTCACTGCATTGCATGTTTTATGTTTATGAGAATATCCATATCAAACGGAATCCAAACGGGATAAAACGAACGGAGCTTATTTTTGGAAAATATGGAAAAATCCAGAAGAAAAATCCACAGGAGACAGTGCCCAAGGTGGTCACGAGGCAGGGGGGCGCGCCCCTCCCCCCTGGGCGCGCCGCCTACCCTCGTGAGCCCACCGTAAGGCGTTTGATGCTCTTCTTTTACCGCAAGAAAGATAATATTCGAAAAAAAATCACAGAAAAGGTTTCAGGCCAATCGGAGTTACGGATCTCCATATATACGCGAAACGGTGAAATAGAGCAAGAACAGAACGCAGAAACAGAGAGATAGATCCAATCTCGGAGGGGCTCTCGCCCCTCCCAAGCCATGGGAGCCAAGGAACAGAGGGGAAACCCTCCTCCCATCTAGGGAGGAGGTCAAGGAAGAAGAAGAAGAAGGGGTTCTCTCCCCTTGCTTCCGATGGCGCCCAGGAAGCATGGCTGGGGCCATCATCATCACCGCAATCTTCACCAACACCTCCGCCATCTTCACCAACATCTCCATCACCTTCCTCCCCTCTATCTACTGATGGTCCACTCTTCCGCAACCGCTGTACCCTCTACTTGAACATGGTGCTTTATGCTTCATATTATTTTCCAATGATGTGTTGCCATCCTATGATGTCTGAGTAGATTCCTATTGTCTTATCGGTGATTGATGAATTGCTATGATTGGTTTGAGTTGCATGTTTTATTATTGGTGCTGTCCTATTGTGCCCTCCGTGTCGCGCAAGCGTGAGAGATTCCCGCTGTAGGGTGTTGCAGTACGTTCATGATTCGCTTATAGTGGGTTGCGTGAGTGACTGAAACACAAACCCGAGTAAGTAGGTTGTTTACGTATGGGATAAAGGGGACTTGATGCTTTAATGCTATGGTTGGGTTTTATCTTAATGAATCTTTAGTAGTTGCGGATGCTTGCTAGAGTTCCAATCATAAGTGCATATGATCCAAGTAGAGAAAGTATGTTAGCTTATGCCTCTCCCTCAAATAGAATTGCAATAGTGATTACCGGTCTAGTAATATAGTCAGTTGCCTAGGTACAATTCCACAACTCCTACCACCACTTTTCCACACTCGCCATATTTACTTTAGTTGTGTCTTTACCTTAGCAGCCCCTAGTTTTATTTTCGTGCTCTTTACTTTCTTGCAAGCTTACCCGAAAACACCTACAAAGTACTTCTAGTTTTATACTTGTTCTAGGTAAAGCAAACGTCAAGCGTGCTTAGAGTTGTATCGGTGGTCGATAGAACTTTAGGGAATATTTGTTCTACCTTTAGCTCCTCGTTGGGTTCGACACTCTTACTTATCGAAAACTGTTGCGATCCCCTATACTTGTGGGTTATCAGTACGTAAAGCGGCCAGGGTGCAAGAAAGAAAATACGGCCACGTACGTACATACGGGCAGGGTCTCGAACGCCTACTCGCGCATACGTACGGCTAGGGCTCGTTTACATGGCTGGGGTCGGAACGGAGAAACATTGTTGTCGTCGTGTTCATGGGGAGGCAACGGAATGCGTCATGTTCATGGGGAGGCAACGGAATGCGTCGTTTTCATCGGGAGGCAACGGAACGCGTGGGAGCCAACCGGCTGGGTCGGAACGGAATGCGTGGTCGTGTTCATCGGGAGGGCTTGGACGGAACATGCGATGGAAACGAGGCCCGGCGTACCACAAAACGGAGGAACCGGCCTTGTGTTCGACCGGCCATGTTAAAGCAGGATCCTGTTCGCCGGGAGGAGTCCGCGTATCGCCAAAGCGGAGGATACGGACTTCCCTACGGTCGAAAGCAGGGGTCCTATTGATCGGGAGGGTGTGGCGTGCCAAAAGCGGGCCAAACGGACCTCCTATAGTCGAAAGCAGGGTCGTGTTGATCGGGAGGGTGTGGCGTGCCGCCAAAGCGGATGAAGCGGACCTCCTACGGTCAAACGGGGTCCTGTTGATCGGGAGGGTGTGGCGTGCCAAAAGCAGGACTCCACGGGATACTGCTCATCTCCACCGTCGGCCTCCTCCAGCCTCCACGGGCTACCGTCGACCTCCTCCAGCCTCCACGGACTCATGTTCATCCAGCCTCCACCGCGCGCTAATCCACCTGCTACTGTTCAACCACCCCTCCACGGGCACCCCTCCATCATCTACTGTTCATCCAACCCTCCACACCACGGGGTCCTGTTCAACCACCCCTCCACGGGCACCCCTCCACCGTCTATTGTTCATCCAGCCCTCCACACCACGGGGTCCTGTTCATCCAGAGGCAACGCCACCGCTCACTGTTCATCCAACCCCCCCCCTCATAGCGCTCCTTTGTTCATCCAATCGATCGACTTGATTAGCGGCGATGGCGAAGGAATCGCTCGATTGGGTTCAGTTAACAGCCATCGATCGATCGCTCGGGTTCAGTAACGCGTAGCCTGCAGTGCAATCGCTCGGGTTCAGTTAGAGCCCAACGCCTCGCTCGGGTTCAGTTAGAGCCAACGCCTTGCACACACGCACGTACGTGTACGAGAGGAACACGCATCACTCGGCCCCCGACCTCCCACCGTAACCGGGAACTCCCCGAAATTTTCCTCGCCCTCGCTTCTACCACGCCTTTTTCCGTCATGGACGGCCCAAAGAATGTCATACAGCTGCGTCTCCGGCCCGCCCAGGACGAAAAGCCCATTTTCTGTCATGATTTTTTGTCATAGAAGTAGGAGCCCACCACATCTATGATGATACCGTGTTTTGTCACAATTATCATCATAGAAGTGTCATATGTATGACAGAAAAAAAAATTGTTCGGCCCAAAATGTCACGGATGTGTCTTTTTTTTGTAGTGCACTAGTTCGGCGAAGAGATGGTGATACAAGTGCAATATGGATGGTAGATATAGGTTTTTGTAATCTGAAAATATAAAAACAGCAAGGTAGCAAGTAATAGAAGTGAGCGTAAACGGTATTGCAATGCTAGGAAACAAGGCCTATGGTTCATACTTTCACTAGTGCAAGTTCTCTCAACAATAATAACATAATTGGATCATATAACTATCCCTCAACGTGCAACAAAAAGTCACTCCAAAGTCACTAATAGCGGAGAACAAACGAAGAGATTATTGTAGGGTACGAAACCACCTCAAAGTTATCCTTTTTGATCGATCTATTCAAGAGTCCGTAGTAAAATAACACGAAGCTATTCTTTCCGTTCGATCTATCATAGAGTTCGTACTAGAATAACACCTTAAGACACAAATCAACCAAAACCCTAATGTCACCTAGATACTCCAATGTCACCTAAAGTATCCGTGGGTATGATTATACGATATGCATCACACAATCTCAGATTCATCTATTCAACCAACACATAGAACTTCAAAGAGTGACCCAAAGTTTCTACCAGAGAGTCAAGACGAAAATGTGTGCCAACCCCTATGCATAAGTTCACAAGGTCACTGAACCCGCAAGTTGATCACCAAAACATGCATCAAGTAGATCACGTGATATCCCATTGTCACCACAGATAAGCACATGCAAGACATACATCAAGTGTTCTAAAATCCTTAAAGACTCAATCCAATAAGATAACTTCAAAGGGAAAAATCAATCCATTACAAGATAATAGAGGGGGAGAAACATCATAAGATCCAACTATAATAGCAAAGCTCGCGATACATCAAGATCGTACCACCTCAAGAACACGAGAGAGAGAGAGAGAGAGAGAGAGATATCAAACACATAGCTACTGGTACATACCCTCAGTCCCGAGGGTGAACTACGCCCTCCTCGTCATGGAGAGCGCCGGGATGATGAAGATGGCCACCAAGTGAGGGTTTCCCCCTCCGTGAGGTGCTTGAACAGGGTCCCGATTGGTTTTTGGTGGCTACAGAGGCTTGCGGCGGCGGAACTCCCGATCTATTCTGTTCCCCGATGTTTTTAGGGTATATGGATATATATAGGCGAAAGAAGTCAGTATGGGGAGCCACGAGGGGCCCACGAGGGTGGGGCGTGCCCAGCGGGGAAGGCGCGCCTCCCTGCCTCGTGGCCACCTCGAAGCTTCCCTGAGTTCAACTCCAAGTCTCCTGGATCACGTTCGTTCCAAAAATCACGCTCCCGAAGGTTTCATTCCGTTTGGACTCCATTTGATATTCCTTTTCTGCGAGACACTAAAACAAGGGAAAAACCAAAAACTGGCACTGGGCTCTAGGTTAATAGGTTAGTCCCGAAACTAATATAAAAGTGCATAGTAAAGCACATTAAACATCTGATACGTCTCCGTCGTATCTACTTTTCCAAACACGTTTGCCCTTGTTTTGGACTCTAACTTGCATGATTTGAATGGAACTAACTCGGACTGACGCTATTTTCAGCAGACTTTCCATGGTGTTATTTATGTGCAGAAACACAAGTTCTCTGAATTACCTGAAACTCCACGGAACGTCTATTTGGAAATAATAAAAAATCCTTGCCAAAGATGAAGACCAGAGGGCCCACACCCTGTCCACGAGGGTGGGGGCGCGCCTGCCCCTCTAGGGCGTGCCCCCCTACCTCGTGGGCCCCCTGGAGCTCCTCCGACCTCAACTCCAACTCTATATATTTGCTTTCAGGGAGAAAAAAAATCAGAGAGAATAATTCATCGCCTTTTACGATATGGAGCCGCCGCCAAGCCCTAAAATCTCTCGGGAGGGCTGATCTGGAGTCCGTTCGGGGCTCCGGAGAGGGGGATTCACCGCCGTCGTCATCATCAACCATCCTCCATCACCAATTTCATGATGCTCACCGCCGTGCATGAGTAATTCCATCGTAGGCTTTCTGGACGGTGATGGTTGGATGAGATCTAGCATGTAATCGAGTTAGTTTTGTTAGGGTTTGATCCCTAGTATCCACTATGTTACGAGATTGATGTTGCTATGACTTTGCTATGCTTAATGCTTGTCACTAGGGCCCGAGTGCCATGATTTCAGATCTGAACCTATTATGTTTTCATGAATATATGTGTGTTCTTGATCCTATCTTGCAAGTCTATAGTCACCTACTATGTGTTATGATCCGCAACCCCGAAGTGACAATAATCGGGACCACTCCGGTGATGACCATAGTTTGAGGAGTTCATGTATTCACTATGTGCTAATGCTTTGTTCGGTACTCTATTAAAAGGAGGCCTTAATATCCCTTAGTTTCCATTAGGACCCCTTGCCACGGGAGGGTAGGACAAAACATGTCATGCAAGTTCTTTTCCATAAGCACGTATGACTATATTTGGAATACATGCCTACATTACATTGATGAATTGGAGCTAGTTCTATGTCACCCTATGTTATGACTGTTACATGATGAACCGCATCCGGCATAATTCTCCATCACCGATCCAATGCCTACGAGCTTTCCACATATTATTATTCGCTTATTTACTTTTCCATTGCTACTGTTACAATCACTACAAAACACCAAAAATATTACTTTTTTCTTCCGTTACTTTTGTTACCGTTACCACTACTATCATATTACTTTGCTACTAAATATTTTGCTGCAGATATTAAGTTATCCAGGTGTGGTTGAATTGACAACTCAACTGCTAATACTTGAGAATATTCTTTGGCTCCCCTTGTGTCGAATCAATAAATTTGGGTTGAATACTCTACCCTCGAAAACTGTTGCGATCCCCTATACTTGTGGGTTATCAAGACTATTTTCTGGTGCCGTTGTCGGGGAGCATAGCTCTATCCTTTGAGTCACTTCGGATTTATATCTGCTGGTCACTATGAAGAACTTGAAATATGCTAAGACAACAATTTATCCCTCATCTACGAGGGGAGGTAAGGAACTGCCATCTAGATCTGCACTTGATTCACCTTCTGTTTGGAGTAAGCTTGCGACACCTAAACCTGCTTCTGCTATTCGTTCTGATATATCGCATGTTATTGATGATGCCACTTCTGCTATGCATGATGCTTATGATGAAACTACGTCTATGCTTGATACTATTGTGCCACTTAGTGAATTTCTTGATGAACAAATTGCTAGGGCTAGAGAGAATGAAAATATTGAAACTGATTATATTGATGAAATTGATGATGAAGACTTGCCTGTTATTCCCGAGGGTTATATTTTTGATAAAGAAGCTTATGCAGCTATTTTAGCTTGCAAAGATAGATCTGAGCTTAAGAGATTATTAGCTAAACAATCTCTTAATGATAGAATGAGACATGGCCCTGCTTTTGCAACTTCACCTATCTGTGTTACCGATAAGGATTATGAATTCTCTGTTGATCCTGATATAATTACTTTGGTTGAATCTGATCCTTTTCAAGGCTATGAATCTGAAACTGTTGTGGCACATCTTACTAAATTAAATGATATAGCCACCCTGTTCACTAATGATGAGAGATCTCGCTACTTTTATATCCTTAAAATATTTCCGTTCTCATTAAAGGGTGATGCTAAGATATGGTTTAATTCTCTTGATCCCTGGTTGTGTGCGTAGTCCCCAGGATATGATTTATTACTTTTCTGCTAAATATTTCCCTGCTCATAAGAAACAAGCTGCTTTAAGGAAATATGCAACTTTGTGCAAATTGAAGAAGAGAGTCTCCCACAAGCTTGGGGGAGGCTTCTCAAGTTACTTAATGCTTTGCATGATCGTCCTCTTAAGAAAAATAAAATACTTGATATCTTTTATAATGGACTAACCGATGCTTCCAGAGATTACCTGGATAGTTGTGCTAGTTCTGTTTCTAGGGAAAGAACACCGGATGAAGCTGAAATTATATTGAATAATATGTTGAAAAATGGAAATAATTGGACACTTCCTGAGCCAATTCCAGAGCCTATTCCTAAACCAACTCCGAAGAAGAGAGGTGTTCTATTTCTCAGTCCTGAAGATATGCAAGAGGCAAAGAAATCTATGAAAGAAAAAGGTATTAAAGATGAAGATGTTAAGAATTTACATCCTATTGAAGAAATACATGGTCTTAATTTACCGCCTGTTGAAGAAACATATGATCTTAATCCTTTACCTATTGAAGAACCTCCTGGTCTTGATAACCCGAGACAGGTAGTAAAGGTAAATTCTCTCTATAGATTTGATGTAGGTGATATTCCTCACTATAAGTCTACTAGACAATGCTTAGAAGAGTTTGACAATTTTATTGTCAAACAAGAAAACTTCAATGCTTATTCTGGTAAACAATTGAAATACAATTCCGATACGCTTGAACACTTGGGTGATTATATGTCTAGAGTTAAAGGTGAACTTAAACTCATTACTAAACATGCTTCTATGGTTGCCACTCAAGTAGAACAAGTACTTAAAGCTCAAAATGATTTGCTCAATGAAATGAATAGTAATAATAATGATTATGCTATTAGAGTGGCTACTAGAACTGGTAGAATGACTCAGGAACCTTTGTATCCTGAAGGCCACCCTAAGAGAATTGAGCAAGATTCTCAGAGAAATAATATTGATGCACCTAATTCTTCTAAAAAGAAGAAAAAGAAAAATGATAGGACTTTGCATGCTTCTAGTGAAACTATTGCTGAACCACCTGAGAATCCAAATGATATCTCTATTTCTGATGCTGAAACACAATTTGGTAATGAACATGAACCTAGTGAAAATGTCAATGATGATGTTCATGATGATGCTCAACCTAGTAATGATAATGATGTAGAAACTGAACCTGCTGTTGATCCTGATAACCCACAATCAAAGAATCAATGTTATGATAAGAGAGACTTCGTTGCTAGGAAACATGGTAAAGAAAGAGAACCATGGGTTCAGAAACCCATGCCTTTTCCTCCCAAACCATCCAAGAAAAAGGATGATGAGGATTTTGAGCGCTTTGCTGAAATGATTAGACCTATCTTTTTACGTATGCGATTAACTGATATCCTCAAAATGAATCCTTATGCTAAGTACATGAAAGATATTGTTACAAATAAGAGAAAGATACCGGAAGCTGAAATTTCCACCATGCTTGCTAATTATACTTTCAAAGGTGGAATATCTAAGAAAGTAGGAGATCCGGGAGTACCCACTATACCATGTTCCATTAAAAAAAATATGTTAAAACTGCTTTATGTGATCTTGGAGCCGGTGTTAGTGTTATGCTCTTTCTTTATAACGTAGACTTGATTTGAATAAGTTGACACCTACTGAAATATCTTTGCAAATGGCTGATAAATTAACTGCTATACATGTCGGTATTTGTGAGGATGTGCCTGTTGTGGTTGCAAACATTACTATTTTAACAGACTTTGTTATTCTTGATATTCTCGAGGATGATAGTATGTCTATTATTCTTGGAAGACCTTTTTTGAATACTGCAGGGGCTGTTATTGATTACAACAAAGGCAATGTCACTTTTCATGTTAACGGTAATGAGCATACGGTACACTTTCCAAGGAAACAACCTCAAGTTCATAGTATCAACTCTATTGGAAAAATTCCATCGATTATATTTGGAGGTTTTGAATTTCCTCTTCCCTCTTGTCAAGAAGAAATATGATATTCTTATTATAGGGGATGTGCATATCCCCGTTGAGGTAACATAGTGTCATTCGAAATTTCTCCAGTTCCATGTTATTCGGAATGAGTTTGTTAACAAGACTTGATCAACCTTGTTAGTGGATTCCTTTTGATGAGCATGAGATGGATGAAACTAGAAGGCACAACATTCTGTACCCTCTCCCTACTTTCTGTTATTTTGTTGAAATAAAGTAAAAATAGTATTTTTCTATCTGTTTCCTGATTTATCTGTGCAATATAAAAATACCCCGAAAATAAAAGTTCTCCAAATGCCCTGAAAATGGAATATGATTTTTCTAGAATTTTTGAGAATTTCTGGCATTGAGAACACAGTAGGAGGAGCTAGCACCTGGCCACGAGGGTCAGGGGCGCGCCCTACCCCCTGGGCACGCCCCCTGCCTCGTGGGCTCACGGTGGCCCTCCTACACTTATTCCTGCACCCATACACTCCTTCTTCCTCCCACAAACACCAATATCCAGCTCAAGCACGAGTTCTAGCTCATTTTGCTGCGATTTTTGATCTCCTTGCTCAAAGCACCTCTCACAAAACTGCTTGGGGAGATTGTTCCTTGGTATGTGACTCCTCCATTGGTCCAATTAGTTTTTGTTCTAGTGCTTTATTCATTGCAAATTTGTGCTGCCTAGGTGACCATGTTCTTGAGCTTGCATGTCAAATTTATATGGTTCCAGGTAGTTCTAATGCTTGATATAGGCTCTAGGCACTTGTGAGTAGTTGCTATCAATTTTATTGAGTGTGGTTCACTTTTGTTTGAAGTGACTAAAAATTTCAGATTATTTCAGAAAATAATGAAGAGATTTTTGAGGGGCTCATCGAGCCGAAGCTCGAAGGAAAAGCAAAATGAAGAAGAAAAGAGGCCCAAATATAATTTGCCTCGCACCCGGAGGTCCGGCCGAGTGAATGGCCTTCCGATGATTTCTTGAGAAAAGCCGGGATTTATGATGATTTCTATTCATTGGCTGAGAATGCTGGCCTCACCGACTTCCTCCACGACCAACGTCATCAGTATCTCTTACTCACCAGTACTTTTGTGCAAAACTTCTACTATTTTCCTAAGGAATCACCTCCCTCAGTAGAGTTTCATTTATATGATGTTGTTAAGAAAATACCACTAGCTGAATTTTGCGAGGTTTGCAAAATACCTCTCGAGGGTACCTTAGAAGAACAACATCGCAAAGATATGGATGGTTTTATTGACACCATTCTTTGTGGGGAAACCAGGAAGGTTTCCGATGCAAGAATCACTAGCATACATTTTCCTGTTTTATGCTACTTTGCTATATTTGCTAGTCGTTGCTTAATTGGTCGCGAAAACTATGGAAACCTTAGTGTTCCTGATATTATCATTTTGCTCCATGGTTTATATTCCGATAACACAGTTAGTATGGGCGGTATTATTGCTAAACGGTTAAGTTTGAACCGTACTAAGGGTCCCATCTTTGGAGGTATTTATGCTTCACGCCTAGCTGCGCATTATAACATACCTATTAGGCTCTATGAGAAAGAAGAAAAATTGTTGCCCAATGCTTATTTAGATTATAAGAGTATGTCAGCGCATGACTTTATTGTTAAGAATAGGGAAGGGGCGCTTAAATATAAATTGTACTTTGATAAACATCACCCTAAGACTATTACCTTGCTGCTCCTTGTTTAATTTATCTGAAGGTCTGTATCTTGTTCCGTGGGCGACCATTCAAGCCTACCAAAACCCTACACCAGCCCCGGAGCCGGAACCACAATTTGAGCCTCCACGACAGTCTGATTATTTTTGGGATCCGGAGATGACTGCTAGCCAGTGGCAGTCAGATTCCTCTTCATCTCAGTACGACCCCGGCTACAACTATGGATATCCCCAGGCCATCCATGGCAATGAACCAACTTAGGCCAAAGGGCTAAGCTTGGGGGAGTACGTATTTCTCACCGACATTACATTTATGTTCACACACTCATTGCTAGATGTCGGTGCTCATACTCTTTTACTGTAATATCCATGCTAGTTTATTTTCTTTTTCCTGCTTTCTTCTTGTGTGTTTAATAAACCTTAAGAAAAATCAAAAAAATAGTTGTAGCTTTTAGTTAGTTTACTTTTCTTGTTGTAGTAGTAATAATTAAAAAGAAAACCCAAAAAGATTTCTCGTTCTTCTTTTGTTTGTTGGGAGCTTTCCTGTGTAAATAGTTTTATTTCTTTTCTTTTCTTTGGGGGTCGATAGGAGAAGACCATGATTAAATTATTGAAGTGGCTCTTATATGCATTATTGTTGATTTAACCAAGAGCCCATATTGCCTTGTCTTCTCCTGTTTATTGAATGCTCGCAGATTCCAGCTTAGTCCAATGCACGTGCACTCTTATTATTATTCACATCGTTCGGTCGTGCAAGTGAAAGGAAATTATGATGATATATATGACGGACTGGTGAGATGAGAAAAGCTGGTATGAACTCGACCTCTCTTGTTTTTGTAAATATGATGAGGTCATCGTTCCTGATTCAGCCTATTATGAATAAACATGTTTGCAATGACAATTAGAGATCATAGTTGCTCATGCCATGCTTGATTAGCTATGAGTTATAATGGTTTACCTTGCGTGCCACCATGCTATTAAAATGGTTGTGATGTGGTATGATGGGGTGGTATCCTCCTTTGAATGATTTAAGTGATTTGACTTGGCGCATGTTCACACATGTAGTTGAAACAAATCAACATAGCCTTCACGATATTTATGTTCATGGTGGATTATATCCTACTCATGCTTGCACTTAATGTTTATTAATTTTAATGCATGTTCATGACTGTTGTCGCTCTCTAGTTGGTCGCTTCCTAGTCTTTTCTAGCCTTCACTTGTACTAAGCGGGAATACTGCTTGTGCATCCAATCCTTTAATCCCCAAAGTTATTCCATATGAGTCCACTATACCTTCCTATATGCGGTATCTACCTGCCGTTCCAAGTAAATTTTTATGTGCCAAACTCTAAACCTTCAAATAAACATTCTGTTTTGTATGCTCGAATAGCTCATGTATCAACTAGGGCTGCCCTTATCTTCCATGTTAGGCGGGTTATTCTCAAGAGGAGTGGACTCCGCTCCTCACTCACGAGAAAATGGCTGGTCACCGGGATGCCCAGTCCCATGCTTTATGCAAACTAAATCAAAATAATTGCAAACAAAACTCCTCCTGGGACTGTTGCTAGTTGGAGACACTCGTTGTTTCAAGCAAGTCATGGATTGATGCTTGTTGGTGGAGGGAGAGTATAAACTTTACCATTCTGTTTGGGAACCGCATATAATGTGTGTAGCATGGAAGATATCGCCATCTCTTAGTTGTTATGTTGACAATGAAAGTATGCCGCTCAAAATATTATTTATCTCTATTTCAAAATCGAGCTCTGGCGCCTCTACAAATCCATGCTTCCCTCTGTGAAGGGCCTATCAATTTACTTTTATGTTGAGTCATCACCCTCTTATCAAAATCACTAGCTGGAGAGCGCAGCTGTCATTTGCATTCATTACTATTAATTTATATTGGGTATGACTATGACTGGATCTCTTTTACCATGAATTACAATGTCTAGTCAGTCCTTGATCTTTAAAGGTCTTTGTGCATTTATGTTTTATGGTCTCGAGAAAGGGCTAGCGAGATACCATCCTGTTATATCATATTATGATTGTTTTGAGAAAGTGTTGTCATCCAAGATTTATTATTATCGCTCGCTAGTTGATTATGCCATTGATATGAGTAAACATGAGACCTGAGAGTTATTGCAAATGTGGTTAATCATAATCTTTGGTGAAAACTTGAATGCTGGCTTTTCATATTTACAACAACAAGAGCAAACAGAGTTTGTAAAAGTTTTTCTTTATCACTTTCAGTTTATCAGCTGAATTGCTTGAGGACAAGCAATGGTTTAAGCTTGGGGGAGTTGATACGTCTCGTCAGATCTACTTTTCCAAACACTTTTGCCCTTGTTTTGGACTCTAACTTGCATGATTTGAATGGAACTAACCCGGACTAACGCTGTTTTCAGCAGACTTTCCACGGTGTTATTTATGTGCAGAAAAAAAAGTTCTCGAAATGACCTGAATCTCCACAGAACGTCTATCTGGAAATAATAAAAAATCCTTGCCAAAGATGAAGACCAGGGGGCCCACAACTTGTCCACGAGGGTGGGGGCGCGCCTGCCCCCCTAGGGCGTGCCCCCCTACCTCGTGGGCCCCCTGGAGCTCCTCCGACCTCAACTCCAACTCTATATATTTGCTTTTAGGGAGAAAAAAATCAGAGAGAAGAATTCCTCGTGTTTTACGATACGGAGCCGCCGCCAAGCTCTAAAACCTCTCGGGAGGGCTGATCTGGAGTCCAATCGGGGCTCCAGAGAGGGGGATTCGCCGTCGTCATCATCAACCATCCTCCATCACCAATTTCATGATGCTCACCGCCGTGCGTGAGTAATTCCATCGTAGGCTTGCTGGACGGTGATGGGTTGGATGAGATCTATCATGTAATCGAGTTAGTTTTGTTAGGGTTTGATCCCTAGTATCCACTATGTTACGAGATTGATGTTGCTATGACTTTGCTATGCTTAATGCTTGTCACTAGGGCCCGAGTGCCATGATTTCAGATCTGAACCTATTATGTTTTCATGAATATATGTGTGTTCTTGATCCTATATTGCAAGTCTATAGTCACCTACTATGTGTTATGATCCGCAACTCAAGTGACAATAATCGGGACCACTCCGGTGATGACCATAGTTTGAGGAGTTCATGTATTCACTATGTGCTAATGCTTTGTTCCGTACTCTATTAAAAGGAGGCCTTAATATCCCTTAGTTTCCATTAGGACCCGCTGCCACGGGAGGGTAGGACAAAACATGTCATGCAAGTTCTTTTCCATAAGCATGTATGACTATATTTGGAATACATGCCTACATTACATTGATGAATTGGAGCTAGTTCTGTGTCACCCTATGTTATGACTGTTACATGATGAACCGCATCCGGCATAATTCTCCATCACTGATCCAATGCCTACGAGCTTTCCACATATTGTTCTTCGCTTTTTTACGTTTTCGTTGCTACTGTTACAATCACTACAAAACACCAAAAGTATTACTTTTTTGTTTCCGTTACTTTTGTTACCATTACCACTACTATCATATTACTTTGCTACTAAATACTTTGCTGCAGATATTAAGTTATCCAGGTGTGGTTGAATTGACAACTCAACTGCTAATACTTGTGTGACGCCCCCGATTCAATCGTACACTAATCATGCACGCAAATGTGTACGATCAAGATCGGGGACTCACGGGAAGATATCACAACACAACTCTACCAATAACATAAGTCATACAAGCATCATAATACAAGCCAGGGACCTCGAGGGCTCGAATACAAGTGCTCGATCATAGACGAGTCAGCGGAAGCAACAATATCTGAGTACAGACATAAGTTAAACAAGTTGCCATAAGATGGCTAGCACAAAGCGGGATACTGATCGAAGAGGCGCATACCTCCTGCACAGGATCCTCCTAAACTACTCACTGGTCGTCGTCGGCCGGGCTGCGTAGTAGTAGGCACCTCCGATGTAGTAGTCGCCATCGACGGTGGCGTCGCTCCTGGGCTCCATCGTGCAGTTGCAGCAATCGAGTAGAGATAGGGGGGAAAAGGGGAACAAAGGCAACCGTGAGTACTCATCCAAAGTACTACAAGCAAGGAGCTACACTACATATGCATGGATATATGTGTAAAGGGCCATATCAGTGGACTGAACTGCAGAATGCCAGAATAAGAGGGGGATAGCTAGTCTTATCGAAGACTATGCTTCTGGTCACGTTCGTCTTGCAACAGGTAGAAGAGGGCCGACTGAAGTCCTCCAGGTAACATTACATAGCAATAATCCTACCCGGCGATCCCCTCCTCGTATCCCTGAGAGAGAGAGAGCGACCACCAGTTGTATCTGGCACTTGGAAGGGTGTGTTTTATTAAGTATCCGGTTCTAGTTGTCATAAGGTCAAGGTACAACTCCAAGTCGTCCTGTTACCGAAGATCACGGCTATTCGAATAGATTAACTTCACTGCAGGGTGCACCAACTTACCCAACACGCTTGATCCCGTTTGGCCGGACACACTTTCCTCGGGTCATGCCCGCCGCGGAAGATCAACACGCCGCAGCCCCACCTAGGCTCAACAGAGAGGCCACGCCGGTTCTAAACCTAAGCGCCGCAGGGTCCGGGCCCATCGCCTGAAAGCACACACACGTTGCGTGGGCGGCGAGCAGACCTAGCCTAGCAGGCGTTCCAGTCCAATCCGGCGCGCGCCGCTCCGTCGCTGACGTCTGAAGTGCTTCGGCTGATACCACGACGCCGGGATACCCATAACTACTCCCACGTAGATGGTTAGTGCGTATAGGTCGTAGCCAACTCAGATCAAATACCAAGATCTCGTTAAGCGTGTTAAGTATCCGCGAACGCCGACCAGGACCAGGCCCACCTCTCTCCTAGGTGGTCTCACCTGCCTGCCGCCTCCGCCACAAAGTAACAAATGGGGCCGTCAGAACCTGTGCCCACCTCTACGGGATGGAGCCACCGTCCTTTCAAATTTCCATCTCCGAACAATATCACAGGTAATGTAACAGTGTAAAGTATATAGTATATGCCCGTGATCACCTCCCGAAGTGATCACAGCCCAGTAGTATAGCATGGCAGACGGACAAGAGTGTAGGGTCACTGATGGAACACTAGCATCCTATACTAAGCAGTAGGATAGCAGGTAAAGGTATCAACAATAGTAGCAAGGACAGGCTATGCAGCAGTATAGGAGTAACTGAAAGCAGTAACATGCTACACTACTCTAATGCAAGCATTATAGAGAAGAGTAGGCGATATCTGGTGATCAAAGGGGGGGCTTGCCTGGTTGCTCTGGCAAGAGAGAGGGGTCGTCAACTCCGTAGTCGAACTGGGCAGCAGCAGGTGTCGGTCTCGTAGTCTACGGAGAGAAGAGGGGAAGAAACAATGAATACCATGTAAACAGATGCATATCGATGCATGACAAGACAAGTAACGATGCTAGGCATGCCCTAGCGTGGTATGAGGTGGTACTGTTAAGGGGAAACATCCGGAAAATATCCCCTGTTTCGTGGTTTTCGAGCGGAAGGAGCCGGAGGGGGAAAGTTGCGGGTTCGATAGGTTAGGGGTGTGTGGCGGACGAACGGACTGTGTATCCGGATTCGTCTCGTCGTTCTGAGCAACTTTCATGTTGAAAATATTTTAATCCGAGTTACGGATTAAAAGATATGATTTTCTAAAGATTTTATTAATTTCTGGAATTTAATTAATTATTTATCCCAACATTATCCAGAATAGTAAATGATGACGTCAGCATGACATCAGAGTGATGTCAGCAGTCAACGTTGACCATTGACCTGGTCAACCTGACGTGTGGGTCCAATGGGACCCACCTGTCATTCTCTGTTTAGGTTAATTACAGATTAGTTAATTTAATTAGTGATTAGGTTAATCTAATCAGGATTAATTAACTTAATTAATTACTTAATTAACTAATTAATAAAAAAATATTTTAATTATTATTTATTTACTTATTTAATATATTTTTTAATTCTTTTTTTTAAGCCGAGGCAGGGGCCCGGGCGGTGGCATTAGGCGGGGCGGGCGGTCAGCGAGGCACCCGTCGGGACGGCCAGCCGCGCCTCCTGCCCGGCGTGGGAGCGAGGCGTGACCCGGCGAGCGCCGACGCCAGGCGATGGAGGGCGAGCAGGAGGCCGGGAAGTGGGGGCACGATGGCCGGGATGGCCGGCGGGCGAGGCCACCGGCGACGGGAGCCTGCCGGGCAGCAGCTTGGGGAGCGGTCGAGCCGGAGGGAGCCACGCTGGCAGCTGGGGAGGCGCCAGCAGAGGTTGCTGGAAAGGCGCGCGGGCGACGTGGTTCACGCGCTGGCGAATCATGACGGGCTGCCGCCACGCAGAGGCGGCGAGGTGAGGTGCGCGTCCACAGGTGGCCGCAGACGCCGAGGCGACGGCGGGGATGGCTTCGGCGCGACTAACGCAGAGGCCGCGAGTGATCACGGGACGGGGCCGGCTGTGCACGACGAGGATAGGGGAAAGGAGGAGACGGGGGTTTCTCACATTGGCGCGTAGGGGAGTGGCAGTGTGCTCGAGGGAGACTCGGGGAGGCGCCGGCGGAGAGGGGACGGGAAGCAGTCCGGCGGGGAAGAGGAAGCAGGCCGGCGTGTTGGTCTTCGGCGACAGCGTCGGGCGAAGAGGACGGCGGCGGCGCGGCGTGGACGGCGTCCGCGAAGAGGGGGGGAGGACGAGCGACGGGAGCAAAGGCGGGACGATGGATTCGCGCGGGCGCTGGGTTCGGCGCCCCGAGCGGCGGCGCGCCGAAGCGCCAGCCAAGGCATCGAGGCGACGGGTCGGGCGGTTCGAGCCCCGATCCAATCGAGGGAATGGGTGGAGTGGGGAGAGTGGGGATTAGGGTTTGGTCACCCGGGCTATAGGCGCCGGCTGGGCCGGCCTGGTTGGCCCAGAGGCCAGCTGGGCTGTGGCCCAGTGGGGGGGGGGGTTCTTTCTCCCTTTTTTTTGTTCTGTTTTCTTTTCTTCTTTTGTTTTTATTCTATTTCTTTTCTGTTTTCTTTTATTTTAGTTTTATAAAATTTAAAAGCGACAACTAATTTGGTGTTATCAAATAGGTCACAGCCCCAAATATGCTGGCACTTTAATAAAGTGTTTTGCATGTGCTTATTATTTTAAAAGCATTTTAGATAATTGTTTTATCGTTGTTTTAGTTTATTTAGTGCATTTAAGTATTTTATTAGAAGATGACTTCTTCACCAACATTTATTACGGGTTATTTGACACGTTAGGAACAATTTAGTTTTGACTTTTGAAAACTTCAATTGTTTTAACTTTAATTCAGATTTGAATTTGGATCGGTTCTGAACTAACGCGAGATTATCAACAATAATCGAGGTGACGTGGCATCATTACCAGAGGGTTACTGTAGCTTAATTATCCGGGCGTCACAATTCTCCTCCACTACAAGAAATCTCGTCCCGAGATTTAAGAGGGGAGTAAGGGGGGAAGGTTTGGTAACGAATATAGCGGGTCTTCTCATCCTGGCTTGCTCTTCTCGAAGAGGTCAATCCAATATATTGATGCCTTCATACTTTTGCTTCAGGTCAAAATGATGAAGTCGTCATCCTTTCTTCAGGATCTTCATCGTACCTACGAAAAGATAAGGGGCAGCTCACTACGACATAATGCTTTTGAGGGAAACAATCTGGGGTTAACCCATGAATTAGTATAAGATTATCTCTCGAGTTGAACATATGAAATACCTCGAGAGTAAGGTACGAAGGTACCATAATAGGCTCCAAGCGGATAGATAGTTGCTCGAAGCCCCAACTGCAGTGAGAAAGGGGTTCAGAGTAGCGAGAGTAAGTATTGCGTCTGATTCCAGAATAGATCACTAGGACAGTGGCCCGTGGATTACATACGAGTCCACGCGCGAGGAATAACTTTGGGAATAGGGGGTGTACAGGACAGTCAGGTTTCGATCCTGTGGAACTGTGGGTTATGGGCCCACCATGTGGTTTTTTTATAGGAGCAGTGACATCTTTCACGGTCATGATAGCAAGGCATGCCAGAGAGTACCATGTCAGTTATGTCGGCATCAACATTGGTACCAAGGGCGAGGGACGAAGAGAACCACTTTCCTGCTCGTTGAACGAGGCGGATCAATAGGCAAGGTTCTCGTCCATCGGTGGCTACCGGAATGTCATCAACAATAGTAATGTGAGGTCCCTCTGATGAGTTGTACCTCGAGGTGTTTGCACAAGCGGTGGATTATTACTGCTTATATCATATAGATCATAGAAAGGGTTCAAACAAGCCAATGGAAGGAAAATATGATCATCAGTTAAACAGCACAATGGAAAGGAAAATATGTTTAAACACATATTTCAAGGGTATATCCTTCCCAAGGGCAAGCAGAGCAAGATATCCATGACAGGATATAAAGTAGAAAACCATTTAGGTAAGGGGGGAGGAATCTCATGATATTACCCATACAACGGTGTTAGGATAAATGATAAATAAAATTTAGCATCGTGCTTCAAATGTTCCTATTGAAAATCGGAGTACCATTGACATGCTTCGAGATAGCATTGACATGGTCTTCAGGTGAAGATCAGACTCTGGAAACACGAAGGATCCATCAGGAATAACTTGTAGAATAAGTCTTACAATTTCCTCATGGGTGAATGGATAACCTTGCTGAAAAGGAATCTATAATGATAGGTCCTCCAATGAAGTGCTAGGCATGACATCATGTTACCGGGTCATCAAAGGATCAACATCATAACTCTTGGAAAGTTGTCCCAACCATCATATCGTACCGAGATTCATATCCAATTGGTGTCATGATACCTCAGACTCAGGGGGTCCGAGAGGAAAAGGTGCAACACAAATCAACGAAATGGCATTGCAAGATTCTCGAAAAATGAACTATGGGAGCGGGTTTCTGAAGCAATAGTTCATCATTAAACCAAGGAGGGGATGAGAAGGTGGCTGATGGGCTCAGCGACAATTCATCGAGAATTCCAAACGGATGGATTTCCACGATAATGTGAACAAGAAGATGCCATTTGTTAGATCAAATGATATAATGGGACATGCTCGAGGAAAACATACATAATTAACATTGGTTGAACGGTGCACCCGAAATATGGGTTGGGTTGCACGGCCAATGTTAGAATGGTGATTCAATTATCAAAAGACTTAGAATGAACTATCGCCCATTCACTTCAAAGCAATAGGGTTGCTAGAAGTTTTGAATTCACACGTCATAGCTCAATTGTCGGTATTCCGGTTGAAAACAATACGAGGACCAAGGAATGAACGAAGATGGCAAGAAGTATTATGATATCAAGAATTCTTAAGAGGTGGTGAAATTCTCACCACAGTCTTGACAAAAGAGATGGTAATACTTCCGAGGTAAGGAAGATCAAGCTGCCGGGTAGCGGTGGATCTCAAGGTTTACACAAAACACGAACAAGTTGTGTTGAACGGAAGGCAATAAAGTGGTCAATGAGAACAGGAATCATCGAGGGGCAAGGATGGTATTACCCATCATGAATTCAATTGAATTCTGGAAGAGCTCATAAGGTTGATGATGATCACGACACATTTGTCGAGAGATTTCATGCAGATGTAATCAATCAATGACGACATCAAGTCGAGGAATGATGAAGCAAGAGGTTATTGGAACCACCGATTTACTACACAATCTCGAACTCAAGCTTGTTGTTTCGGGTGAATGGTTATGACGAGGAAAATCGACGTAAGCTTAGCTATAGTCGAAAATTGGTGCTCCGAGAATAAGGACCAGGTAGCACAGTTAGAATCATCACGACTATGATATAGACAAAAAGGCTAGGAATGGCGTGATCGGTTACAAACTTCGTAGTTATAGAAGCTTCAAGAGTTGTTGAACCGTAGTGCGGACTCGGTTCGGTTATCGGTGTCTTTGAGTGTTTAATAACTCAGAGCCCGTGAAAAATTTGAATCAGTGGGAAGGTAGCACTTGATGAAGAACTCATAAGAATTTATGCAGTTCCATGATAATCTCGAGATACCAGGGGGGTAATACTCGACACAAGATCAAAGTAAAGGTTGGACTGGTGTATTGATCCATAGAAGACAATTATTTTAACTTGTCCGAGAAATGGAATCAAGGAAGAACAATCATGGTCGGAACCACGGTTGCAAGGGATCAATTCACAGATACCATATGTTAGTTATCAAGGAAATAGTTATTATTACAAGAAGCTTCCATGATAGGATATACATCGCGTCCATGGGCATGAACACAAAGTTCAAGGTCGACTCCCACTTCCTCAATGCATAATCTTCCATTCACCTCTCGTATTTCAAGATGACATTAGTTGTTGAAAGTTTTACCTGGTGCAATACCGGATAAGTATGACTCGTGAAATCTTTCGGTTCACACCGATGAGGGAAGGCGTTGGTTCAATCCCATCGGGGCTTCTTCTGAATCATATACCGTAATCTTTAGAAATAATTAACTCAAGCTCAAGGCGAGCATGGTAGAGAAAGCGAGAGGATACAATTTACCAAAGGCATTATGTATCGGAGGAAAGGCTCACAAGGTTATTGAATATGAAGGGCGTTGTCGGATAAAATCCAACAAAGGATCCGTGGTCCACAAGGGATCCGACGTGAGCATCGGTACTCAACTAGAGGAAGAAGAATGCAAGGAGATCAAATTATAGAAACAACCGACTAACTCAATTGTCAAATGCAAAGGAATTATGATTTCCAAATCAAGGGATCGAAGCAATGCTCGATTAGAGATGGATAAGTTGAATAGCCTTAGGGTACAATCAACGACAATTGGATTGGTCGAGGACCAATTCCAGCTTAAAGAATGGCAGCTCAGCGGAAAGGTAATTTATAGGGATCAATGATGATTGCGGGTATTCGCAAACATATTGAGTCAACGGACTCAAAATGATAATGACAAGGAATGTCAATAAGACTACGAGACTTATGGGATTAACCATAATGCAAGCAAGCCAGAATTTCAAGAGCCAAAGGCTCCAGAGGATTTTCGGAAGATCGAATAGTATTTTGAAGACTTTTGTGAAACACATGAACAACTGTGGATGAGCGGATACTCGACAAGTGCGAGGATTTATTTGAAGGGGTATTCATGTGGCAAAGAACTGCTAGGCAAGAGGCACAAAGTATTTTCGAACAATAAAGAAAACTTCGGGTATCTTGTAATAACAAGATCAATGGGGGATGATCGTATGAATGGCAAGTGTCATTAGTTATCCATACGGATTTATCGGTGGTCGGGAATAGCAAAAGTGATGGGCACAAAGTCTCGAGAGAACATCGAGAGTATCTTCGAATCTTCGATGTAGCAAAGCGATCATCTGAAGTGAGGGCTCTCCGGGAGAAAGTACTTGCGAGAACCTAAAGTTAGTTTTGTTTTTAGCAAAATCGTTTAACCCGAATAGAAGAGAGTTCGTAATCCCGGAGTAAAGATCGAGGAGTAAAAGATCCTAATACCACCCAATGGAGACGTGGGCCCATGGGCCGCACAGCCATGTTAGTAAAAGTTTTGTAAAGTCTAGACTCGACTTCGGCCAAGGAGTTGGAAGGGGGATTCCTACAGGCAGTCGGCTCTGATACCAACTTGTGACGCCCCCAATTCAATCGTACACTAATCATGCACGCAAATGTGTATGATCAAGATCAGGGACTCACGGGAAGATATCACAACACAACTCTACCAATAACATAAGTCATACAAGCATCATAATACAAGCCAGGGACCTCGAGGGCTCGAATACAAGTGCTCGATCATAGACGAGTCGTGAAGCAACAATATCTGAGTCTGAGACATAAGTTAAACAAGTTGCCATAAGATGGCTAGCACAAACCGGGATACAGATCGAAAGAGGCGCACGCCTCTGCTGGGATCCTCCTAAACTACTTCCCGGTCGCCGCTGCCAGGCTACACGTAGTAGTAGGCACCTCCGGTGTAGTAGTCGTCATCGACGGTGGCGTCTGGCTCCTGGGCTCCATCGCCTGGTTGCAGCAATCGAGTAGAGATAGGGGGAAAGGGGGAACAAGGCAACCGTGAGTACTCATCCAAAGTACTCGCAAGCAAGGAGCTACACTACATATGCATGGATATATGTGTAAAGGGCCATATCAGTGGACTGAACTGCAGAATGCCGTAATAAGAGGGGATAGCTAGTCTTATCGAAGACTATGCTTCCAGTCACGTTCGTCTTGCAACAGTAGAAGAGGGCCGATCAAGTCCTCCAGGTAACATTACATAGCAATAATCCTACCCGGCGATCCCCTCCTCGTATCCCTGAGAGAGAGAGCGACCACCGGTTGTATCTGGCACTTGCAAGGGTGTGTTTTATTAAGTATCCGGTTCTAGTTGTCATAAGTTCAAGGTACAACTCCAAGTAGTCCTGTTACCGAAGATCTCGGCTTTTCGTTTAGATTAACTTGACTGGAGTGGTGCACCAACTTTCCCAACTCGCTTGATCACATTTGGCCGACACACTTTCTGGGTCATGCCCGCCGCGGAAGATCAACACGCCGCAGCCCCACCTAGGCTCAACAGAGGCCAAAGACGCGGTCTAAACCTAAGCGCCAGCAGGGTCTGGGCCCATCGCCTGAAAGCACACACTGCGCTATGCGTGGGCGGCCGGAAGCACCTAGCCTAGCAGGCGTTCCAGTCCAATCCGGCCACGCGCCCGTCACGACGTCACAGTGCTTCGGTGATACCATGACGCCGGGATACCCATAACTACTCCCACGTAGATGGTTAGTGCGTATTGGCTCGTAGCCAACTCGGATCAAATACCAAGATCTCGTTAAGCGTGTTAAGTATCCATGAACGCCCGGCCAGACCAGGCCCACCTCTCTCCTAGGTGGTCTCACCGCCTGCCGCCTCCGCCACAAAGTAACAATCGGGGCCGTCGGGAACCCAGCCCACCTCTACGGGATGGAGCCACCGTCCTTTCAGCCCCCATCTCCGAACAAGTATCACGAGTAATGTAATAGTGTAAAGTATATAGTATATGCCCGTGATCACCTCCCGAAGTGATCACAGCCCAGTAGTATAGCATGGCAGACGGACAAGAGTGTAGGGTCACTGATGGAACACTAGCATCCTATACTAAGCAAGAGGATAACAGGTAAAGGTATCAACAAGAGTAGCAAGGACAAAGCTATGCAACAAAGATAGGAGTAATCAGCAAAGAATACATGCTACACTACTCTAATGCAAGCATTATAGAGAAGAGTAGGCGATATCCTGTGATCAAAGGGGGGCTTGCCTGGTTGCTCTGGCAAGAGAGAGGGGTCGTCAACTCCGTAGTCGAATCGGGCGGCAGCGGTTTCGGTCTCGTAGTCTCTTGAGAGAAGAGGGGAAGAAACAATGAATACCATGTAAACAGATGCATACCGATGCATGACAAGACAAGTAAGGATGCTAGGCGTGCCCTAAGCGTGGTATGAGGTGGTACTGTTATGGGGAAACATCCGGAAAATATCCCCGGTGTTTCGTGTTTTCGAAGAGGAGCGGAGGGGAAAGTTGCGGATTCGATAGGTTAGGGGTGTGTGGCGGACGAACGGACTGTGTATCCGGATTCGTCTCGTCGTTCTGAGCAACTTTCATGTTGAAAATATTTTAATCCGAGTTACGGATTAAAAGATATGATTTTCTAAAGATTTTATTAATTTCCGGAATTTAATTAATTATTTATCCCAACATTATCCAGAATAGTAAGTGATGACGTCAGCATGACATCGTGAGTGATGTCAAGATCAACGTTGACCATTGACCTGGTCAACATGACGTGTGGGTCCAAGTGGGACCCACCTGTCATTCTCTGTTTAGGTTAATTACAGTTAGTTAATTTAATTAGTGATTAGGTTAATCTAATCAGATTAATTAACTTAATTAATTACTTAATTAACTAATTAATAAAAATATTTTAATTATTATTTATTTACTTATTTAATATATTTTTTATTCTTTTTTTAAGCCGAACCTTGAGGGCCCAAGCGGTGGCATTGGGCAGCGGGCGGCGGGTCAATCGAGCACCGTCGGGCGGCCCGTGCGCCTCCCCGCCGGCGTGGGAGCGAGCCGTGACCGGCGAGGCCGACGCCTGCCTGAGGCGATCAACGGGAGCCCGGGAAGTGGGGGCACGATGGCGGGGATGGCCGACGCGGGCGAGGCCACCGGCGACGGGAGCCCACCGGCAGCAGCTTGGGCGGCGCGGTTTGAGCCGGAGGGAGCTGCGCGGCAGCTGGGGAGGCGCCGCAGGGCATGGGCGCGCAAGCGGGGCGACGTGGTTCACGCGCGGGCGAACCGCGACGGGCCGTGGCCACGCAGAGGCGGCGAGGTGAGGTGCGCGGCCCTGGGTGGCCGCGTACGGCGAGGCGACGGCGGGGGATGGCTCGGGCGCGACGAACGCGGGGAGGCCGTGAGTGAGCACGGGACGGGGCTGGCTGTGCACGACGAGGTCAGGGGAAAGGAGGAGACGGGGGTTTCTCACATTGGCGCGTAGGGGAGTGGCAGTGTGCTCGAGGGAGACTCGGGGAGGCGCCGGCGGAGAGGGGACGGGGAAGCAGTCCGGCGGGGAAGAGGAAGGTGTCAGCGTGTTGGTCTTCGGCGACAGCGTCGGGCGAAGAGGACGGCGGCGGCGTGCGTGGACGGCGTCCGGCGAAGAGGGGGGGAGGACGAGTGACGGGAGCCAGCGGGGACGGATGGAGGCGCGGCGGGGCGCGGGGTTCGGCGCCCTGAAGCGGCGGCGGCCGAGCCTCAAGGCTGACCTCGAGGCGACGGGTCGGGCGATTCGAGCCCCGATCCAATCGGGGAATGGGTGGAGTGGGGGAGAGTGGGGATTAGGGTTTCGGTCACCCCAGGGGGGGCTATAGGCGCCGGCTGGGCTGTGGCCCAGTGGGGGGGGTTCTTTCTCCCTTTTTTTGGTTCTGTTTTCTTTTCTTCTTTTGTTTTTATTCTATTTATTTTCTTCTTTTATTTTAGTTTTATAAAATTTAAAAGCGACAACTAATTTGGTGTTATCAAATAGGTCACAGCCCCAAATATGCTGGCACTTTAATAAAGTGTTTTGCATGTGCTTATTATTTTAAAAGCATTTTAGATAATTGTTTTATCGCTGTTTTAGTTTATTTAGTGCATTTAAGTATTTTATTAGAAGATGACTTCTTCACCAACATTTATTATGGGTTATTTGACACGTTAGGAACAATTTAGTTTTGACTTTTGAAAACTTCAATTGTTTTAACTTTAATTCAGATTTGAATTTGGATCGGTTCTGAACTAACGCGAGATTATCAACAATAATCGAGGTGACATGGCATCATTACCAGAGGGTTACTGTAGCTTAATTATCCGGGCGTCACAACTTGAGAATATTCTTTGGCTCCCCTTGTGTCGAATCAATAAATTTGGATTGAATACTCTACCCTAAAAAACTGTTGCGATCCCCTATGCTTGTGGGTTATCAACATCCAAGATGGATAATATAATAGCATGAATACTTCATAAATTATAGATACGTTGGAGACATATCACGCGCCGTCGAGTACCTCGTCTCCACGATGAAGGAAATGAACCGGAGGGCTCCGCTGCATCGCCAATGTCGTCATCTTCGCCGCCGGTGCCCGGAGGTCCTCATCGTCGATTCGCGACAACCAACGCGTCCCCATCCCTGTCATCTACACCATCCTCATTACCGTGAGCTACTGATATTCCCCCCTACCCATTTTCTCGCGCTTGTGTTGTAGTTGTCATCCCCGCGAGCACCGAGCTCCGGCCATCACCATGGCCGGCGAACCTCACGCCCTGGAGCTCTTCCGCTCGCTCCAGTAGCTCCCGCGTGCTCTTCGGGTCTCCAGGATCCCGATGCGCCCCTCTGCTCACTTGCTAATGCACTGCAGCCCTCGCGCCCGTGCTGCTATAGCTCCGGCCGCCGTTGCTGTCCATATCGCCGCTGCCACAGGCCGCCCTAGCTGCTGTTGGCTGCTCCGTTGTGCGCAGACGAGCACCAGCTCCACACGGGGCCTGTCCGCCGTCCATTTGGTTGATGGAGGGCGAATCCCAAAGCCCTCCGCCATCTCTGGCCTCGCCGGTGATGAGCCATGGGTCGACTCTGGCGGGGTTGACCCGATTGACAGGGTTTGACTTCTCTGAGTCGCTGACGTGTGGGCCTAGCCCGTGTGTTAATTAGATTAATAAGTTAGTTAGCACTAACAACCCCTGTTAACCAGTTAAGACACTAACGCGCGGGTCCCACTAGTCAGGTTTGACCTGGACCACACCTGTTGATCGTTGGCGTCACCGTGACGTCATCCTGACGCAATAAGTCATTTTCTGGATTTAGTTTAAATTAGAATAACCAGAAATTCCAGAAAAGGGTTAAACTTCTAAAAATCATAGAAAATAATCTATAACTCCAATGAAAATAATTTATATATGAAAAACATGAAGAATCTGTTTATGCCATTTCCATGCATGTTTGAACAAGTTAAACTCACTAATTAGGACAAATGATGATTAGGGCAACCTTTGAAATAACATTTGGTGTTGGAATTTGATCTTGTTTGAATTCCACTTCAATTAACTTGTCTGAATATTGCATTAGGTGAATTCAGTATCTTAATATGTCATATCATGCATTTGGTTGTGCATTATAGTGAATGTTGTTCCTGTTTGTGTTTACCGGTAGTTGTCCCCTCTCGGTAGATGGTTGTTCCGACATTGAGATCGATGTCACTGAAGAATACACAATGCTATATCTTCAGAAGTCCAGGCAAGCAAACCCCCCTTGATCACCCCGATACAATCCCACTCTCTCGCTCCTGCTCTCATTTACTGCATTAGGACAACAATGATTCAACTGTTACATGTTGTGGTAGTTGAACCCATTCCTCTGCATGACCTATCTTTGCCACGGTAATTAGTAAAAACCCACTAGCATGAGTAGGAGTTGTTTGAGCCATGATGTGCCTACTCATTCAAGTTTGATTGTTATGCCTACTATGCTTAGAGTTGTGTCAGGTCTGATTCATCCGGGATGGATTGGAATGGTGGTAAACATGTCCTGTTGTTGAGAGCTAAGTGTGTGAACATGATTTGGTAAAGGTAGCGATGGTAGGCCATGTAGGAGTATATGGTGGGTTGTCTCATTGAAGCCGTCCTCAAGAACTGAGTTCCGTGTTTGTGATCCAAGACAGCTACTACCACACATTGGGCTCCGGGCACTCCAAGCTCTCTCGACTTATTAGTCACCTTGATCTCTATCCAGGAGTTGCAACTAGTTTCTGGTGTTTGTCGTATGCTGGAGGCCATGCACAACGCTGACCTTAGGGGTGGGCTGTGATGCGGCAGGCACGTGGCACGGTGTACCGAGGCACCTGTTTGGTGGGTTTGGGAACCCTGCACACATCGTTTGGGGTCGTAGTGGAAACCTCGGCCAGACTTCCTTGCGGATGGAACTCAAATAAGCGATAAACCTGGACTAGAGTCTCGTGTGGTTAGTCAGGTCGTGGCCAACACCTTTGATGGGCTTCCGCTTGAAGGTTGCCGAGTACATGTCGTGTAAACGGCGGTAAGTGGTGAGAGCATGTGTGAAGAAGTACACCCCTGCAGGGTGATATGATCTATTTGAATAGTTGCGTCCGCGGATATGGACTACTTGGGACGCTTACATTGTTCATAGATAACTTGAAGTGGATACTCTAAAATGCGCAAGATAAGTGTGAGTGCTATGGATGGCCTTCTCGTAGGGAGACGAGAGCGGATCTATAGTGATGTATTGATATGGTGAATATGTGGACTCGTGTGTGCTACCTCAAAGAAGTTACTGGCAATCGTAGTTCGGGATAGCCACCGAGTCAAAGCTAGCTTGCTGCAATTAAACTCCACCACCCCCCTTTGTTGATATCGATGCATAAGTAGTTAGTTCTGGCGTAAGCCTTGCTGGGTACATTTGTACTCACGTTTTCTTAATTTATGTTTTTGCAGAGAGACTTGAGTCTCACTAGTAGTTCCACATGGGCTTCGACAATTAGCTTGGGAATCCCAGACAGAGGTCTGGCTCCTTTGGAAGGTCTTATAGATAGAGAGAGGCTTCCTAGCCTTCTTATGTCTATACTCGGACATGTTTATGCTTCCGCCTGTGCTTATTGCATGTATGACTTGAATGCTGGGTGATGAGACCCATGTTTGTAATATTTGGCTCCTTGGAGCCTATTGAATAAATACTTTGAGTCGTAGAGTTTTGTTGTGATGCCATGTTGTATTTACACATATCGAGCATATTGTGTGTATGTTTTTGAAATGCTTGTTATGTGTGGGATCCGACGCCTAGTTGTTTATTCTTGGTAGCCTTACTTACAGGGAAATGTCTCTTGGTGCTTCCACTAAGCCATGGTAGTTTGATACTGCTTCGGAACAGTTAGGTTGGCCGGCATGTATCCTTCTTTGTTCCTGTGTTTGTCCCTTAAGGGAAATTTCACGCGTTGTTCCTTTAAGTCCTTGTAGCTTGCTACAACTTGGGTTCATACGTTGATGACCGGCACGTTTGCTACTTCTTGACCTTGCGTTGGTTTTCTCCTTGAAGAGGAAAGGGTGATGCAGCAAAGTAGAGATAAGTATTTCCGCAGTTTGAGAACCAAGGTATCAATCCAGTAGGAGACAACGCACAAGTCACCGAATACCTACACAAAAAATCAAACAACTTGCACCCAACGCGATAAAGGGGTTGTCAATCCCTTCACAGTTACTTGCAAAAGTGAGATCTGATAGAGATGGATAAACGATAAAGTAAATATTTTTGGTATTTTTTGGTTTATAGATAGGAAAGTAAAAGATTGCAAAATAGTAGGTCATAAACTTATATGATGGAAAATAGACCCGAGGGCCATATGTTTTACTAGAGGCTTCTCTCAAGATAGAAAATAATATGGTGGGTGAACAAATTACTGTCGAGCAATTGATAGAAAAGCGCAAAGTTATGACGATATCTAAGGCAATGATCATGAATATAGGCATCACGTACATGTCAAGTAGACCGAAACGATTCTGCATCTACTACTATTACTCCACCCATCGACCGCTATCCAAAGATGCATCTAGAGTATTAAGTTCATAAAGAATGGATTAACGCATTAAGCAAGATGACATGATGTAGAGGAATTAACTCAAGCAATATGATGAAAACCACATCTTTTCATCCTCGATGGCAACAATACAATATGTGCCTTGCTGCCGCTATTGTCACTGGGAAAGGACACCGCAAGATTGAACCCAAAGCTAAGCACTTCTCCCATTGCAAGAAAACCCAATCTAGTTGGCCAAACCAAACCGATAGTTCGAAGAGAATTACAAAGATATCAAATCATGCATTAAAGAATTCAGAGAAGATTCAAATAATATTCATAGATAAGCTGATCAATTCATCGGATCTCGGCAAACAGACCGGAAAAAAGTATTACATCGAGTAGATCTCCAAGAACATCGAGGAGAACGTGGTATTGAGAATCAAAGAGAGATAAGAAGCCATCTAGCTACTAGCTATGGACCTGTAGGTCTGTGGTAAACTACTCATGCTTCATCAGAAGGGCAATAGAGTTGATGTAGAAGCCCTACATGATCGAATCCCCCTCCGGCAGGGTGCCGGAAAAGGTTCCTAGATGGAATCTCATGGGTACAGAAGTTTGCGGCGGTGGAAAAGTGTTTTCGTGGATGCCTCTGTTGGTTTGGGGATATATGGGAATATATAGGCGCAAGAATTAGGTCAGGAGGTGCACGAGCGGCCCACAAGGGTGGAGGTGCCCTACTCCCCTGGGCGCGCCCTCCGTCCTTATGGCCGCCTAGTGCCTCCTCCGACTTCATCTCCAAGTCTCCTGGTTGTCTTCTGGTCCAAGAAAAATCATGGCGAAGGTTTTATTCCGTTTGGTATTCCTTTTCTGCGAAACTCAAAAATTGGGAAAAAACAGGAACTGGCACTGGGCTCTAGGTTAATAGGTTAGTCCCAAAAATAATACAAAATAGCATATTAATGCATATAAAACATCCAAAACAGATAATATAATAGCATGGAACAATCAAAAATTATAGATACGTTGGATACCTATCAAGCATCCCCAAGCTTAATACCTGCTCGTCCTCGAGTAGGTAAATGATAAAAATAGAATTTTTTATGTGGAATGCTACCTAACATATTTATCCATGTAATTTCTTTATTGTGGCATGAATGTTCAGATCTGTATGATTCAAAACAAAAGTTTAATATTGACATAAAAACAATAATACTTCAAGCATACTAACAAGGAAATTATGTCTTCTCAAAATATGATGGCCAAAGAAAGCTTATCCCTACAAAATCGTATAGTGTGCCTATGCTCCATCTTCATCACACAAAATATTCAAATCATGCACAACCCCGATGACAAGCCAAGATATTGTTTCATACTTTTGATGTTCTCAAACTTTTTCAACTTTCACGCAATACATGAGCATGAGCCATGGACATAGCACTATAGGTGGAATAGAAGGTAGTTGTGCAGAAGACAAAAAGAAGGAAATAGTCTCACATGAACTAGGCATATCAACGGGCTATGGAGATGCCCATCAATAGATATCAATGTAAGTGAGTAGGGATTTCCATGCAACGAATGCACTAGAGCTATAAGTTTGTGAAAGCTCAAAAAGAAACTAAGTGGGTGTACATCCAACTCGCTTGCTCACGAAGACCTAGGGCAATTTGAGCAAGCCCATCATTGGAATATACAAGCCAAGTTCTTTAATTAAAAAATCCCACTATATATGAAAGTGACAATATAGGAGACTCTCTATCATGAAGATCATGGTGCTACTTTGGAGCACAAGTGTCGTAAAAGGATAGTAGCATTGCCCGTTCTCTCTTTTCTCTCATTTTTTATTTTTTTTGTTTGGGCCTTCTTTCATTTTTTGGCCTCCTTCTCTTTTTTTTCGTCCGGAGTCTCATCCCGACTTGTGGGGGAATCATAGTCTCCATCATCCTTTCCTCACATGGGACAATGCTCTAATAATGAAGATCATCACACTTTTATTTACTTACAACTCAAGAACTACAACTCGATACTTAGAACAAAATATGACTCTATATGAATGCCTCCGGCGGTGTACCGGGATGTGCAATGAATCAAGAGTGACATGTATGAAAGAATTATGAATGGTGGCTTTGCCACAAATACGATGTCAACTACATGATCATGCAAACCAATATGACAATGATGGAGTGTGTCATAATAAACGGAACGGTGGAAAGTTGCATGGCAATATATCTCGGAATGGCTATGGAAAGGCCATAATAGGTAGGTATGGTGGCTGTTTTGAGGAAGATATAATAAAGCTTATGTGTGATAGAGCGTATCATATCACGGGTTTGGATAGAGCGTATCATATGGTGGGTTTATGGCACCGGCGAAAGTTGCGCGGTACTAGAGAGGCTAGCAATGGTGGAAGGGTGAGAGTGCTTATAATCCATGGACTCAAAATTAGTCATAAAGAACTCACATACTTATTGCAAAATTCTATTAGTTATCGAAACGAAGTACTACACGTATGCTCCTAGGGGGGTAGATTGGTTGGAAAAGACCATCGCTCATCCCCAACCGCCACTCATAAGCAAGACGATCAATAAATAAATCATGCTCCGACTTCATCACATAACGGTTCACCATACGTGCATGCTACGGGAATCACAAACTTTAACACAAGAATTTCTCAAATTCACAATTACTTACTAGCATGACTCTCATATCACTATCTTCATATCTCAAAACAATCATAAGGAATCAAACTTCTCATAGTAATCAATGCACTTTATATGAAAGTTTTTATTATATCCCTCTTGGATGCCTATCATATTAGGACTAAATTTATAACCAAAGCAAGTTACCATGCTGTTTAAAGACTCAAAATAATATAAGTGAAGCATGAGAGTTCAAAAATTTCTATAAAATAAAACCACTTTCGTGCTCTAAAAAGATATAAGTGGAGCACATAGAGTATTCTAATAAACCACGATTCATGCGTGTCTCTCTCAAAAGGTGTGTGCAGCAAGAATGATTGTGTCAAACTAGAAATCAAATACTCAAATCATACAAGACGCTCCAAGCAAAACACATATGATGTGGTGAATAAACATATAGCCTCAAGTAAAGTTACCGATAGACGAAGACAAAAGAGGCGAAGCCTTCCGGGGCATCCCCAAGCTTAGGCTCTTGGTTGTCCTTGAATACTACCTTGGGGTACCTTGGGCATCCCCAAGCTTAGGCTCTTGCCACTCCTTATTCCGTAGTCCATCAAATGCTTACCCAAAACTTGAAAACTTCACAACACAAAACTCAACAGAAAATCTCATAAGCTCCGTTAGTTTCTAAGTGTGTGAACACGATTTTGGAAAGGTAGCGATGAGAGGCCATGTAGGAGTACATGGTGGGTTGTATCATTGAAGCCGTCCTCAGGAACTGAGTTCCGTGTTTGTGATCCAAGACAACTCCTACCACACATTGGGCTCCAGGCACTCCAAGCTCTCTCGACTTATTAGTGGCCTTGATCTCTGTCCAGAAGTTGCAACTAGTTTCTGGTGTTTGTGGTATGCTGGAGGCTGTGCACAGCGTTGACCTTAGGGGTGGGCTGTGATGCGGCAGGCACGTGGCATGGTGTACCGAGGCACCCATTTGGTGGGTTCGGGAACCCTGCACACATCGTTTGGGGCCGTAGTGGAAACCTCGGCCGGACTTCCTTGCGGATGGAACTCAAATAGGGGATAAACCTGGACTAGAGTCTCGTGTGGTTAGTCAGGTCGTGGCCGACACCTTCGCTGGGCTTCCGCTTGAAGGTTGCCAAGTACATGTTGTGTAAACGGCGGTAAGTGGTGAGAACGTTTGTGAAGAAGTACACCCCTGCAGGGTAATATGATCTATTCGAATAGCCGCGTCCGTGGATATGGACTACTTGGGACGCTTACATTGTTCATAGATAACTTGAAGTGGATACTCTAGAATGCGCAAGATAAGTGTGAGTGCTATGGATGGCCTTCGCGTAGGGAGATGGGAGCGGATCCATAGTGGTGTATCGATATGGTGAATATGTGGACTCGTGTGTGCCACCTCAAAGAAGTTACTCGCAATTGTAGTTCATGATAGCCACCGAGTCAAAGCTGGCTTGCTGCAGTTAAACTCCACCACCCCCCTTTGTTGATATTGATGCATAAGTAGTTAGTTCTGATGTAAGCCTTGCTGGGTACATTTGTACTCACGTTTTCTTAATTTATGTTTTTGTAGAGAGACTTCAGTATCACTAGTAGTTCCACGTGGGCTTCGACAATTAGCTTGGGAATCCCAGACAGAGGTATGGCTCCTTTGGAGGGTCTTATAGATAGACAGGCTTCCTAGCCTTCTTTCTTTTCATATGTCTGTACTCAGACATGTTTATGCTTCCGGATGTGCTTGTTGCTTGTATGACTTGAATGCTGGGTCATGAGACCCATGTTTGTAATATCTAGCTCCTTGGAGCCTATTGAATAAATACTTTGAGTCGTAGAGTTCTGTTTTGATGCCATGTTGTATTTACACATATCGAGCATATTGTGTGTATGTTATTGAAATGCTTGGTATGTGGTCCTAGTTGCTCTTCCGAAGAGGTTGATCCATTATGTTAATGTCTTCATTTCTCTGCTTCAGGTCATCATGATGAAGTTGGCACCCTTTCTTCGGGAACTCCATCGTGCGTACGAAGGACAAGGGGTAAATTCGGAAGAACAGACCGCTACAATGTTGCTTATCTGGTAGATAACATCAGGAAAGGTGGTCAAAAGTAACTCTCGAATTGAAATTTAAAAATTATCATGAGCAAAGTAAGAAGGTGCAAAATAGAAGTTTCAAGCGCATAGGCAATCGTTCGTTGCATGAAACAAAGTGTGAAAGGAGTTCAGAGCAATGGGAATAAGTATTGCATCTGATACCAGAATAGATCACTAGGCAGGTGGCCCGTGAATTACATACAAAGTCAAGCGCGAGGAATAACTTTGACAACAGGGTGTAAAGGAGAGTCAAATTTCGATCATGTGGAACTGTGGGTTATGGGCCCACCATGTGGGTTAAAAGTAGGAAAGGTTGTGACATCTTGCACGGTTATGATAGCATGGCATGCCAGAGAATAGTCTACCTGTTATGTTGACAACAAATGTTGGAAGCCAAGGGCGAGGGATGAAGAGAATCATTCTCCTGCTCGTTAAACGAGGCGGACCAATAGCCAAAGTTCTCATCCATCGGTGCTTACCAGAATGTTATCAACAATAGTAGCAGGGTCTTACTGACAGAGTGGTACAACAAGGTGTTTACTTAAAGCAGTGAATTATTACTGCTTAGATTATACGTGGCTCACGAGAGAGGGTAAACAAACCAGCAAAAAAGGAAAGTGTGATTATCATTTTAAACAAACAAATGGAAAGGAAAATGTGATTATAGACAAGCATATCTTTCCCAAAGACAAACAGATCATGACATACTTGACTGGACATCAAGTACATAACCCTTTAGACAAAGGGGCAAAGAGATTCATGATGTTTACCCATTCATTGTGTTTGGATAAAGGATCAAGAAATTTTAGCATTGTGCTTAAAATGTTCTTATTGAACATCGGAGTACCACAGACATGCTTCGAGATAGCATTGACATGGTCTTCAAGCAAAAGTCGGACTTTGGATACTCAAAGGATTCATCAGGAACAACTGATACGTCTCCAACATATCTATAATTTATGAAGTATTCATGCCATGTTTACAATAGTTTTATATGATTTTGGTATGATTTGATTAGAACTAACCTGCATCGACGCCTGTTTTCAGCAGAACTACCGTGGTGTTGTTTTTGTGCAGAAATAAAAGTTCTCGGAATGCGATGAGAATCAACGGAGAATTTTTCTGGAAAATATAAAAAATACTGGAACAAAGAGTTACCGAAGGGGAGGCCCGTGGGTCCCACGAGGGTGGAGGGCGCGCCCCTGTGCCTCGTGGACTTCTCATGGGGCCCGTGGGTCCGTTAAGTTTTGTGTGATTGAAGTTTTCAAGCTTTGGGTGAGATATCGATATGAGGAGAATACGGAGTAGAAAGACCCTAAGCTTGGGGATGCCCAAGGCACCCCAAGGTAATATTCAAGGAAGACTCAAGTGCCTAAGCTTGGGGATGCCCCGGAAGGCATCCCCTCTTTCTTTTTCAAAATTATCGGTATACCTTACTCGGAGCTATATTTTTATTCGTCACATGATATGTGTTTTTCTTGGAGCGTATTTTCAATTTTACTTGTTGTTTGAATAAAATCATTGGATCTGAAATCTTGAATGAAAATGAATCCTCCCATGGCTAGTTAATTATTTGACTACTCAGTGTTCTTCACTTATATCTTTTTGGAGTAGTTTGTCATTTACTCACGTGCTTCGCATATAGCCTATGAGTAAATGGTTGAATGAATTGAATATCATAAATCTGAATTTATATATGTTTCATATGCTTATAACATGGGGAGTAATGACTTCACACATAATGAGTATAGGTAGTAAACTTATTGAAACTTAGCAAACGCAGAATTGGTCACTTGAACAATTCATGAAAGAATATTGAAGGAAGAGAGATTTCACATATAAATATACTATCTTGGACATCTTTTGTAACTGTGAGCACTCATTAACATATGACATGCTAAAAAGTTGATGTTGGACAAGGAAGAGAACTTAATGGGTTATGTTTTCCTATATGCGAAACATTATATTGTCTTGGATCATCCAACATGTTGAGCTTGCCTTTCCCTATCATGCTAGCCAAATTCTTTGCACCAAGTAGAGATACTACTTGTGCTTCCAAAAATTCCTTAAACCAGTTTTGCCATGAGAGTCCACCATACCTACCTATGGATTGAGTAAGATCCTTCAAGTAAGTTGTCACCGGTGCATGCAATAGAAATTGCTCTCTAAATATGTATGATCTATTAGTGCGAAGAAAATAAGATTTATACGAACTTGTGATAGGGAAGAAATAAAAGCGACGGACTGCATAACAAAGGTCTTTATCACAAGCGGCAATATAAAGTGACATTCTTTTGCATTAAGATTTTGTGCATCCAACCATAAAAGCGCATGACAACCTCTGCTTCCCTCTGCGAAGGGCCTATCTTTTACTTTTATCTTCTAACCTTATACAAGAGTCTTGGTGATCATCACCTTTCCTTTTTACACTTTTTCCTTTGGCAAGCACTTTGTGTTGGAGCGATCCGGATATATATATCCACTTGGATGTAGGTTTTCATAAAGTATTATTGTTGACATTACCCTTGAGGTAAAAGGTTGGGAGGCGAAACTATAAGCCCCTATCTTTCTCTATGTTCGATTAAAAATTTGGACCCACAAATATCATGTGAGTGTTAGCAATTGTGAAAGATTAAATGACAGTTGAGTATGTGGAGTTTGCTGAATCAAAGCTCTTACATAGACCCTTCCCGAAAATAAGATGAATTGCAATTGTTTGATGACTAAGAGCACGGTTTGTTAGTTTTCAAGAAAGTCTATGATCTATACTTTCACATGTGAATAGCTTGTTACTTGATCATGAGAAGTTTCATGAGTTGAGCTACTGTTATGATATATAATGATGCTATAAAAAGTGGTTGGAACTATCATTGATCAAACTTATGCACTTGCTAGCATTCACACTTCAAAAATTATTTCTTTTATCATTTACCTACTCGAGGACGAGCAGGAATTAAGCTTGGGGATGCTGATACATCTCCAACGTATCTATAATTTATGAAGTATTCATGCCATGTTTCCACTAGTTTTATATGATTTTGGTATGATTTGATTAGAACTAACCCGGACTGATGTTGTTTTCAGCAGAACTACCGTGGTGTTGTTTTTGTGCAGAAATAAAAGTTCTCGGAATGCGATGAAAATCAACGGAAAATTTTTCTGGAAAATATAAAAAATACTGGAAGGAAGAGTTACCGGAGGGGAGGCCCATGGGTCCCACAAGGGTGGAGGGCGCGCCCCTGTGCCTCGTGGACTTCCCGTGGGCCCCCCTGACTTGTTCTCGACGCCAACCTCTCCTATAAATGCCCAAACCTCCAGAAAATAACCTAGATCGGAAGTTCCACCGCCGCAAGCCTCTGTAGCCACGAGAAATCAATCTAGGCCCTCTCTGGCACCCTGCCGGAGGGGGCCATCATCACCGGAGGCCATGGAGGAGGATCCCAGAGGGGCCATCATCGCCGTGAAGGCCAAGGACCAGAGGGAGAACCTCTCCCCGTCTAGGGGGGCATGGAGGAGGAAGCACAAGGGGGAGAACCTCTCCTCCTCTCTCTCGGTGGCGCCGAAGTGCCATCAGGACGGGAATCATCGCCGCGGTGATCGTCTTCATCAACATCACCATCCTCATCTCTTTTACGCGGTCCCCTCCCGCACCCGCTGTAATCCCTACTTGAACATGGTGTTTTATGCCACATATTATGATCCAATGATGTGTTGCCATCCTATGATGTTTTGAGTAGATATCCTTTGTCTTTGGGTTGATTGATGATCTAGATTGGTATGAGTTGTATGTTTTATTTTGGTGCTGTCCTATTGTGCCCTCCGTGTCGCGCAAACGTGAGGGATTCCCGCTGTAGGGTGTTGCAATACGTTCATGATTCGCTTATAGTGGGTTGCTTGAGTGACAGAAGCATAAACCCGAGTAAGGGGGTTATTGCATATGGGATAAAGGGGACTTGATGCTTTAATGCTATGGTTGGGTTTTACCTTAATGATCTTTAGTAGTTGCGGATGCTTGCTAGAGTTCCAATCATAAGTGCATATGATCCAAGAAGAGAAAGTATGTTAGCTTATGCCTCTCCCTCATATGAAATTGCAATAGTGATTACCGGTCTTGTTAACAATTGCCTGGGATAATTCCGCACACCGACCCATCATTATTCCACACTCGCTATTTATAATATTCAGTAATATATTCTAACTTTATGATAACAGCACCTACTTTTATGTTTCAGCTCTCCGATATCATGCAAAGTTATCCTCTTCATACCCACAACGTAGTTTTATTTCTCGTTTATAGTTGGAAGCAAACATTCGGTGTAATGAGAGTCGTATCGATGGCGTATAGGACTTGAGAGAATATTGATCTTACCTTTAGCTCCTTGTGGGTTCGACACTCCATACTTATCACTTCCACCTTTGGGAATTGCTATGATGATTCCCTGCACTTGGGGATTATCAACAACTTATAGAATAAGACTTACAATTTCCTCATGGAAGAATGGCTAACCTTGCTAAAAAGGAAACTATAACAATAGGTCCTTCGGCCAGGTGTGCTAGGCATGACATCACCATACCGGGTCATATAAAAATCCAACATTATAACTCTTGGAAATATGTTCCAACCATCATATCGGACCGAGACTCGGATCTAATTGGTGTCAGGATACCTCAGACTCAGGATGCCTGAGAAGAAAAGGTGCAACCCAAATTGGCGAAATGACATGGCAAGATTCTCGGAAGAAGAACTATGGAAGCGAGTTCCGAAACAAGAGTTCATCATTAAACCGAGGAGAGGATGGGGAGGTGGCTAATGGACTTAGCGACAACTCATAGAGATTTCCAAAAAGATGGATTTCCACAATTATGTAAACAAGGAGATAACATTTGCCAGATCAAATGATATGATGATGTATGCTCGAGGAAAACATACACAATTAAACAATGGTTGGAAGGTGCACCCAAAATATGGGCTTATGGAGCATAATCAAGGTTAGAATGGTGATTCAATAACCAAAAGAATTAGAATGACACAATTGGTCATTCAGTCCAATGCAATAGGATTGCTAGAAGTTTTGAATTCACACATCAAAGTTCAATTGCCGGTATTCCAGTTAGAAACAACATGAGGACCATGGAATGAACGGAGATGGAGAGAAGTATTACTATAATAAGAATTCTTAAGAGTTGGAGCAATTCCCGCAGCATCCTTGACATAAAAGATGGTAATACTTCAAGGTAGAACATAATACAAGCTGGATATCAAGTCGCATCCACAACGTGGACCAGGTTGTGATGAAGGAAGATAAGGATGTTGTTGATGGTAACTCAAATTACCAAGGGACGAGAATGGCACTTATCATCATGAATTCGATCGATATCATGGAAGGAGTCAAAAATGTTGATGATGATTACGACATAATTATCGAGAGACTTCAAGAAGATGTGATCGATCGGCAATGACATCAAGTCTCAGGAATGATGAAGCGAAAGGTTACTTGAACCACGGGTACGCCACAAACTCGAAATCAAGCTTGTTGTTCGAGGTGAAACGATAAGACAAGGAAGCTCATGTAAGCTTAGCTCATCATCAAAAGTTGTGTTCCGGGAATAAGGACCAGGTAGTACAGTTAAAATTTAGCACAATAATGATATAGACGAGCAGGCTAGGAACGACGTGAGCGAGTTCAAACTCGTAAGTAATGAAGGTTACCAAGAGTTGTTTAATCATGGTGCAGACTCGATTCAGTTATCGATGTCTTTGAGCGTTTAATAACTCAGAGGTCGTGAAAAATTGGAATCAATGAGAATGTAGTACTTGATGAAGAACTCATAAAAAGTTATGCAGTTCCATGATAATCTCGAGATACCATGGGGTAATACTCGATGATAGATCAAAGTAGAGGTTGGACTGGGGTATTGCTCTGCGGAAGACAAGTGCTTAATCTTGCACGAGAAATGGTATTTAAAGGAGAACATGGTCGGAACCATGATTGCAAAAGGCCAGATTCTAGATATAAGATGAACTTATACCAAGAGAATAATTAATTTAAGAGAAGCTTTAATGATAAGATCCACATCGCTTCCATGGGCATGAACACAAGTTCAAGGTCGACTCCCACTTCTCCAATGCATGACCTTTCATTCACTGCTCTAAATAAAAATGATTTCAGTGTCAAAACCTACCTGGTGAATTACTAGAGGAGTATGACCCGTAAGAACTTTCGGGTTCACACAGATTAAGGAAGGCATAGGTTCAACCCATCAGGGCATCTTAGAACATATACCATGAACTTTAGGATTAATTAACACATGCTCGAAGTAGAGCATGGCTGAGAAGAGTAGGGGATACAATTTATCAAAGGCATTATGTATCAGGGGAAGGACTCAAGGTTTTGAGAATATGCGGGAGCGGTCGGATAATAATCCAACAAATGATCTGGTGGTCCACAAGGTATCTAATGCGAGCATCGGTACCCAACCAGAAGAAGAAAGAATGCAAGGAGATCAGATTATAGAAACAGCTGACTAATTCAAAGCTCAAATGCAAAGGAATTATGATTTCCAATTCAAGGGTTTAAAAGCAAACACTCTAATTAAGAATGGATAAATTGAATAAACTTAGGGGTACATCCGACGACAACTTGATTGGTCGAGGACCAGCTCATGTTCAAAATGACGCCTGAGCCGGAAGGATGAATTCTAGGATCTGGTTGAGGATTGTGAGCATTCACAACATATTGAATCAACAGACTCAAAATGATAATGACAAAGAATGCCAA
This sequence comes from Aegilops bicornis, assembly GCA_021605145.1. Taxonomy (NCBI): domain Eukaryota; kingdom Viridiplantae; phylum Streptophyta; class Magnoliopsida; order Poales; family Poaceae; genus Aegilops; species Aegilops bicornis. The sequence goes on from CM038669.1 coordinate 415,571,352, forward strand.
TAAGATTACCAGACTTATGGGATTAATCATAATGCAGGCAAGCAAGAATTTCAAGAGCAATAGGTTGCTGATGATTTTTGGAAGACTGAATAGCATTTCGAAGACTTTTGTGAACACATGAACAACTGGGGAGAAACAAATCCTCGGTAAGTGTGAGGATTAATTTGTAGGTGTATTCAAGCGACAAGGAACTACAAGACAGTAAGCACAAAGTTTTCTCGAAGCAATAGAGAGAAGTTCGGGGTATCTTGTAATAACAAGACCAACTAGGAATAAAAGTAAGAATGACAGGTGTATGTATTTATCCATAGGGATATTTCAGTGGTAGGAAATTGCAAAAGCAACGGGGACAAAGTCTCGAGAGAACATCGGAGAGTATCTTTGGAATCTTCTGATGCAGCAGGCGACCATCAGTAATAAGGGGCTCTCCGGGTGGAAGTGATCACGAGATCCTAATGTTAGAGTTAGCATAATTCATTTAACCCAATGAGGAGAGATCAGAGTCCCGGAATATAGGCGATTTGTAAAAGATTCTAATACCACCCAATGGCGACTTGGGCCCACAAGGCTCACAGCCATGTTAGTAAAAAGTTTAGCAATGTCTAGACTCGACTTCGGCCAAGGAGTGTGGAAGGGGGATTCCTACAGGCAGTTGGCTCTGATACCAACTTGTGACGCCCCCGATTTAATCGTACACTAATCATGCACGCAGACGTGTACGATCAAGATCAGGGACTCACGGGAAGATATCACAACACAACTCTAAAAACATAAATAAGTCATACAAGAATCATAATACAAGCCAGGGGCCTCGAGGGCTCGAATACAAGTGCTCGATCATAGAAGAGTCAGCGGAAGCAACAATATCTGAGTACAGACATAAGTTAAACAAGTTGCCATAAGATGGCTAGCACAAACTGGGATAGAAATTGAAAGAGGCGCAGGCCTCCTGCCTGGGATCCTCCTAAACTACTCCTGATCATCGGCGGTGGCCTCCACGTAGTAGTAGGCACCCTCGGTGTAGTAGGAGTCGTCGAAGGTGACGTCTAGCTCCTGGACTCCAACATCTGGATTGCGATGTCCGAGAAGAAGAGAAAAAGGGGGGAAAGAGGGAGCAAAGCAACCGTGAGTACTCATCCAAAGTACTCGCAAGCAAGGATCTACACTACATATGCATGGGTATCTGTGTAAAGGGGTAATAATGATGGACTGAACTGTAGAATGCCAAAATGAGAGGGGGATAGCTAGTCCAGTCAAAGACTACGCTTCTGGCAGCCTCCATCTTGCAGCATGTAGAAGAGAGCAGATGGTAAGTTCACCAAGTATCATCGCATAGCATAATCCTACCCGATGATCCTCCCCTCGTCGCCCTATGAGAGCGATAACCAGATTGTATCTGGCACTTGAAAGGGTGTGTTTTATTAAGTATCTGATTCTAGTTTTCATAAGGTCAAGGTACAACTCCGGGTCATCCTTTTACCGACGGACACGGCTATTCGAATAGATAAACTTCCCTGCAGGGGTGCACCACATAACCCAACACGCTCAATCCCTCTGGCCGGACACACTTTCCTGGGTCATGCCCGGCCACGGAAGATCAACACCTCCCAGCCCTACCTAGGCACAACAGAGAGTTCAGCACGCCGGTCTAAATCATAAGCACGCAGGGGTCTAGGCCCATCGCCCATTACACACCAGCATGTTGCGTGGGCGGCCGGAAGCAGATCTAGCCCCCTTAATACAAGTGTAGGCTTATGCTCCAATCTGGCGCGCGCCGCTCAGTCGCTGACATCAAGAAGGCTTCGGCTGATACCACGACGTCGAGTGCCCATAACTGTTCCCGCATAGTTGGTTAGTGCATATAGGCCAGTGGCCAGACTCAGATCAAATACCAAGGTCTCATAAGCGTTTTATTTTAAAGTAACCGCGGACGCCGACCAGGGGCCAGGCCCACCTCTCACCTAGGTGGTCTCAACCTGCCATGTCGCTCTGCCACAAAGATCCACTTAGAGGGCCGTCTGGACAAATGTCCTTTCAGCCCCCAATCCGTAAATCACTCGTGGGTACTCTACGAGCCGACCCGACTTTAGTCACCACATGTATCATGTGTAAAATGTATACTATATACCCGTGATCAAAACCCGACGTGATCACGGCCCGATAGTATAGCATGGAAGACTGACAAGAATGTAGGGCCACTGATGAAATACTAGCATCCTATACTAAGCATTTAGGATTGTAGGTAAGGGTAACAATTGCAGTTACAATGCCAGGCTATGCAACAGAATAGGATTAATAGAAAGCAGTAACATGCTACACTACTTAACACAAGCTGTAGAGAGAAGGAATAGGCGATATCGGGTTGATCAGGGGGGGGCTTGCCTGGAAGCTCGGCCGAGAAGGAGGGGTCGTCAACACCGTAGTCGTACTGGGTAGCAGGGGCGTCAGTCTCGGTGTCTAACAAGAGAAGAGGGGGAAGAAATAGTAAATATAATGCGAACATAAGCATGATGAGGCATGACATGACAATGAGCGGTGCTAGGTGTGCCCTAACGCGGTGTTAGGTGATAACGGCGAAAGGGGAAGCATCCGGGAAAGTATTCTCGGTGTTTCGCGTTTTCGGACAGACGGACTGGAGGGGGAAAGTTGCATGTTCGCTATGCTAGGGACGTGTGGCTGACAAACAAACTGCATAATCGGATTCGTCTCGTCGTTCTGAGCAACTTTCATGTACAAAGTATTTTCATCCGACCTATGGATTATTTTATATTAATTTTCAAAGTTTTAATCAATTTATAAATTATTAGTATTATGAAATTAATTTGAAAATAGCATTATTGGATCAGCATGACATCAGCAGTCAACAGAGGTGTTGACTGGGTCAAACTAACATGTGGGGTCTGCATGTCATTGACTAATTAACTAACTAACAGTTAATTAGGTTAGTTAATCACATTTAGAAGTTAATTAATTTAGTTAACTAGTTAATTAGATTTTATTATTTTATTATTTTTAATTTAAAAAAATGTTCCAGGGGTGTGGCCCCATGTTTCTGTGGCCTAGAGGGGCCTTAGTGGGTTCGAGCGCTAGCGGGAGCTAACGGGCGCAGGGTGCGGCCCGAGCGGGCGCACGCCCAGGTCGACAGGGGGCGGCCATGGGCAAGGCAAGGCCGGTCGCCTGAGGCGGCAGCGGCGAGGCCACGAGGGTAGCGCTGGGGGCTGGGAGCGAAGGCGAGGCGCGCGGCGGCACAGGAAAACGGCGGGACGGCGAGAGGTAGCGGCCGCAGCAACGAGCGGGGTGCGGGCGGAGCGGCGGACTCAGAGCGATGGGTGTGGCACGTGAGGCAATGGGCAGACAGGCGAAGTAGGGCAGCAGCAGCGTGCAGCAAGGGTCGTCGGTGGCGGCCGGGCGCAGCCGGAGGTGCCGGCAGATGCGGGGTGGAGCAGCGGCCGAGGCCTCTAGAGAGCGAGCGCGCGAGGTCGCGTGCGTGCATGTCAACAGGAAACGCCCGGGGCAGCCAAAGGTGGGGCACGAGCACGAACGCAAGACCAGGCCGAGCGCCATGTGGTCGACGCTTGGGGGCTTCAAAGAAGAATGAGTAGCGAGCAGCCGCGCAGGGGGGTGGTACGCGCGCATGGTGCACGGCAGGAGCAAGGCAGAGGAGAAGGAGGGGGCCTCATGAGGGGTTGTAGGGCACGGGGCAGTGGGGCGCGAGGAGGAGGTCGGGGACGACGCGACGCAGGGGAGGAGGCGACGAGGTCCGGGTGGTGGTGGTGCTCCGGCGACGGCGGGGTCCAGTGGCGTCGGAGGCGGTGGGGATCGTCGACGGGGTCGAGGCGCCATGGGTTCGTTCCCCCGATCTCGATCTAGATCAGGGAGGGAGAGAGAGAGACGTGGGGGAGGAGTGGGGGTGTGCGGTTGTGGGCTAGGGTTTCTGGTAGTGGGTGGTTATGGACGAGTGGGGTGGGCCGGCCGGCTGGGCTAAAGCCCAGTTGGGCCATGGGAGGTCAATTTGCTTAATTTTGTGTTTTGGCCTTTTTGCTTATTTTTTATCTCTTTTCTGTTTTAGTTTTGTTCCCTATTATTTTAGTTGTTTTGTAAAATATACACTCAGCATCAATTATTAGTATTTCAACTTAGTCCATAGTCACAAAAAGTCTAGTCCCAAATAACTTTGTTTGATATTTTATTAATTATAAATGGTATTTAAATAATCACTTTTACCTACTGTTTTGACAAATATAGTGCATTTAAATACTTTACAGAAGTGTGGATTCTCCACCAATATAATGTATGGATTATTCTCCACCAACCGAACATTTTAGTTTTAATGTTTGAAAACTTTTGATGTTTGCTTGATTTTGAATCGGTTTCGAACTAACGCGAGATTAGCCACAGTAATCGAAGTGATGTGGCATCATTAGCAGAAGTTTTAAATTAATTATCCGGGCGTCACAACACCTTCCTTTTTCATGTGAATTTGATGATAATGAAACCTTGGCTTCTTATGCTAGAGGTATATATGATTACTATGATGTGGAACGAATAGAAGAATTTTGTTTCTTTTAGGGGTGCTTATGAAATTGAATCTTTGTTTGAAAGGTTTGAAGATTTTGATGATTCAGTTTATAGACCTGAAAATTTTGCTATCCTTAAATATTGCTATTATAATTATAAATGCAATTACGATATTGATGTGTTTATTGAGAAAGTCTCCACTGTCCAAGAAGAGACTAATATTTTGCAGGAGTCTATTGAAGAAGAAATTGATGGAACTGTGAGCTCATTGGATGAAAAAGATGAGGAGGAGAGCGAAGAACAAAAGGAGGAAGAGCGGATTGATCACCCGTGCCCACCTTATAATGAGAGTAACTCTTCAACTCATACATTATTTAATGTCCCTTCGTTCTTACCGAAGGATGAATATTATGATAATTGTTATGATCCCGTTGATTCTTTTGAATTATCCCTTTTTGATGAACTTGATGCTTGCTATGCTTGTGGCCAAGATGCCAATATTATGCTTATGGAGATGAACTTGCTAGAGATCCTTATGTTAAGAATGAAATTGTTGCTATTGCACCCACACATGATAGTCCTATTATCTTTTTGAATTCTCCCAACTACACTATATTGGAGAAGTTTCCACTTATTAAGGATTATATTGATGGGTTGCCTTTTACCGTTACACATGATGATTTTGATGAATATAATATGCATGTGCTTCCTGCTCCTACTTGCGATTATTATGAGAGAGGAACTACATCTCCACCTCTTTATGTTTCCAACATGATAAAATTGCAAGAAACTGCTTATGCTATGTATTGGCCATTACTTGATGTGCATGAATTGTTCTTGCATGACATGTCGATGCATACGAAGAGAGTTAGACTTCGTCATTGCATGATATATATTGCTTTGTGCTCACTACTAAATGCCAAATCATTGTTAATTAAAATTGGCTTTGATATACCTTGGGATCCGGGTGGATTCATTACGTGAGCACTTTATGCCTAGCTTAATGGCTTTAAAGAAAGCGCTGCCAGGAGACAACCCGGAAGGTTTAGAGAGTCATTTATTTATGTTGAATGCTTTTATAAAGTTTAAAAACAAAAATAATATAGAGGGGAGCTCAAAAACTTTTTCACAAAAGAGAAGCGATTGGAAGTTATGCATTGGAGAAGTGAGGGTCGACCTTGAACACTTGTGTTCATGCTCATGGAAACAATGTAGAAATTTTTTATGAAGATTCTCAAAAAAAATTATCCCCTTGTACAATTCCATTGTATTATAAAAATAATGTGCTAAGATTTTCCTTTAGGATGATTAGATTGCTTGTTGGTATGTGTGACACCCCAAAAATTTTAGCCTTGTTTTGTTTATTAAAATTTTGCCAGGAAATGAAATTTTATTTTCTGGGCTCCCTTTTGATTTTTTTGGACCATTTATCTCTCTAGTTATTATGGAGTTTTCCCCAAAATAAAACCTTTCAAATATGTTATTGGACTTGTTTAACCTCTCAAGGAAAACTTTTCCTTTATTAGTAGAACTAATTACTTAATTAATTTGCTTGATCTTTATTTTCTTGAAAAAATGGTTTTTCAAGATTATATGGCCATATTTGAACTACAACCATTTGATAGATTCACTTAAAATTCCAACCAAAATTTGGAGATGTTAGGTGATGTTTTTAAATCACTTTTGTGCAATAATAACTTTTATTCATGAAATATCTTGAGCTCTGCACCCAATTCTCTTCTCTGGTCCAGTGGGCATTTTTGCACTATAACCTAATTAAATATTTCCTCAGAGCCTCCACCAAAATTTTGGGATGTCAGTGGTAACATGCCATCCAACTTTATTCAAAAACCTAGTATTGTTCTTTGGAGAAATTGAGTGTATAAACCTCTTTTTCATTCTGGACCAGACTTGTGTTTTCTACTGCAACCCCATTCTTTCTTGCTCTAGTGACCTTGTGCTTTCTCCTGCTTGTAGTCAACCCTGCAAAACCCTCAAGTCCGTGAGCATGCACTTTTTGGAACACTTTTGGTCCATATAATGATGCCATTTACTCCCTGTCCAGAAGTGTAGTTTTGCAAAACTTGCACTAGCAAGTTTCTCCTTTTTGCAAACTAACTTCACCACCCTCTCATACACCCACAGAGACACTGATCTGGAGAGATTGGCCACCCCAAGTAATGCCTAAGTGCCTCTGGCATTTTGTCAAACACCCTGTGGGCATGAACAGTTTTGGCATGATTGTAAGTTTGTGTTGTGAACTTTCCCATCTGTCCAAACCAAGTTGTCTAGTAGCCTGCTAATGGTCTCTAACCCAGACCTGTGGATTTGCTTTTGATCTCTAGCAGTTTTGGCCATCCTGGCATTTCGTCGAGCAGACGTCATGCATGCCCGGAGCGCGAACAGAGCACGCGTTTTTCACGTGCCGCGCCCGAGCCGACGCGTCGCGCCCCTGGCTTGCCACCACTCTGCAGGGCCGCGCCACTCACTTGGCCTCTTGTTGCGTCGCGCCAAGAGCCCCGACCGCCTCTGCAGCGTTGTCAGCAAGCCGCTTGGTGGCACGCCCACGGCCGCAACCGCCACCGCCATGAGGAGCACCGCCCAAGCCTCCAGCGCTCGCCACCTGCCCCCTGGAGCAGCGCGAGCTCATCCGCAGCCATGTCCACTAGCGCTCGTCGCCGCCACGACACCCTTAGCTACAGAATGGTGGTCACCGGCGACCTTATTCCCGGCCGCCGCGGAACCGACCCCGAGCGCCTATTTAAGGAGCCCCCGAGCTCGTCTCCGCACGCAGGGCAGTCTCAAACCCCCTCCCTAGGACCCCATTGGCAGCCAATCGACTCGGGGAGATCTCCTTCCCCATCTCCGGCAACCGCAGCCGCCGCCACTGCCCCGGCCATTCCAGCGTCACCAGAGCCTCCCCCTCTCCATTCTCTTCACCAGGAGCTCTCTCTTCCTCCCGTGAACTCTCCCCCCTGCTCAATTTTAATCGGGAACCACCGCCGCCCCAAAACCACTACGCCACCGAGACCTTCCTCCGCCGCAGAGCTCGCCGCCGGTGACTCACCCCGTCCCCGTCACTCCCTCGACCATCGGGAGAACCGCACCAGTCATGCAGATCCATCCCCACCCTCGGATGCCTGCAAAGTGCCACGGTTCGCCGGCGACGATCGCCGGAGCCCCGCCCCGCTCGGACAGAGGAGGGAGAAGACGCGGGCGACTGGTCAAACCTGACCAGTGGGCCAAGCGGACCCACTATCAGTGACCGCGCCCAATCCACGTGGGTTAAGTGGAAGCGCATTTCCAGACTTCGACGTGTACGTATGTATTCGAAACGTTTTCTTTTCTGTTTTATTTTTAAATAACAGATTTTTGACCAAACTTTGACCGGCTGTATCTTTTTAAATACAGCTCCAAATAAATTAATTCTTTTTCCTACCTCTCTCAAATATTGTCTAGTTTATTTTAAGATTTATTTGAAAAAAAATTCAAAACAACGTTTTCTGCTGCTTTGATTTTGTTTGTTAATTCATATATATTCTTTTAAATAGGATTTTTGAAGATTTCAAGATGTGTTGGAATGCACCCTGCCTTCCCATGACCAGAAGGCAAGCATTCTGAACCTTGGTGAAATTTTTGTGTGTGTTGCATAGCACGGTGACAACACCACCCCGACACGAGCATGCGTCATTTTATGTGAGGATGTGTTCCTACTCATGAGTGCATGTTAATGAATTTCATGCAAATGGAGTTCATATGAATGTGATAGAAATCACCGTCATATGCCTTTCATGGATACCGGGAGGAAAGCCGGGAAGGCCTCTGTCTTGGGTAGACACTGTCTAGTCCCTAGTCCTACGTCGATACGGTCGTGTCCAGTATGGCATGAGGGGGTATGTCGCGTGGTGTTTGTATCTGTTGTTTGAAGTATATGCATTGTTATACTAATCTTGCAGGAATATTACAACCTCCTGAGTCGACCATAGATCGAGTCTTGTGCCAAGAACCCCCATACTTGCTTCAGACTACCACTCGTCTCTACAACAAGTAGGGTACGGTTCGATAAGTTGTCAACCCCTTTCCTAGCACACACCGCATGTAGAGCCCATGGTGGAAGATATGGAGGCATCCGTAGTCATGCTACCGGGTCCGGAGCATGGGTGTTTCGGTTGTAGCCGAAGGGGTAGCTCCCCGATTCTTGTGCTGTATAAATTTTGTGATCCCATGTTACGTCGAGGTTGTAGCCTCCCCACTTAGAGTTTTGCTTAACAGGTGTCGTGGGTGATTCCAGACACATGTGAGTTAAGCTGGTGTGTGCAAGTTAGGTGTGTTTTCAACAAAAAGGCCGTAGACGGAATTAGTTCCGATGGACTAATGAAATCCGTTACTCGTGGGTAAAGAGTAGACCCTTTGCAGAGATTAAACCTATTCGAATAGCCGTGTCCATGGTTAGGACTACAGTCTGGGTCAGGTCAAGTGTCGGTCTTGGTGTCGGTCTTGAGGAGAAACTGCTAAACCGTAACGTGGATCATGATTTGTGAATTTTGTTGATTATGATGATTATGATTATTTTTATCATGGACTAACCATTGCCGTTACTTGATTTATTGAGTATCCACAGGGACGGTTCTACCTCCGTGATATTCACCGTATTCATTTTATAAGCCCTTTATGTGGTGTCGCTCGACGCCTCGATCATGCATTGTTTTTGTTTATTTATAAGCCCTTTATGTGTTGTCGCTAAGACACCGTGATCGTGGCATTTCTTTTAAAGCCCTTTATGCGGTGTCGCTAAGACGCCCGACTGTGGCATTTCTTTTAAAGCCCTTTATGCGGTGTCGCTAAGACGCCCGACTGTGGCATTTCTTTTAAAGCCCTTTATGTTATTCATTTCATAATTTTAATACTACCATATTATTGCATATTCACAAATAACATGCTTGCATGCAACAGAGTCTTATTTACCTTTTGTGACTGACGTCATGAGCATAGGTTATTTTTCAGCATATTATTGTTATATTATGCATGTGTTCATAATGTTTGCGAGTACATTCAAAGTACTCACTGGCTTGTCCCTGGCTATTGTCTTGGCCAGATATCTTGTATGGAGAGGAGCATTGCGATGACCGCCCCGGAACCTAAGCAACAGAGACCGCAGCCTCGCGAAGATAGGAGTTAACCTGGTCAGCTGTTTCCGTGGGAAATGGAGTCCCATAGACGATGATGATTCACAACCCGCTTCCGCCATCAACCACTAGAAACCATATTGTTGTACACATAGGCCAGAATGGTCTTGTACTACATATTTTTTTGTATTTTGCTTGGAATTTCTGTATCAAGTTGGTGCCTCATCAGCTAACAGTTATCCTGGGGCTGGTGAGCACAAGGGCCATTTTCTGGGAATTATTACCCAAAAACCGGTCGCTGCAGACTTAGTATCAGAGCCAGGCTAACCATTGGCTAATCCTATCTTAGCCAGGTCAATAAACTTAGGCAAACCAACCCACCAGACCACAACCGAACCCCAGCCAAGCTTCCCGTGCAAGATAGCCACACAGTGACCCCGTCACTTTTGGAAGTCGGTGCCCAACCTATCAACCTAGCCCGTCTATCACGCACCAGTGACCAGCACCCAAGGTGTCTCATTCATAGCGTCGAAGGAAGACTCCGTCCCCTTTTTCTATAAAAAGGGCACGCCGCCTCAACCCAGCCCAAAGACAAACCGCTACCCCAAAACCGAGCCACAATGCTCGGTCCCGTAGTGCACCATGAGACTACAAAGAACCAACCTTGGAGCTTTTGTGACCATACTGCAAACCTCACCCGTCGTGCCTATGCATTACAAGAGCCCCTGTAATATGTTGTGTACCAAGGACCCATGAGCGGTGAGGACCGTCAATTACAGGCCATCAGGCACATCTACGGTAGGGGTCTAGAGCCCGAGCGCCTCTGAGTTCACCGAAGAACAACTTCCTTTGAGCCACAAGCCATCCAACTAGCTGCTCGAGAGGCTATAGTTCACCTCAGGCACTTGACGCCCAGAGTTAACTTTCACTCGTTCCACTACTACCCCAGACGTGAAGGGTATGGTAGACCACCCCAAGTTGCCAACGGAGATCACGAGACGGATCCTGCATTGTTGCACCTAGTGCGCTATGTAGGTGCACTAGAAGGACTATTCGATCAAATCACCATTGATCTGATCGCAGCTCGTGGAGAGCTGGTTCGTCGAGCCCTGGCAAGAGAAGAGAACGAGCCCAACGCCGACAACCCAGTCGTGCTGTTCGGACACCCGATCGAGACCCTGAGGTCAGCCCCAGCCGTCAGCCAAGGTGTTTTGATGACCCCAGAAGTGCTTCGTCGCCTCGTGGGAGCACACTCCAACGGGGTTGTGGTCAACAACCCCCGCGATGGTCACCATCACTACCCCGAGCCTGCAGCCCCTCAGCCCTCTCCAACTAATTCCGACGGTGAGAACCGTAGAGAAGCCTCGACATCCACAAGGAACGCCCGCTTGGATGTAAACGAGGTAGACTAAGTTACCCAAGTAGTGTCGAGTCCTAGTGTATCCTCGCTTTGTAATCCTGTGATCCCTTAAATAAACACAGCCTGTCGTCGTGCCTCTGTTTTAAATAGTAGCTTTGCATAGATATATCAGCATGCGATATAAATTTCTATCCCAAGCGCAGTTACCCCAAAACCGCCCGACAACCCCCACAGTGATACGTCACTTTAGTAAGATGTGTGTATCTGTGGTTGACCCCGAGCTGAGCCGGCAAATTCTTTACCTTTCACCACGGTAGAATGACCCATCTCCGGTGCTATAAAAAGGCCACCGCGTGACCTTGCCAAGCACCCCTCACCTTGTGCACCATCCTCACAACCATTTCTTGCCATGCCGAGCCCTAGTATTTATCTGAGGACTCCAGATGCTACCCCAGGTAGTTTTGTCAAGATATTGTGGGATTTTACCTGCAGTACCATGGGCGCTACCCAGCCACCCCAGTACGAGCTGTTCAAATCGAGAATCACCTCTTCCACCTCGAGATATTGGGCAGCCGTGCACATCCCGCCCGTAAACCCAAACCAAGATCCAACGAAGGTCTCCTTCGTAGGGAAATCTATGCCAACCCCGCATATGGCCGTAGAAGCTGCGGCGTACGAAGCGCTTCGCCGCCTTCTATTCGCGGTACCCTATGCCCGTGACGAGGGTATTATTATTTTCCAAGCCGTGCAAAGACCCGGAGGAGTAACATCTTTTCCAGGTGGACGTATTGAGAGAGACCCAGTCTTGGCCAACCTCGTCCAATACGTCATTGCTCAAGAGCATTTATACCAACGCGTGATGGGTTATCTGCAGAGCCTCGCGGATTTAAATCCTCAGATCGCCATCGGCAGATCGCTGAGGCCAGACCAAAAGAGACACATACATCGACTGGTCAATCCACTTCCTCCGATAGAAGAGGAGTGTATTCCATTGCCAGAGACATTCTCTCGAGACCCCGTCCAGTTACCATTCTCTTATTAGACGTCACTACTGTGTTTGCTATTTCAGCATTTATTATTACATTGTAACTTGTGCATGGTACCTCAAGTTTGTGCGACGAGCTGAGTATTTAGTTCCTGCTTATGTGAGTGGTTTTCCCTGTGATTAACATGTGTAACCGCGAAAAGAATCCTGGAGCGAGATTTCTTTTCCCTGAGTTGCTGCATCGTATATCTCCTCACGCCGTGGATTACTTTATTTCACACAGCACCACGGCAGCAGACTCATCTCCGCTCAACGCATACCATGCTTGCAAAGACACGTAACCGTGGGGTAATTGTTTTTCAAAACCGCTCCTAGCAAATCTCGAGGACGAGATTTTTCTTTAGGCGGGTAGTGTTGTGACACGCCAAAAAAATTAGCCTTGTTTTGTTTATTAAAATTTTGCCAGGAAATAAAATTTTATTTTCTGGGCTCCCTTTTGATTTTTTTGGACCATTTATCTCTCTAGTTATTATGGAGTTTTTCCCAAAATAAAACCTTTCAAATATGTTATTGGACTTGTTTAACCTCTCAAGGAAAACTTTTCCTTTATTAGTAGAACTAATTACTTAATTAATTTGCTTGATCTTTATTTTCTTGAAAAATGGTTTTTCAAGATTATATGGCCTTATTTGAACTATAACCATTTGATAGATTCACTTAAAATTCCAACCAAAATTTGGAGATGTCAGGTGATGTTTTTAAATCACTTTTGTGCAATAATAACTTTTATTCATGAAATATCTTGAGCTCTGCACCCAATTCTCTTCTCTGGTCCAGTGGGCATTTTTGCACTATAACCTAATTAAATATTTCCTCAGAGCCTCCACCAAAATTTTGGGATGTCAGTGGTAACATGCCATCCAACTTTATTCAAAAACCTAGTATTGTTCTTTGGAGAAATTGAGTGTATCAACCTCTTTTTCATTCTGGACCAGACTTGTGTTTTCTACTGCAACCCCATTCTTTCTTGCTCTAGTGACCTTGTGCTTTCTCCTGCTTGTAGTCAACCCTTCAAAACCCCTAAGTCCAGGAGCATGCACTTTTTGGAACACTTTTGGTCCATGTAATGATGCCATTTACTCCCTGTCCAGAAGTGTAGTTTTGCAAAACTTGCACTAGCAAGTTTCTCCTTTTTGCAAACTAACTTCACCAGCCTCTCATACACCCACAGAGACACTGATCTGGAGAGATTGGCCACCCCAAGTAATGCCCAAGTGCCTCTAGCATTTTGTCAAACACCCTGTGGGCATGAACAGTTTTGGCATGATTGTAAGTTTGTGTTGTGAACTTTCCCATCTGTCCAAACCAAGTTGTCTAGTAGCCTGCTAATGGTCTCTAACCTGCACTGTGGATTTGCTTTTGATCTCTAGCAGTTTTGGCCATCCCGGCATTTCGTCGAAAGCAGACGTCATGCACGCCCGGAGCGCCGCGAAAGCATCGCTGCTTTGCACGTGCGCGCCCGAGCCGACGCTGTCGCCTCGGCTTGCCACCACTCTGCAGAGCCGCGCCACTCACTTGGCTTCTCGCTGCGTCGCGCCAAGAGCCCGACCGCCTCTGCAGCGTTGCCGCTAAGCCGCTTAGGCACGCCATGCCGCAACCGCCACCGCCATGAGGAGCACCGCCCAAGCCTCCAGCGCTCGCCACCTGCCCCCTGGAGCAGCGCGAGCTCATCCGCAGCCATGTCCACTAGCGCTCGTCGCCGCCACGACACCCTGAGCTACAGAATGGCGGTCACCGGCGACCTTATCCCCGGCCGCCGCGGAACCGACCCCGAGCGCCTATTTAAGGAACCCCCGAGCTCGTCTCCGCACGGAGGCGATCTCAAACCCTCCCTAGGACCCCGTTGGCAGCCAATCGACCGGGAGATCTCCTTCCCCATCTCCGGCAACCGCAGCCGCCGCCATCGCCCGGCCATTCCGGCGTCACGTAGCCTCCCCTCTCCGTTCTCTTCACCAGGAGCTCTCTCTTCCTCCCGTGAACTCTCCCCCTGCTCAATTTTAAGCGGGAACCACCGCCGCCCCAAAACCACTACGCCACCGAGACCTTCTCCGCCGCAGAGCTCGCCGCCGGTGACTCACCCCGTCCCCGTCACTCCCTCGACCACCGGGAGAACCGCCCCAGTCATGCGGATCCATCCCCACCCTCGGATGCCCGCAAAGTGCCACTGTTCGCCGGCGATGATCGCCGGAGCCCCGCCCCGCTCAGACAGAGGAGGGAGAAGACGCGGGCGACTGGTCAAACCTGACCAGTGGGCCAAGCGGACCCACTGTCAGTGACCGCGCCCAGTCCACATGGGTTAAGTGGAAGCGCATTTCCAGACTTCGACGTGTACGTATGTATTCAAACGCTTTCTTCTGCTTTATTTTAAATAATGATTTTGACCAAACTTTGACCGGCTGTATCTTTTTAAATACAGCTCCAAATAAATTAATTCTTTTTCCTACCTCTCTCAAATATTGTCTAGTTTATTTTAAGATTTATTTGAAAAAATTTCAAAACAACTTTTTGTGTTGCTTTGATTTTGTGTTTTAATTCATATATATTCTTTTAAATAGGATTTTTGAAGATTTCAAGATGTGTTGGAATGCACCCTGCCTTCCCATGACCTGAAGCAAGCATTCTGAACCTTGGTGAAATTTTTGTGTGTGTTGCATAGCACGGTGACAACACCACCCCGACACGAGCATACGTCATTTTATGTGAGGATGTGTTCCTACTCATGAGTGCATGTTAATGAATTTCATGCAAATGGAGTTGATATGGATGTGATAGAAATCATTGTCATATGCCTTTCATGCATACCGGGAGGAAAGCTGGGAAGGCCTCTGTCTTGGTTAGACACGGTCTTGTCCCTAGTCCTCCGTCGAGACGGTCGTGTCCGGTATGGCATGAGGGGGTATGTCGCGTGGTGTTTCTATCTGTTGTTTGAAGTATATGCATTGTTATACTAATCTTGCAGGAATATTACAACCTCCTGAGTCGACCATAGATCGAAGTCTTGTGCCAAGAACCCCATACTTGCTTCAGACTACCACTCATCTCTACAACAAGTAGGGTACGGTTCAGTAAGTTGTCAACCCCTTTCCTAGCACACACCGTACAGAGAGGCCATGGTGGAAGATACCGGAGGCATCCGGTAGTCATGCCACCGTGTCCGGGAGCATGGGTGTTTCGGTTGTAGCCGAAGGGGTAGCTCCCCAGTTATGCCATGTATAAATTTTGTGATCCCATGTTACATCGAGGTTGTAGCCTTCCCACGTAGAGTTTTGCTTAACAGGTGTCGTGGGTGATTCCAGACACATGTGAGTTAAGCTGGTGTGTGCAAGTTAGGTGTGTTTTCAACAAAAAGGCCATAGACGGAATTAGTTCCGATGGACTAATGAAATCCGTTACTCGTGGGTAAAGAGTACACCTTTTGCAGAGATTAAACCTATTCGAATAGCCGTGTCCATGGTTAGGACTACAGTCTGGGTCAGGTCAAGTGTCGGTCTTGGTGTCGGTCTTCGGAGGAGAAACTGCTAAACCAGAACGTGGATCATGATTTGTGAATTTTGTTGATTATGATGATTATGATTATTTTTATCATGGACTAACCATTGCCGTTACTTGATTTATTGAGTATCCACGACGGTTCTACCTCCCGGATATTCACCGTATTCATTTTATAAGCCCTTTATGTGGTGTCGCCAGACGCTCGATCATGACATTGTTTTTGTTTATTTATAAGCCCTTTATGTGGTGTCGCTAAGACGCCCGACTGTGGCATTTCTTTTAAAGCCCTTTATGCGGTGTCGCTAAGACGCCCGACTGTGGCATTTCTTTTAAAGCCCTTTATGCGGTGTCGCTAAGACGCCCGACTGTGGCATTTCTTTTAAAGCCCTTTATGTAATTTATTTCATAATTTTAATACTACCATATTATTGCATATTCACAAATAACATGCTTGCACGCAACAGAGTCTTATTTACCTTTTGTGACTGACGTCATGAGCATAGGATATTTTTCAGCATATTATTGTTATATTATGCCTGTGTTCATAATGTTTGCGAGTACATTCAAAGTACTCACTGGCTTGTCCCTGGCTATTGTCTTGGCCAGATATCTTGTATGGAGAGGAGCATTGCGATGACCGCCCCGGAACATAAGCAACAGAGACCGCAGCCTCGCGAAGATAGGAGTTAACCTGGTCAGCTGTTCCCGTGGGAAATGGAGTCCCATAGACGATGATGATTCACAATCCGCTTCCGCCATCAACCACTAGAAAACATATTGTTGTACACATAGGCCAGAATGGTCTTGTACTACTTTTTTTTTGTATTTTGCTTGGAATTTCTGTATCAAGTTGGTGCCTCATCAGCTAACAGTTATCCTGGGGCTGGTGAGCACAAGGGCCATTTTTTGGGAATTATTACCCAAAAATTCGGTCGCCACAGTATGTGCAGTGCAGAAACAGAAACTTTGGCTGTAGCGTGTTAATTTTCATTTTTTTACTGGAACGTCAAACATTTCTGAAACTTTTGCATAGTCTTTCTATATAAATTGTTTACGTTTTCCTAATTTTTGAGAATTTTTGGAGTACCAGAAGTATGGTTGATGTTCAGATTGCTACATACTGTCCTGTTTAAGACAGATTCTGTTTTTGATGCATTATTTTGCTTGTTTTGATGAAACGATCGATTCTATCAGTGGAATAAGCCATGAAAAAGTTATATTACAGTAGCTAAAATGCAAAAATAAAATATGAATTGGTTTGCAATAGTACTTAGATTAGTGATTTGCTTTATTATACTAACGGATCTTACCAAGCTTTCTGTTGAGTTTTGTGTGGATGAAGTGATCAACGATCGAGGTGGTCTCAATATGAGGAGAAGGAGGAGAGGCAAGAGCTCAAGCTTGGGGATGACCAAGGCACCCCAAGTAAATATTCAAGGAGACTCAAGCGTCTAAGCTTGGGGATGCCCCAGAAGGCATCCCATCTTTCTTCAACAAGTATCGGTATGTTTTTGGTTTCGTTTCATTCGTGTGATATGTGCAAATCTTGGAGCTTCTTTTGCTTTTAGTTTTCATTTTAATTTTATGCACCATGCTGGTATGAGATAGTCCATGGTTGGTTTATAGAATGCTCATTGCACTTCACTTATATCTTTTGAGTATGGCTTTATAGAATGCTTCATGTGCTTCACTGATATCATGTGAAGTTTGGATTGCCTGTTTCTCTTCACATAGAAAATTGTTGTTTGTAGAATGCTCGTTTGCTTCACTTATATTTGTTAGAGCATGATATTTTGTATAAAGAATTAAAATCTCATGCTTCACTTATATCTATTTAGAGAGTCGATAGGAATTGGTCATTTGCATGGTTAGACATAAAATCCTACATAAAACTTGTGGATCACTGAATATGATATGTTTGATTCCTTGCAGTAGTTTTGCGATATAGAGATGGAATATGTGGGAGGTACTAGTAAACGGTTGTGGTTAGTAAGAATATTGGTGTTAAGGTTTGTGATTCCCGAAGCATGCATGTATAGTCTCTCGTTATGCTATGATGTTGGAGCATGACTTATTATTGATTGTCTTCCTTATGAGTGGCGGTCCGGGACGAGCGATGGTATTTTCCTACCAATCTATCCCCCTAGGGGCATGCGTAGTAGTACTTTGTTTCAAGGGCTAATAAACTTTTGCAATAAGTATATGAGTTCTTTATGAATAATGTGAGTCCATGGATTATACACACTCTTACCTTTCCGCAATTTGCTAGCCTCTACGGTACCGTGCATTTCCCTTTCTCACATCGAGATTCGGTGCAAACTTCGCCAGTGCATCCAAACCCCGTGATATGATACGCTCTATCACACATAAGCTTTATTATATCTTCCTCAAAACAGCCACCATACCTACATATTATGGCCTTTCCATAGCCATTCCGAGATATATTGCCATGCAACTTCCACCGCTTCCGTTTTGATGACTTGAGCATTCATTGTCATATTGCTTTAAATGATCATATAGCTGACATAGTATTTGTGGCCCAGCCACCGTTCATCATTTTTTATACATGTTACGCTAGATCATTGCACATCCTGGTACATTGCCAGAGGCATTCATATAGAGTCATACTTTGTCATAGGTATCGAGTTGTAATTTTTATTTCTTTTGAGTTATAAGTAGATAGAAGTGTGATGATCATCATTATTCATTTTTAGAGCATTGCCCCAGTGAGGAAGGGATGATGGAGACTATGATTCCCCCACAAGTCGGGATGAGATCCGGACAATGAGAGGAAAATATAAAAAAAGAAAAAAAAGAAAAAGAAAAAGAAAGAAAGAAAGAAAAAGAAAGAAAAAAGGAAAATAAAAAGAGAGAAGGGGCATGCTAGTTCCACACTTGTGCTTCAAAGTAGCACCATGTTTTTCATATCGAGAGTCTCCTATGTTGTCACTTTCATATACTAGTGGGAATTTTTCATTATAGGATTAGATGCACACCCACTTAGTTTCATATTGAGCTTTCATACAATTATAGCTCTTAGTGCATTCGTTGCATGGCAACCCCTACTCCTCGCATTGATATCAATTGATGGGCATCTCCATAGCCCGTTGGTTAGCCGCTTCGGTGTGAGACTTTCTTACTATTTTGTCTTCTCTATATTTACCCCTATCATCATACTCTGTTCCACCCGTAGTGTTATTTCCATGGCTTGCGCTCATGTATTGCGTGAGGGTTGAAAAGTCTGAAGCGCGTTACAAAGTATGAACCAATTACTCGGCTTGTTATCGGGGTTTTGCATGATAAATACTTTGTGTTAAGAAGACAGAGCATGACAAGACTATATGATTTTGTAGGGATAGCTTTCTTTAGCGTTGATATTTTGAAAGACATGATTGTTTGTTGGGATGTCTGAGTATTGATATCTTTATGTCAAATTATAGACTATTACTTTGAATCACTTATGTCTTAATATTCATGCCATGACTAGACATATGATCAAGTTTATGCTAGGTAGCATTCCACATCAAAAATTATCTTTTTTATCATTCACCTACTCGAGGACGAGCAGGAATTAAGCTTCGGGATGCTGATACGTCCCTATCGCATCTATAATTTTTGATTGTCTCATGCCAATATTATACAACTTTCACATATTTTTGGCAAATTTTTATATGATTTATTGGACTAACCTATTGATCCAGTGCCCATTGCCAGTTCCTGTTTTTTTAATGTTTTTTGTATCGCAGAAAATCCATATCAAACGAAGTCCAAATGCAATAAAATTTTACAGAGAATTATTTTGGAATATATGTGATTTTTGGGACTTGGAATCAACGCAAATGGAGGCCCACACAGACCACAAGACACCAGGGCGCGCCCCAGGTGTCAGGCGCGTGGTGGCGGGTTGTGCTCACCTCGTGCGTCGGTTGGAGCTCTACTTCGGGTGCAAGGAAGCTTATCCGGAAAAAAATCGTGTTAAAATCTCAACACAATTGGAGTTACGGATATCCGGGAATATAAGAAACGGTTTTCGGCCAGATCTGGAAAACGCGAAACAGAAGAGAACAGAGAGGGAGATCCAATCTCGGAGGGGCTCCCGCCCCTCCACTTCCATGGAGGCCATGGACCAGAGGGGGAACTCTCCTCCCGTCTAGGGGGGAGGCCAACGAAGAAGAAAAAGAAGAAGGGGGCTCTCTCCCCCTCTCTCCCGGTGGTGCCGGAATGCCGCCGGGCTAGGATCGTGACGGCGATCTACATCAACAATCTTGCTACCGTCAACACCAACTCTCTCCCCTCTATGCAGCGGTGTAACACCCCTTCTCCCTGCTGTAATCTCTACTTAAACATGGTGCTCAACTCCATATATTATTTCCCAATGATATTTGGTTATCCTATGATGTTTGAGTAGATCATTTTTGTCCTGTGGGTTAATCGTGATCTTGGTTGGTATGATCATATATTTTATTTATGGTGTTGTACTATGGTGCCCTCCGTCTCGCGCAAACATGAGGGGCCCCCGCTGTAGGGTGTTGCAATATGTTCATGGTTCGCTTATGGTGGGTTGCGAGAGTGACAGAAGCTTAAACCCGAGTATGTGGGGCATGACGTATGGGAGTAAAGAGGACTTGGTACTTAATGTTATGGTTGGGTTTCACGACCTTAATGATCTTTAGTAGTTGCAGATGCTTGAAAAATCTCCGAGATCACCAGTCCGGGCCCGGGAAGATCCAGGTGCTTTCCGGGCTCTATGTCCGACCTTGAGTTCAGAGGACGTGAAGTTACATCCGGGGAGAGGGTGTCCGGCTCGAGGGGCTTGGAGATCCGGACATAGCTGGTTTTTAACTTAGGAGAGAAGTATTTTCGGCTCGTTCCTTGATGACCGCTACCAGATGGGTGATCGGTGGGGACTTGATTTCCCTCTGGTCGGGTTTGAGCCCGATCCAATCATAGTCTGCTGCAAGCCCCAGGGCAGCGATGCGATCTAGCAGCTCGTTCAAGGATGAGATATCTATTGGATCCATCTTCTCGGAGCGTTCGAGGCCGATGCGGAGGTGATGTTTGGCGATTGTGGGGGCCGACGTTGGTTAACGGCCGTGAGCGCGCCCATGGTGAAACCGCCGAGCTGGAGGACATGTCCTGAAGTTAGGTTCCTTCCATAAGTGATATCATCGTTGATGATAAGGCGAGCCATCGATACTTCTATCGATGACACAAAGGAACTCTCAATGAAAGCACCAATGTCGGTGTCAAAATCGGCAGATCTCGGGTAGGGGGTCCCGAACTGTGCCTCTGAGGATCAATGGTAACAGGAGACAAAGGGGAAACAATGTTTACCCAGGTTCGGGCCCTCTTAAAGGAGGTAAAACCCTGCTTCCTGCTTGATTATATTCTATGAGTATAGGGGTTACAAGAGTTGATCTACCTCGAGATTGTAATGGCTAAACCCTAGCTGTCTAGCCTATGAGAATTCTGATAGCCTCTACGGACTAAACCCTCCGGTTTATATACAAACTTGGGGGGTGAGGGAGTCCTGGATTAGGGGGTGTCCGGATAGCCGAACTATCATCTTTGGCCGGACTCCTAGACTATGAAGATACAAGATTGAAGACTTCGTCCCGTGTCCGGATGGGACTTTCCTTGGCGTGGAAGGCAAGCTTGGCGACACGGATATGTAGATCTCCTACCATTGTAACCGACTCTGTGTAACCCTAACCCTATTCGGTGTCTATATAAACCGAAGGGTTTTAGTCCGTAGGACGGAAACCAATCATACCATAGGCTAGATTCTAGGGTTTAGCCTCCTTGATCTCATGGTAGATCTACTCTTGTACTACCCATATCATCAATATTAATCAAGCAGGAGTAGGGTATTACCTCCATCGAGAGGGCCCGAACCTGGGTAAAAACATCGTGTCCCTTGTCTCCTGTTACCATCCGCCTAGACGCATGATTCGGGACCCCTACCCGAGATATGCCGGTTTTGACACCGACATTGGTGCTTTCATTGAGAGTTCCTCTTGTCGTCACCTATAGGCCCAATGGCTCCTTCGTTCATCAGCAACGACGCAGTCCAGGGTGAGACTTTTCTCCCCGGACAGATCTTCGTATTCGGCGGCTTTGCACTGCGGGCCAATTCGCTAGGCCATCTGGAGCAGATCGAAAGCTGCGCCCCTGGCCGTCAGGTCAGATTTGGAAGCTTGAACTATACGGATGATGTCCGCGGAGACTTGATCTTCGACGGATTCGAGCCACAGCCAAGCGTGCCGCACTTTCTCGATGGGCACGATCTAGCTCTGCCGTCGAACAAGTGCCTCGAGGTCGCACAGCGTCGCTCCGACCCTTAGCTCGGAGCCGACTCCCCGATCGAGGACGGGTGGTTGGACACCGCCTGGGCTACGATCTTCTGGCGATTGAGCGAACTCCATCCATGTCCTTTGCGAAGACCGTGACTCCAAGGCGCGGACTCCTCTCGGACTCCGAACCTTCGCGCCCCGCCAATCAAATCCGATTGGGCGCGGTCATGGAGTTCATCGCGGACATCTTTCGACTTTTCGCCCTTTGGCGGCATCCTGAATTCACTAAAGTCTCTCTCTTTATCAGGAGAGCCCTGGCCGGACTACGGTCAGGAAGGTTGGGATGCGGACAACGAAGAAATTCAACGCCCACCCACCGCCCGCTTTGTAGCCAATGTCGAAAGCTTAAACCACGTGCTCAATTTCGACTCCGAAGACATCGACGGTATGGACGACGATGTAGGAGACAACCAGGAACCAACACCTATAGGATACAGGACAACCACCTCATCCCACGATGTATACATGGTGGATACACCTAAAGGAAGTGACAAGAGGAACAACGGGACACTACGAAGGATAAATCCCTCGAAAAGCAGTCAAAACGGCAACGTAAACGCCGCACCAAGTCCCGCCTCGACAAATACCCAGCCATAGAGCAGGGCGAACCGGTGGACGACGAACATGCTATCGAGCAACCGTCCGAACAGACAACTTGGATAAACAACCCGTCCCGGCGAAGATAACAATGCGGACGATCTCACGCCGACAAATTGTTGGAGCAGAAGAACCTCCACAAAAGGTTCGTCGCCACTGCGTGTAGCCTGAAAAAGCAGAAGCGGAAGCTCAAAACAGCGGAAGATGCACTCAGAATCAGATGGATCAAAGTACTCAACACCGTAGAAAAATACGGCGACAGTCGCCGAACAAAGAGCTACCCAAAGAGAAAACTACTGCCCGAATTTGATAAGGAGGTTGTAGAGCCCCCACAATCAAAAAGCAAGAAGGCCACCCGGTCGGATGGACGACCCCACGACAAACAGAGAGCGGCAAGTAGCGCCGCACACAAGCCGGTACGCAATCCGCATAAGGATTCACATCAAAAGGATGGCCCAGTTAGGTCCATCTATGGGCCGAGAAAGCAAGCTCTTCAAAGCAATGCAACACGCCAAATATCCGAACATCACGGCACACCCAAATATAGGGGTGCTGCACACCCCCTGTGTTTCACCAATGAGGTGCTGGATCACGAATTCCCAGCGGGATTCAAACCCGTAAACATAGAGGCATACGACGGAACAATGCACTTCGAGTCTGGATTGAGGATTACATCCTCCAGATACACATGGCTAGAGGAGACGATCTCCACTCCATAAAATACTTACCCTCAAGCTCAAAGGGCCAGCCCGGCATTGGCTCAAAAGCCTCCCCGAAAATACCATTGGAAGTTGGGAAGAGCTCGAGGATGCTTTTCGAAAATTTTCAAGGGACTTATGTCCATCCTCCGGATGCGTACGATTTAAGTCATATAACTCAACAACCCGGAGAGTCAGCCCGCAAATTCTGGAACAGGTTCCTCACCAAAAAGAACCAAACAATGACCGTCCGGACGCCAAGCCTTAGCAGCTTTCAAACACAACATCCGAGATGAATGGCTGCACAGACACCTCGCCAGAGAAGCCGAGAACCATGGCTGCACTAACAAGCCTCATGACCCGCTTTTATGCTGGAGAGGATAGCTGGCTAGCAAGATGCGTACCAGACCCAAGTACATCCGAAGTCGTGGATGGAATGGGAAACCACGACGCAGCAAGGACCAGCGCCGGATTAAGGAACGGTCCAAAGAGCGCCGGCAAATAACGCCGGATTCAAAAGCTCACGGCGTAACAATAAAAAACTGCCCCTTAAGGACAATAGCGATGAGCTATCCAACTTAAACAAAATCTTGGACAAGATATGCCAAATCCACAGTACTCCCGGGAAGCATGCAAACCATACGCACAGAGATTGTTGGGTCTTCAAGCAGTTCGGTAGACTCAACGCCGAACACAAGGGGCTCGACACACCAATCGAGGATGATGACGAGCACCACAAGCAGAGCCCCGGAAAACAAAAGAATTTCCCACAAAAAGTCAAAACGGTGAACTCACTTCAAGTGACAACAGGGAAAAATAGAGCGGCGCCCATAGAAACACGTGCCGCACGGTCTATCCCAACAGAGTCCCAACGATGGTTGTCAAAACCAATCACCTTCGATCATCAGGACTATTCCGGAAGTATCCGGAGCGCAGGATGGACTGCCTTGATATTAGATCCTATAATCGACGGACTCCAATTTACACAAGTCCTAATGGACGGAGGTAGCGATCTAAACCTGCTATATCAGGACACAATTTGCAAAATGGGGATAGACCCAACCAAAATTCACCATAGCAACACCTCCTTCAAAGGGGTAATGCCAGGCCCATATGCCCATTGTACGGGCTCCCTACTGCTCGAAGTTGTGTTCGGCTCATCCGACAACTTCCGCCGTGAAAAGTTAACCTTCCACATCGCCCCATTTGAAAGTAGCTATCAAGCACTCTTCGGGCGTGAAGCTTTCATCGCTTTAACGCAATACCGCATTATGCATCTCTTACACTTAAAATGCCCGTCCACGCGGCATCATCTCATTAAAAGGGAGTATTAAGTGTTACTCGAAAGACGGAAGAACGTGAGACTGCCTCGACAGCCCCACACCAATCCGGCTCCGCTAATCAAAGCACTGAATAGGTCATTCAAACCCCGGACACGGCTAGACGAGTCCGGCGCCTACTAGCTGCATACCCCCATACAAGGGGCTGCACGACGCATACAACAAGAGATAATAAAGCTCAATTTTATTCACCTTCTAACTGCATCTGTTTATTTAATATAAAGTACATTTCTCGCACGATATTTTTTCTTTTCAACTTAGTTCTTCTCTTTTACAGATGAACACCGTGCTACACCCGTCCAGGATATGGCACAACGGAGACACAGGCGCAGACGTGCAGCAGGGACCCGTCGCAAGGATTCTTTTCAGATTAAGACCCTGCGTAAACCTTTTTTACTGTCTCTTGTTGATACACATCCAACGGCTTCTTACTACAACCAAGGAGGAGGCTGGCGTTTTGGCATCGGCCACACCAGAATTTTTGCGCGTACCTGGACACCAGGGGCTTAGGGCATTATTCTGCCCGTTTTCATAAAGACCGAATACCTTAGGGAGTGTTCGGCGTCTCGAGTTAGGCCTTATATGCATCAGCTCCGAATCATGTCTTTGGTCAAATGTTGGGTTTGCCCGGCTCCCATGTTTTGGTACCTTACGCCTGCTATATCGGCTAAGGTAGCGCCGGGAGAACCACTACGATTGTGCCCCGTTGAGCTGGGTTGAGCACCTCCGTGGAGAAAGCTAAAACTGACTGTCATGATATAGCGTGAGACTGGTCAACCAATTCGATGACCCAGCGGAATGTTTAGAATTCCCCGCATTGACGAAGGGTCCGTTTCGGTCAGCACATACGCGCCCGAATTCGGAGAGCTGGTGCCCCTAGGGGCTATATAGTAGCCCCACCATCGAACTCCTATGGCTAAGTAAAAGTGATAAAGCATTATAGTCCGGTTGCCTAGTTTGCTACGCTACCACCTCCTTAATAGGACCAAGACGTTGGATTAAGTGTGAAAAGCGCCTTCTTTGCAAACACCCCCGCACTATAAAGTGGGGCTGAAGCCAAAGACTGCAATCTTTCAGGTTATATATACATATACATCAACGGCCGCACAGGGAGTAGTTTACTACTTGAACGCACAAGTATAAAAAGATTTTATATTATATTGAAAGATTGTTTTCACAAATCATACATGTCATTTAAACATAATATCCTTCGAGCACTGCGTCTCTATTAAACGAGCGCCCTGCAGGACTTCCTCAAAATAGTGCTCGGCAGGTACTCGGCTTCTGTCCGAATCTTGGGATGCAATGTCGGTGGCCTTCATCTCCGCCCAGTATGTCTTGACACGGGCAAGAGCCATCCGCGCTCCCTCAATACACGCCGACCGCTTCATTGCGTCGATACGCGGTACCGCACCAAGGAACTGCTGCACTAAGCCAAAATAACTCTTCGGCCGGGGTCCGCCGCCACAAATGAGTCATGACATGCTTCATGGCAAGTCCGGATAATCGATCCAGCTCGGCCCATTCGCCAACCGATCGGTCAACGGAAGAGGACGCCTGGACTATGGTATTGAGACCAATTTAGCTCTTCCCTTCTGTGCCATTGAAGTGCTCAATCGCGTCCGCAGCACTCGACGCCAAGTCCTGATTAGCATCCTCCGAACTCCACAACTTGTCCAACTGAGCATACTTGATCCAGATATTTCCTCCGCAGCGTAAACGGTTTTCCAGCCGCAATAGCCCCGCCCGACTCGGCTCCTCCTTGGCAGCTCTCATAGCGGAACGGGCATCCTTTGATTCGGCGGTGGCCTTTTTCAGTCCTCTTGCTCGCTTGACGTTTTTTTCAAGAACCTCGCAGCGGTCGGTAGTATTCTTCAGTTTCAGGCCAAATCGGCCATTTCCTCTTTGCTTCGGCAAGGCAGCCCGTTCGCTTTCAACTCTTCTCGCTTTTTAAAGCGGCCGACATTTCTTCGGGCTTGCTCTTTAGCTCGGGCAAGTTCCCCCCGCAGCCTCTCCACAGCAGCGGCACCGTCTGCATCAAAAGCATACAAGTAGTAAGACTTGGGCGTCAAGCTCCCTTACCATGTGTCCGCGGAGAAGTCGCATACCTTGTGACTCGTCAAACCGTTTATTGACCAGCGCGATGTCTGCATCCGCCTCGTCAAGTTGCCGCGTTAGTTCGGCAAATTCATCAGTCCGGCTAGCCACCGGACGCCCCGCCACCTACACAGGAACGGCGCCATGTTAGTACTGAGATTATGATCCTCGGCACGCGCTGTCGATTGTGACAGATACCGAGTCTCGTGGGCTACTATCTATATAGGGCGATTCTATATGCATAATCGCTGAAGGTACATCATTTTTTCAGACCTCAAACCCGTCGATAAACTTACGGCGGCTTCATGCAATCCACTCTCGGCGGATGCAATTCTTTCAATTACCGTAGCCATTAGCGCACGGTGATCTTCTCGAGATATACGCCGCCCGAGCAGGTCCTTTAGCTCCTCGACCGCACGCCCGGTTGGCGCCCGGACCGTCGGCCTCGCCGGACTCGGGAAACTCTCCGTGATTTACACTTCAGGGTCGCCTACCACACGAAGGCGTGATAGGTGGAGGCGTTTAGCTCTCTATCATCTCCGGACGAAGATCCTCAAGACGAGCTCACGAGAAGGGCTGAGATCCGAACTACAAGGTACAATTTGGTTATCTTCGTAAATAAATACAGGGATGTTCTTTATTCACAGGACCCCTTCTTTTACTTACGGCTCATTGGAGGGCTGATCCCTTTGGGGAAATAGTGCGGCTGGGATACTTCCGGCCAGACTTTCGATGAAGACTTCTTTCCCCGCTTTGAGGCCTTGGCTTCCGGGTCGCCTCGGAAGCGGTCCTTTTCTCCTTGGAGGGAGGATCCTCGATCCCTCTTCCTTGAAAGCCTCCTTCACGGAGGCGCTTGCTTCCTCGCTCCCCTTCCCCTTCTTTAAAAGGCGCGGCCTTCAACATCTTGGTCAAGATGGGATCCGGCGTGGTCTCCGGAGGGGAGCCGGACACCTTATCAACTTCGCCTTGGCTATCCACTCCTGTTCAAGAAACGGCTCCTTAAAGGGCATATATATGATAAATGAATGAACAGCCTGTCCGTAACAGGTTACTTACTTGAGTATCTGGGTGATTGCAGCTTAGACCTGCATCCTCGGTCAAGTCCGGACACTTCTCTTGTGATCCAAGAACAATTTGTACATCTCCTTGGGCGTCGCGCCCATAAAATGTTGGAGAGCTCGTGGTCCCTCCGGATTAAACTCCCATGCACGGAGGGGGCGACGTTTGCGCGTATACGCCAATCAGCATAACTCGCGCCGCCACGACTAGATTGATCTCTCTTTCTTGGAGGTCTCGAATACGGCCCCGCAATAGAGGAATGTCCTTGGGCGGCCCCCAGTCGAGCCCCCTTGACCCATGATGCCACCTGTGGTGGACTCGAGCGAAGGCGGGTGGCGCCACCCATTTGGTGCCCCCGAGCGGTGATATAAAACCACTCCCTGCTGCCACAAACCAAGCTCCTCTTGAAAAGAGCCCTCGGTCCACGGAGCATCGGCACATTTTCTTATGACCGCCCCTCCGCACTCTGCTTGTTGCCCTCGATCATCTTGGCTCCACCTTGAAGGTCGTGAGCCACAATCCAAAGTGAGGGGTAATATGGAGGAAGGCTTCACATACGACAATGAATGACGAGATATGGAGGATGGACTCGGATTCAAGTCATGGAAATCCAGCCCATAATAAAACACGAGCCCTCGCGACAAAGGGATCCGTCGGGAAGCCTAAACCCGAAGGAAGTGACACACGAACACCACGCTCTCGCCGGGCTCGGAGTGGGAATGACCTGCCCTCGAGCAGCAACCTATCGCGAAATCGCGCCGTTAGATACCGGCGTCTCGCAGCTTTAGCACATCTTCTTCTGTGACGGAACAAGACATCCATCAGCCGAGCTGGTCGGAGCCGGACATCGTCGAAGGTCCGAAGCGCCTATATCTGAAGCTTTGGGTGTTAGAACTCGAAGCGCGAGGCGAACTCGATGGAGGGTGGAAAAAAGAAAAGGGCCTTGATCTCATTATACAGAGGTTGAATACCAAGAGCCCTCCCCGTGGTCGATTGGGACTCACCTTCGATAGAGGAGGCATGCCAACGGGCACGGTTGGGTTACCCACGTCCGTATTGATGAGAATCCCGGAATAAGGGGGCACGATCTACGCTTTGATAAAAACGTGCCAAGGAAACCTCCTCGCTAAACGCGCTGAGGTGGGACAGTAAAAAACGATTCGAATAAAGGCCTGGCCGTGGTGTGATGTCACGCCGTAGAATACGTCAGCAGATCTGTGCAAAAAATTATTATTCTCTCTACGGTGGTATGTGGAACTTGTTTTGCAGAGCCAGACACTGTCCTTGTGTTCAAAACCTTCTATAAAGTATTCGGAAGAGGAACCCGCCTTGCAATGCCGAAGACAATATGCGCGCCGGACTCGTCGTCATTGAAGCCTGGTTCAGGGGCTACTGAGAGAGTCCTGGATTAGGGGGTGTCCGGATAGCCGAACTATCATCTTTGGCCGGACTCCTAGACTATGAAGATACAAGATTGAAGACTTTGTCCCGTGTCCGGATGGGACTTTCCTTGGCGTGGAAGGCAAGCTTGGTGATACAGATATGTAGATCTCCTACCATTGTAACCGACTCTGTGTAACCCTAACCCTATTCGGTGACTATATAAACCGAAGGGTTTTAGTCCGTAGGACGGACAACAATCATACCATAGGCTAGCTTCTAGGGTTTAGCCTCCTTGATCTCGTGGTAGATCTACTCTTGTACTACCCATATCATCAATATTAATCAAGCAGGAGTAGGGTATTACCTCCATCGAGAGGGCCCAACCTGGGTAAAAACATCGTGTCCCTTGTCTCCTGTTACCATCCGCCTAGACGCACAGTTCGGGACCCCCTACCCGAGATCCGCCGGTTTTGACACCGACAGGGGGCCTAGGACTGTACAAAGTCGGTTCATGAGGGAAGAAAACAACATATCCGGACACCAATCTTGTCGTCCACGCATACAGGAGTCCTACCCAGACACGGGGGAAAATCTTCTGCTTGTATCTTCACGACCCATCATCCTTCCCATATCAAATAGCCCGGACACCCGAGGACCCCCTAATCCAGGACTCCCTCAGCACTCTTTGAAGTTCTTTGTGTTGGTTTGAATAGATGAATCTGAGATTTTGTGATGCATGTTGTATAATCAAACTCGCGGATACTTGTGGTGACATTGGAGTATCTATGTGACATTAGGGTTTTGGTTGATGTGTGTCATGTGGTGTTATTTTACTACGAACTCTAGGGATGTTTGTGACACTTATAGGAATAGCTCAATGGATTGATCGGAAAGAATAACTTTGAGGTGGTTTCGTACCCTACAAGCAATTTCATCTTATGTTCTATGCAATAGGAACTTTGGAGTGATTCTTTGTTGCATGTTGAGGGATTGTCATATCATCTAATTATGTTATCATTGTTGAGAGAACTTGTGGCAATTGGTTCCTTAATAATATCAAAAAAGTTGGGGTGAACACTTATTGTTTTGAGATCTTCATTTTCTTTACTAGAAGATTCACCCTTATTCTTAGGAACGTAAATAAACTTGGCAGTCTTAGTAGGAGGAAGATTGTGAGTAGTTTTAACGGAGGGAAAAGCAGAAGCCAAGTTGGTAATAATATCCTCTAGTTTGCAAATTCTAGTAGAATCTTGATCTATCTTTTCATTAACTATGGGTTCCTTTTCTCTAAGATTTCTTTAAGGTAACTCCTACCTTAGATCCATATTGAGTAATCTGATTATGAATCTTTTTATCCATATTTTCAATCAACTCAATGGTAGCAATTTTATTCTCAATAATATCAAACCTTTGCATCACATGTTCCAACACTGGTGCACGTCGGTCCTAAACAAATGGTTTTTAACCCCTTTCCGTGACGGCATTTGGAACTGTCTCCAAGTGAGTGTGGGCGATAGGGGGGTCCTTCCCACATGACCCAGAAACCGTCGGGGATAGGGAGCCTTGATGCATATAGTTATCCCTATATAACCATTTCCGATATCTCGAATATGCCAAACACTTCATCCTTGCTACTCGTTTGTGCTCGCATTGCCATTGCAGTCGGAATTTTGTAGTTTTGCCTAAAACCAGGCAGATTCCAGGTACGGGAGTTTTCCAGGCAGATTCTAGGCATGGGAGTTTTACGATGCCTGGCACATCACAAACAGTTCATGATTATAAACCATGTACGATAGGTAGACAATCACACACATTTAGTTTTCCCGCACCGTATTTGATAATGTCTGACATCACACACGCTTCGCAAACGGCAACTATGTGCATGCTTGGACACGTTTCCTCTCTGTGAACCGTCTCGGATTATGGTGTATATCGCAAATGTTTGTGTTTTACCAACCATGTGTGCTGTAACAACCTGGAGAGCATAATTTCACCATCATTTAATTGCTGCTATTTCAAATTGTGCTAGATTTGAATTTGAATTTGAATATATGCTACAGCTTTATTCATATCCATCCGGTTTAAACAACCAATGCATTAGTCGATTCACAGGTACATATGTTTAAGAATTACATAAGCACCAAATAAAGAATGATGTACCAGGGTTCTATACTTGTACTATTACAGATGGTAAAGAAAAAGGCGACATACATTCCAGTTGCTGAACGAGGAGAAGCGGAATGGCCCTATTGTGCTCTCCTGGATGCAGAAGGCATGCAGGACTCTAGTCCAACCCCTTGTGATGGCCGGCCGCCAATCATGTAGTTTGAGAGGTAATCTTGAGTAAACTGCTTCAGGATCCACTTCAAAAGAAAAAAGATTCAGATATTGTCATCTAACACAACTCATTACGGGCAGTAAAAAGAAGGCTATAGGGTTCTTACTTACCATCATGCAGTTCATTGTTGTCTTGCATAAAGTGTAAACAAATAGTTCGATTGACATCTTTTGACCCATTTTAATAACAATCTTTATCAGTTTCCTCACTTGATGTTGGTTCATGAATATCTCATTCCCCCATACGCAGAAAGGGTCGAAGTGTGGATCTTTGGCAATGATATATGTACCTAAAAGCACCAAGTTAATATTAGAAGCTAAAAAAATTTAAAAAATGATGTAGTACAACACTCCATCCATCCCATTATATAATATTTTATTACATGTATATCTAGACATCATCAGAACATTAAAGTAACACTCTTCCTTGTTGCTATGTAGCATGGGATTGCATATTTAGTCATTCAGTTCAATGCATGTTGCTAAACAACAATTGAAAAATGAAAAGGCATGTTAACTGCAATATCCTTAACAACAACCAAATATCGTATTTCATAGTGGTATTGTTGAAACTGTTATTGATGAAATTGAACTGCACGGCAAATAGTTGCACATATAGAGCATCACATTGTGAAGAACTGAAATAAACAAGTCATAAGGACATCTCTAGGAGATCCTTAAAAGTTAAAGGACTAAAACCCTTAGTGAATATATATATACTCCAGCAATTTTTGGCCTTTTCTAGTCGATCCCCTAAACTTAAGGTTGTAAACTTTAATTTGATCAAGTTCAAAGCAGGTTCAACCAAAAGTAGCATGCATTCAAACATAAACATAGATAGTTTTGCATAACCTAACATAAAACATAAATTTAAACTAAGCTAAACTACTTTCGATTGAAGTAGAGGTTGAGCCAATCCTTCCTCGTCACATACCGTGTGCCGCGAGCCGGGTCCTGGCCGGTACCGTCGTCGGGGTCGTTGGGGAAGGCACTCCTCCACTCGTCGACATCGATCTCCTCGTCCTCGAGGCCCACCTTGATGCCCTCCACGCCGCCATCGCTGCCGCCTTCGACCTCATCATCGAAGTAGAGCGCGATAACCTCGCTGCCCTCCACGCCGCCGTCCAAGCCGCCTTCGACCTCGTCATCGGGGAGAGCGCGATAACCTCGCCGCCCTCCGTGCTGGCAAAGATCGCCCGCTCCGCCTCCACGAGCTCCGGGTGCTGCCGGCGGAGCTCTTGCATGTAGGCCTCGTTGGCGGCCTCAGCCTCGAGGCGCTCCCACGCCTCATGGTCCTCCCGCGCCATAGCCGAGCTCACCACCCCTTGCTCCCGTGAACGAGGTCGACGGACGTGTGCGAAGAAGGAAATCGAGCCTAAGCCGCCAGCCGTGGTAGCGGACCTGCCAGTGGTTGTACTCCATGGCCGCGAGCTCGGCCGTGTGGAAGCTACCGAGACACCGGCAGGTGTGGGTCTCTTGATCTGTAATCTTGGCGACCCACGTCCCCCATCGCCGCTGCCGGATCCTGAGGTAGGACTTCGTCGGTTGCCGGGTCCGAGGGAAGACGGGGAAGTCCTCGAACCGGCGTAGGGGCGCCGCGGCGGGCAGATCGGGGGACCGGCGATGGCGCATTGGGCCCGCGGAGGACGACGGGGACACCTCGGCGGCCACCTCGCCGGCGGCGGGCGAAAAGGCCGCGATAAACCTCTTTTTGGCCATTGGCTCCTCGAGCTCCCCGGCACACAGGCAGAGGTTGAGGATGGAGGCGCCGGCGATGGCGGCGACCTACCAATGGTTTTGAGGGTTGTGTGTGTCTGTGTGAGCGGAGGTTTTGGGGTATGTGTGGAGGGGGGGCAAGCTTGTGTTTGAGGAAATACTGCGGCAACTGAAAATTTTACTAGGCGGGAGTAACAAGGCGGGGCTACTAAAAATTTGGATCAAGGGGGAGCAGATGTTTTTGAGATTGCGAGGGATGCAGAAGCGGGAGTAAAATGCCCGGGGTACTGAAAATTTGAATCAAGGGACTGAAGCGGAGCGGGAGTAACAGACATTGCACACGGTCCGCACATACTAATCGTGTGCTATCAAACATTAAAAACTTCCAGGCGGTAGATATTTTCGAGATTACGAGGCAGTAATATTTTCGAGATTGCGAGTGATGCAGAGGCGGGAGTTTTTGGGGAGCGAGCTAGTGTGCTTGACACTCCGGCTGTGGAATGTAGCCGACGCACCTTCTCGCATAAGCCATAGGCGTACTATACACCGACGGTGCTCCAAGATATTTTGTACTACATCTCACACGGTTGGTGATAATAAACTGTGTGGGATCTACTTGATTTGAATTACAAACTAGGGTCACAGCAGCAATGGACGCTCTTTGAATTGCTAGACCTTTTATCTGCAGTGAACATGCAACTATATGTGTGTCGTAAAAGAATTGGAATTATTTAGGGTTCGTTTGGACATTTTATACATTAAACTGGTTTTCTAGCCATTTTAGGTGCACAATTCAAAATTAAACTACATGCACATGCTCCGGTGCATAAAAATTGGTTGAAAAATCGAACCTGTGTCCTTCAGTGCGTGCTTAGGTCCCATGCAAGAAATGGGAATGAATTTTACAGGGTTCGCTTGGCCTTTTTTATACATTAACTGGGTTTTCTAGGCATTTTATGTGCATAATTCAAATTTGAACTACAAGCACATGCTCCAATGCACCAAAGTTGGTTGAAAATCACATGTGTGTCCTTGGGTGAATTTCTAGGTCCCATACAAGAGATGGGAATGAATTTCAAACACCGGGGCACTGTTGATTGCCGGCAAAACGTTGAGATACCTGGTTTTTGAATTCTAGTAAATCCAAAACTCGTCTGAAATTCATGAAACTTGGCATGCTATCACGGAGCGGCATCAACATGCCGTGGTGAAAATGTTGTCCCATTTGGGGCAGGTTTGGGTATAAGCTTCTCACAAACTAGAGCTTCTAACAACAAGCATGATGGTTTCGGTAGGGAACGTACCACCTTTGGGGACGGGACGATATCCGTTGCCTCTTATTGTTGGGGAACGTAGTAATTTCAAAAAAAATCCTACACACACGGAAGATCATGGTGATGCATAGCAACAAGAGGGGAGAGTGTTGTCCACGTACCCTCGTAGACCGAAAGCGGAAGCATTAGCACAGCGCGGTTGATGTAGTCGTACGTCTTCACGATCCGACAGATCCAAGTACCGAACGTACGGCACCTCCGAGTTGAGCACACGTTCAGCTCGATGGCGTCCCGCGAACTCCGATCTAGCAGAGCTTCACGGGAGAGTTTTGTCAGCACGACGGTGTGATGACGGTGATGATGTTGCTACCGACGCAGAGCTTCGCCTAAGCACCTCTACGATATGACCGAGGTGGAATATGGTGGAGGGGGGCACCGCACACGGCTGGGAGAGATCAACAGATCAACTTGTGTGTATGGAGGTGCCCCCCTGCCCCCGTATATAAAGGAGCAAGGGGGGAGGCGGCCGGCCAAGGTGGGCGCGCCAAGGGAGGAGTCCTACTGCCACCGGGAGTAGGACTCCTTTCCTAGTAGGAGTACGAGAAGGGGGAAGGAGGAGAGAGAGGGGAAGGAAAGGGGGGCGCCCCCCCCCCTCCTTGTCCAATTCGGACTAGAGGGGGAGGGGACGCGTCCTGCCCTGACCGCCCCTCCTCTTCTCCACTAAGGCCCATTAGGCACAATATACTCCCCGGGGGGTTCCGGTAACCCCGCATCTGCAGAAATGTCCGAAACCTCCCGAAACACTTCCGATGTCCAAACATAGTCGTCCAATATATCGATCTTTACGTCTCGACCATTTCGAGACTCCTCGTCATGTCCATGATCATATCCGAGACTCCAAACTACCTTCGGTACATTAAAACACAAAAACTCATAATACCGATCCTCACCGAACTTTAAGCGTGCGGACCCTACGGGTTCGAGAACTATGTAGACATGACTGAGACACGTCTCCGGTCAATAACCAACAGCGGAACCTGAATGCTCATATTGGCTCCCACATGTTCTACGAAGATCTTTATCGGTCAAACCGCATAACAACATACGTTGTTCCCTTTGTCATCGGTATGTTACTTGCCCGAGATTCGATCGTCGGTATCTCAATACCTAGCTCAATCTCATTACCAAAAAGTCTCTTTACTCGTTACGTAATGCATAATCCCGCAACTAACTCATTAATCACACTGCTTGCAAGGCTTATAGTGATGTGCATTACCGAGAGGGCCCAGAGATACCTCTCCGACAATCAGAGTGACAAATCCTAATCTCGAAATACGCCAACTCAACAAGTACCTTCGGAGACACCAGAGAGCACCTTTATAATCACCCAAAGAACGCTAGGACGTCTGGTAGCACACAAAGTGTTCCTCCGGTAAACGGGAGTTGCATAATCTCATAGTCATAGGAACATGTGTAAGTCATGTAGAAAGCAATAGCAACATACAAAATGATCAAGTGCTAAGCTAACAGAATGGGTCAAGTCAATCGCATCATTCTCTCTAATGATGTGATCCCGTTAATCAAATGACAACTCATGTCTATGGTTAGGAAACTTAACCATCTTTGATTAACGAGCTAGTCAAGTAGAGGCATACTAGTGACACTATATTTGTCTATGTATTCACACATGTATTATGTTTCCGGTTAATACAATTCTAGCATGGATAATAAACATTTATCATGATATGAGGAAATAAATAATAACCTTATTATTGCCTCTAGGGCATATTTCCTTCAATCTCCCACTTGCACTAGAGTCAATAATCTAGATTACACAGTAATGATTTTAACACCCATGGAGTTTTGCTGTTGATCATGTTTTGCTCGTGGAAGAGGCTTAGTCAACGGGTCTGCAACATTCAGATCCGTATCTATATTGCAAATCTCTATGTATCCCACCTGGACTTGATCCCGGATGGGATTGAAGCGTCTCTTGATGTGCTTGGTTCTCTTATGAAATCTGGATTCCTTTGCCAAGGCAATTGCACCAGTATTGTCACAAAAGATTTTCATTGGTCCCGATGCACTAGGTATGACACCTAGATCGGATATGAACTCCTTCCTCCAGACTCCTTCATTTGCTGCTTCGGAAGCAGCTATGTACTCCGCTTCACACGTAGATCCCGCCACCACGCTTTGTTTAGAACTGCACCAACTGACAGCTCCACCGTTCAATGTAAACACGTATCCGGTTTGTGATTTAGAATCATCCGGATCAGTGTCAAAACTTGCATTGACGTAACCATTTACGACTAGCTCTTTGTCACCTCCATAAATGAGAAACATATCCTTATTCCTTTTCAGGTATTTCAGGATGTTCTTGACCGCTGTCTAGTGATCCACTCCTGGATTACTTTGGTACCTCCCTGCTAGGCTAATAGCAAGACACACATCAGGTCTGGTACACAACATTGCATACATGATAGATCCTATGGCTGAAGCATAGGGAACATCTTTCATTTTCTCTCTATCTTCTACAGTGGTCGGGCATTGAGTCTGACTCAATTTCACACCTTGTAACACAGGAAAGAACCCTTTCTTTGCTTGATCCATTTTGAACTTCTTCAAAACTTTGTCAAGGTATGTGGTTTGTGAAAGTCCTATCAAGCGTCTTGATCTATCTCTATAGATCTTGATGCCCAATATGTAAGTAGCTTCACCAAGGTATTTCATTGAAAAACTCTTATTCAAGTATCCTTTTATGCTATCCAGAAATTATATATCATTTCCAATCAGCAATATGTCATCCACATATAATATCAGAAATGCTACAGAGCTCCCACTCACTTTCTTGTACATACAGGCTTCTCCAAAAGTCTATATAAAACCATATGCTTTGATCACACTATCAAAACATTTATTCCAACTCCGAGAGGCTTGCACCAGTTCATAAATGGATCGCTGGAGCTTGCACACTTTGTTAGCTCCCTTTGGATCGACAAAACCTTCCGGTTGCATCATATACAACTCTTCTTCCAGAAATCCATTCGGGAATGCAGTTTTGACATCCATTTGCCAAATTTCATAATCATAAAATGCGGCTATTGCTAACATGATTCGGATAGACTTAAGCATCGCTATGGGTGAGAAAGTCTCATCGTAGTCAACTCCTTGAACTTGTCGAAAACCTTTTGCAACAAGTCGAGCTTTGTAGACAGTAACATTACCGTCAGCGTCGGTCTTCTTCTTGAAGATCCATTTATTCTCTATGGCTTGCCGATCATCGAGCAAGTCAACCAAAGTCCACACTTTGTTCTCATACATGGATCCCATCTCAGATTTCATGGCCTCAAGCCATTTTGCGGAATCTGGGCTCACCATGGCTTCTTCACAGTTCGTAGGTTCGCCTTGGTCAAGTAACATGACCTCCAGAATAGGATTACTGTACCACTCTGGCGGGGATCTTACTATGGTTGACCTACGAGTTTTGGTAGTAACTTGATTTGAAGTTTCATGGTCAACATCATTAGCTCCCTCACTAATTGGTGTAGGTGTCACAAGAACCAGTTTCTGTGATGAACTATTTCCAATAAGGGAGCAGGTACAGTTACCTCATCAAGTTCTACTTTCTTCCCACTCACTTCTTTTGAGAGAAACTCCTTCTCTAGAAAGGATCCATTCTTAGCAACGAATGTCTTGCCTCAGGATCTGTGATAGAAGGTGTACCCAACAGTTTCCTTTGGGTATCCTATGAAGACACATTTCTCTAATTTGGGTTCGAGCTTATCAGGTTGAAGCTTTTTCACATAAGCATTGTAGCCCCAAACTTTAAGAAACGACAACTTTGGTTTCTTACCAAACCACGGTTCATAAGGAGTCGTCTTAATGGATTTCGATGGTGCCCTATTTAACGTGAATGCAGCTGTCTCTAAAGCATAACCCCAAAATGATAGTGGTCAATCAGGAAGAGACATCATAGATCGTACTATATCTAGTAAAGTACGATTACGACGTTCGGACACACCATTACGCTGTGGTGTTCCAGGTGGCATGAGTTGCGAAACTATTCCGCATTGTTTCAAATGTAGACCAAACTCGTAACTCAAATATTCTCCTCCATGATCAGATCGTAGAAACTTTATTTTCTTGTTACGATAATTTTCCACTTCACTCTGAAATTCTTTGAACTTTTCAAATGTTTCAGAGTTATGTTTCATTAAGTAGATATACCAATATCTTCTCAAATCATTTGTGAAGGTGAGAAAATAACGATACCCGCTGCGAGCCTCAATATTCATCGGACCACATACATCAGTATGTATGATTTCCAACAGATCTGT
This sequence comes from Aegilops bicornis, assembly GCA_021605145.1. Classification (NCBI taxonomy): domain Eukaryota; kingdom Viridiplantae; phylum Streptophyta; class Magnoliopsida; order Poales; family Poaceae; genus Aegilops; species Aegilops bicornis. The sequence continues at coordinate 415,610,087 of CM038669.1, forward strand.
TGCTCGCTCCATTGTTCTGGAGAACGGTGTTTTAGTCATCTTGCCCATGAGGCATGGTTCGCAAGTACCAAGTGATTCATAATCAAGTGATTCCAAAAGTCCATCAATATGGAGTTTCTTCATGCGCTTTACACCAATATGACCCAAACGGCAGTGCCACAAATAAGTTGCATATCATTATCAACTCTGCATCTTTTGGCTTGAACATTACAAATATTGTGTCACTACTATCGAGATTTAACACAAATAGACCACTCTTCAAGGGTGCATGACCATAAAAGATATTACTCATATAAATAGAACAACCATTATTCTCGGATTTAAATGAATAATCGTCTTGCATCAAACAAGATCCAGATATAATGTTCATGCTCAACGCTGGCACCAAATAACAATTATTTAGGTCTAAAACTAATCCCGAAGGTAGATGTAGAGGTAGCGTGCACACGGCGATCACATCGACTTTGGAACCATTTCCCACGCGCATCATCACCTCGTCCTTAGCCAGTCTTCGCAATCAGTAGTCCCTGCTTTGAGTTGCAAATATTAGCAATGTAACCCGGTATCAAATACTCGAGGTGCTCACGCAAGCTCTAGTAAGGTACACATCAATAACATGTATATCACATATACCTTTGTTCACCTTGCCATCCTTCTTATCCGCCAAATACTTGGGGCAGTTCCGCTTCAAGTGACGGTCGATTGCAGTAGAAGCACTCGGTCTCGGGCTTAGGTCCAGACTTGGGTTTCTTCTCTTGAGCAGCAACTTGTTTGCTGTTCTTCTTGAAGTTCCCCTTCTTCTTCCCTTTGACCTTTTTCTTGAAACTGGTGGTCTTGTTGACCATCAACACTTGATGCTCCTTCTTGATTTCTACCTATGTAGCCTTTAGCATTGCGAAGAGCTCCGGAATTGTCTTATCCATCCCTTGCATATTATAGTTCATCACGAAGCTCTTGTAGCTTGGTGGCAGTGATTGAAGAATTCTGTGAATGACACTATCATCCGGAAGATTAACTCCCAGTTGAATCAAGTGATTGTTATACCCAGACATTTTGAGTATATGTTCACTGATAGAACTATTCTCCTCCATCTTACAGCTGTAGAACTTATTGGAGACTTCATATCTCTCAACCCGGGCATTTGCTTGAAATATTAACTTCAACTCCTGGAACATCTCATATGCTCCATGACGTTCAAAACGTCGTTGAAGTCCCGGTTCTAAGACGTAAAGCATGGCACACTAAACTATCGAGTACTCATCAGCTTTGCTCTACCAAACGTTCTTAACGTCGTTAGTTGCATCTGCCAGCGGTGCTTCCAGGACGTAATTCTTCTGTGCAGCAATGAGGATAATCCTCAAGTTACGGGCCCTGTCCGTGTAATTGCTACCATCATCTTTCAACTTTGCTTTCTCAAGGAATGCATTAAAATTCAACGGAACAACAGCACGGGCCATCTATCTACAACAACATAGACAAGCAAAATACTATCAGGTACTAAGTCCATGATAAATTTAAGTTCAATTAATCATATTACTTAAGAACTCCCACTTAGATAGACATCTCTATAATCATCTAAGTGATCACGTGATCCAAATCAACTAAACCATAACCGATCATCACGTGAAATGGAGTAGTTTTCAATGGTGAACATCACTATGTTGATCATATCTACTATATGATTCACGCTCGACCTTTCCGTCTCAGTGTTCCGAGGCCATATCTGCATATGCTAGGCTCGTCAATTTTAACCCGAGTATTCTGCGTGTGCAAAACTGGCTTGCACCCGTTGTAGATGAACGTTGAGTTTATAACACCCGATCATCACGTGGTGTCTCGGCACGACGAACTTTGGCAACGGTGCATATTCAGGGAGAACACTTTTACCTTAAAATTTAGTGAGAGATCATCTTATAATGCTACCGTCAATCAAAGCAAAATAAGATACATAAAGGATAAACATCACATGCAATCAATATAAGTGATATGATATGGCCATCATCATCTTGTGCTTGTGATCTCCATCTCCGAAGCACCGTCATGATCACCATCATCACTGGTGCGACACCTTGATCTCCATCGTAGCATCGTTGTTGTTTCGCCAACTATTGCTTCTTACGACTATAGCTACCGCTTAGTGATAAAGTAAAGCAATTACAGGGCGATTGCATTGCATACAATAAAGCGACAACCATATGGCTCCTGCCAGTTGCCGATAATTCGGTTACAAAACATGAGCATCTCATACAATAAAATATAGCATCATGCCTTGACCATATCACATCACAACATGCCCTGCAAAAACAAGTTAGACATCCTCTACTTTGTTGTTGCAAGTTTTATGTGGATGCTACGGGCTGAGCAAGAATCGTTCTAACCTACGCATCAAAACCACAACGATAGTTTGTCAAGTTAGTGTTGTTTTAACTTTATCAAGGACCGGGCGTAGTCACACTCGGTTCAACTAAAATTGGAGAAACTGACACCCGCCAGCCACCTGTGTGCAAAGCACGTCGGTAGAACCAGTCTTGCGTAAGCGTACGCATAATGTCGGTCCGGGCCGCTTCATCCAACAATACCGCCAAACCAAAGTATTACATGGTGGTAAGCAGTATGCCTTGTATCGCCCACAACTCACTTGTGTTCTACTCGTGCATATAACATCTACGCATAAACTTGGCTCGGATGCCACTGTTGGGGAACGTAGTAATTTCAAAAAAAATCCTACACACACGCAAGATCATGGTGATGCATAGCGACGAGAGGGGAGAGTGTTGTCCATGTACCCTCGTAGACCGAAAGCAGGCGTTAGCACTGCGCGGTTGATGTAGTCGTATGTCTTCACGATCCGACCGATCCAAGTACCGAACGTACGGCACCTCCGAGTTCAGCACACGTTCAGCTCGATGACGTCCCGCGAACTCCGATCCAGCAGAGCTTCACGGGAGAGTTCCGTCAGCACGACGGTGTGATGACGGTGATGATGTTGCTACCGACGCAGAGCTTCGCCTAAGCACCGCTACGATATGACCGAGGTGGAATATGGTGGAGGGGGGCACCGCACAAGGCTGGGAGAGATCAACAGATCAACTTGTGTGTATAGAGGTGCCCCCCTGCCCCCGTATATAAAGGAGCAAGAGGGAGAGGCGACCGGCCAAGGAGGGCGCACCAAGGGGGGAGTCCTACTCCCACCGGGAGTAGGACTCCTCCTTTCCTAGTAGGAGTAGGAGAAGGGGGAAGGAAAGGGGGGCGCCGCCCCCCCCCCCCTCCTTGTCCAATTCGAACTAGAGGGGGAGGGGGCACGGCCTGCCCTGGCCGCCCCTCCTCTTCTCCACTAAGGCCCATTAGGCCCAATATACTCCCCAGGGGGTTCCGGTAACCCCCCGATACTCCGGTAAATGTCCGAAACATCCCGAAACACTTCCGGTGTCCAAACATAGTCGTCCAATATATCGATCTTTACGTCTCGACCATTTCGAGACTCCTCGTCGTGTCCGTGATCATATTCGGGACTCCGAACTACCTTTGGTACATCAAAACACAAAAACTCATAATACCGATCGTCACCGAACTTTAAGCGTGCGGACCCTACGGGTTCGAGAACTATGTAGACATGACCGAGACACGTCTCCGGTCAATAACCAACAACGGAACCTGGATGCTCATATTGGCTCCCACATATTCTACGAAGATCTTTATCGGTTAAAACCGCATAACAACATACGTTGTTCCCTTTGTCATCGGTATGTTACTTGCCCGAGATTAGATCGTCGGTATCTCAATACCTAGCTCAATCTCGTTACCGGCAGGTCTCTTTACTCGTTACGTAATGCATCATCCCGCAACTAACTCATTAGTCACACCGCTTGCAAGGATTATAGTGATGTGCATTACCGAGAGGGCCCAGAGATACCTCTCCGACAATCGGAGTGACAAATCCTAATCTCGAAATACGCCAACTCAACAAGTACGTTCAGAGACACACCAGAGAGCACCTTTATAATCACCGAGTAACGTTGTGATGTTTGGTAGCACACAAAGTGTTCCTCCGGTAAACGGGAGTTGCATAATCTCATAGTCATAGGAACATGTATAAGTCAAGAAGAAAGAAATAGCAACATACTAAATGATCAAGTGCTAAGCTAACAGAATGGGTCAAGTCAATCACATCATTCCCTCTAATGATGTGATCATGTTAATCAAATGATAACTCATGTCTATGGTTAGGAAACTTAACCATCTTTGATTAACGAGGTAGTCAAGTAGAGGCATACTAGTGACACTATGTTTGTCTATGTATTCACACATGTATTATGTTTCCGGTTATACAATTCTAGCATGAATAATAAACATTTATCATGATATGAGGAAATAAATAATAACTTTATTATTGCCTCTAGGGCATATTTCCTTCACTTGTTGCTTTCAAAAAAATTCTAGTGTCAACATAGAACAACAGGAGTGTTGTGTTTAATCTTGGAATTTTTCAGGGTTCGTTTGGCCTTTTTTATACATTAACTGGGTTTTCTAGGCATTTTATGTGCATAATTCAAATTCGAACTGCAAGCACATGCTCCAATGCACTAAAGTTGGTTGAAAAATCACATGTGTGTCCTTGGGTGCATGCTTAGGTCCCATGCAAGAGACGGGAGTGAATTTCAAACACCAGGGTATTGTTGATTGCCGGCAAAACGTTGAGATGTCTGGTTTTAAATTCTAGTAAATCCAAAACTCGTCCGAAATTCATGAAACTTGGCATGCTATCATGGAGCGGCATCAACATGCCGTGGAAACAAATTTGTCCCATTTGGGGCAGGTTCGGGTATAAGCTTCTCACAAACCAGAGCTTCTCACAACAAGCATGATTGTTTCGATAGGGAATGTCCCACCTTTGGGGACGAAACAATATCCATTGCCTCTTATTGCTTTCAAATTTTTTCTCATGTCAACATAGAACAACAGGATTGTTGTGTCAATTTTTGTGATTTTTCGGGGTTCGTTTGGACATTTTCATGCATTAACTGAGTATTCAATGCATATATGTGCATAATTCAAATTTGAACTACATGCACATGCTCTAGTGCATATAAATTGGTTGAAAAATCAAATTTGTGTCCTTAGGTGCATGCTTAGGTCCCATGCAAGAAATGGGAATGGATTTCAAACACCAGGGCACCGTTGATTGCTGACAAAACATTGAGATGCATGGTTTTTAAATTCTAGTAAATCCAAAACTCGTCTGAACTTCATGAAACTTGGCATGCTATCATGGAGCAGCATCAACATGCTGTGGTAAAAAATTTGTCCCATTTGGGGCAGGTTTGGGTATATGCTTCTCACAAACCAGAGCTTCTCACAACAAGCCTGATGGTTTCGGTAGGGAACGTACGTCCCACCTTTGGGGACGAAACGATATCCATTGCCTCTTATTGCTTTCAAAAAAATTCTCGTGTCAACATAGAACAACAGGAGTGTTGTGTCAATTTTTGGGATTTTTCGGGGTTCGTTTGGACATTTTTATGCATTAACTGAGTTCTCAATGCATTTATGTGCATAATTCAAATTTGAATTACATGCACATGCTCTAGTGCATATAAAATGGTTGAAAAATCAAATATGTGTCCTTGGGTGCATGCTTAGGTCCCATGCAAGAAACGGGAATTAATTTTCCGGGGTTCGTTTGGCCTTTTTTATACATTAACTGGGTTTTCTAGGCATTTTATGTGCATAATTCAAATTTGAACTACAAGCACGTGCTCCAATGCACCAAAGTTGGTTGAAAAATCACATGTGTGTCCTTGGGTGCATGCTTAGGTCCATGCAAGAGATGGAAATGAATTTCAAACACCAGGGCAATGTTGATTGCCGGCAAAACATTGAGATACCTGGTTTTTAAATCGCAGTCCGGTGCACAGGCTGACCGAGAGGCGTGCAAGCTGTCCTACAATGTGCAGGCTCACCGGGAAGCGTGTGAGCTGTACGCTGCGCAGGCTCACTGGGAAGCGAGCCCTTTGACTTCCATGGCCGCCTGCCTTCCTCTCCATTAATGGCGCCCGAGCATTTGTTTATCTGGGCGGCCTTCTTGTTGCTCCCATTCCCTCCCTCCCGCAGACCTCCACCAACGCCATGGCGCAGAATGAGCATCTGCCACTAGTCTTCAAGTTTGGTGAAGTCGACTTCGAGCCGGAGGAGATAGAAAATAAGGAGGAATGGGGCCTCATGGACATGGCCTGTAATCGAGCCGGGGCTGGCGGTTGCTGCCCCCGCTCCCGTCCCAGCTCCCATCCCCGCACCAGCGACCATCCCCGTAGCATTGACGGGCTGGTCGCCGAGCACTATCGCAGAGCTGGAAGCCACGGGCGTCAACGAGGTCTCCGCGGACCCGTGCGAGCTCGTCTACACGCCAGCGCCCGTGCCCGTGCGCGCCCCTCCACCCACAGTGGCGCTGGGCCCCGTGCGTTTGGCTGCACCCGCCGTGCTCGTGCCCTTTCCCGTGCGCGCCCCTCCACCCACCGTGGCACCGGTCCCCATGTGTTTGGCTGCACCCACTGCGCCCGTGCCCGTGCACGCGCCCCCCTCAGCGGCATGGGAAGCTGTCGTCGACCCTACCTCTCAGAGGTGCCAGTTGTCGTCCTCCCGCGCCCCGCCCGTCGATCGCGCGACCACATGATGTTTGATTTACAAGTGAAGAACATTTTGTGCCACCTTGAAGACTTCAACAACGGCGTCCCGGAGGACGGCAACGACGGTGCGGCACGCCACCTCCGCCGCCGCCGGAAATAGTTTTTTTGGGGTTTAATATTGTATCTCGAATTCTCGACCATATGAATATGAATTCGTAGTGTGACTGAATGAAAGATATGGTTTGAACGAACTTGCGTTTTTCTCTCTTAATGTACACACTTATCAAATGATTTTCTTTTAAAAAAATGTCAATGGTTTTTAAATATCAAACACTCATCCCAAACGTTTTAGTTAGAACACATGTATGCAAACCGATAGCTTCCCCAGGAAGCAAAGGGAAAATGTGTCGAACAGGATTTCTGCATCCCTTCAACGCAAACGGTTGTTTTGCATGACCCATGTGCAACCACGTACAAACAATTGGGTAAGATTTGCATATCTGTCATTTTGGGTATGTTGCCATTTTTCAAACTGGAAATATTGACATTTGTTTATCTAGTAACATTGCCATTTGTCAACCTTGTAACACTGCGATTTGTCAAAATATGCAGCTAAAATTCACTAGCACTATCTAATTTTTGCAACTAAAATCACTAGCACTTTTCATATGGACACCACTAGCAAGCGTGAGTTGCTGGACTCATATGCAAATGTACCATTGATTACATACAACAAGTCATCAACCCACAGTGACAACGAGGATACACGTTGGATTATAGATCATTTCCAACAAAACATTATAGTAAAGTAAAGTTTTTCTCACAGAACAAATAACAAAGCGATGAAATGAACTTCAGCTCAACCACTCGTCGGCGTTGGAAACACTTGCTTTGAACTAGAAGTGATTCTCTGGGAAGGGCCAGCTACTGTCAATCTCGAGACCAACGCAGGACTGATCATCCAGGCTGAAGCGGCCTATGTCAGGACCCATATTGGGACGGTAGGGAAGCATAGCAATGTCCGAGGTATAGATATAGTTGCTTCTCATAAATGGTAGTAACGTTGTGTCAATGATGCGTCTCCAACGTATCTATAATTTATGAAGTATTCATGCTATTATACTATCCTTCTAGGATGTTTTATATGCATTTATATGATATTTTATATGATTTTTGGGACTAACCTATTAACCTAGAGCCCAGTGCGGTTTACATTTTCTCCTTGTTTTTGAGTTTTGCGAGAAAAGGATTACCAAACGGAGTCCAATTGACGTGCCAATTTTTGATGATTTTTTATGGACCAAAAGAAGACCAAAAAGTATCAGAGTTGGGCCAGAAGAGTCCCGAGCTGCCCACGAGGGTGGGGGGCGCGCCCACCCCCCCCCCCACCCCAGGGCGCGTGGGCCTGCCTCGTGGACAGCTCGGGCACCTCCTTGACGTGAGACCGACGCCAAAAATTTCCTATAAATATAGAAACCTCGGAAAATTAACCTAGATCGGGAGTTCCGCCGCGGCAAGCCTCTGTAGCCATGAGAAATCAATCTAGGCCCTCTCTGGCACCCTGCCGGAGGGGGCCATCATCACCGGTGGCCATGGAGGAGGAAGCACAAGGGGGAAAACCTCTCCTCCTCTCTCTTGGTGGCACCGGAGTGCCATTGAGAGGGGAATCATCGCCACGGTGATCGTCTTCATCAACATCACCATCATCATCACCATCCTCATCTCTTTTCTGCGGTCCACTCTCCGCACCCGCTGTAATCCCTACTTGAACATGGTGCTTTATGCCACATATTATGATCCAATGATGTGTTGCCATCCTATGATGTTTTGAGTAGATATCTTTTGTCTTTGGGTTGATTGATGATCTAGATTGGTATGAGTTGTATGTTTTACTTTGGTGTTGTCCTATGGTGCCCTCCGTGTCGTGCAAGCGTGAGGGACTCCCGTTGTAGGGTGTTGCAATATGTTCATGATTCGCTTATAGTGGGTTGGTGAGTGACTGAAACACAAACCCGAGTAAGAGGGATTGTTGCATATGGGAATAAAGAGGACTTGATGCTTTAATGCTATGGTTGGGTTTTACCTTAATGATCTTTAGTAGTTGAGGATGCTTGCAAGATTTCCAATCATAAGTGCATATGATCCAAGTAGGGAAAGTATGTTAGCTTATGCCTCTCCCTCATATGAAACTGCAATAGTGATTACCGGTCTTGTTAACAATTGCCTAGGACAATTCCGCTTTTCGATCCATCATTATTCCACACTCGCTATTTATATTATTTAGTAATATATTCTAACTTTATGATAACAGCACCTACTTTTATATTTTAGCTCTCTGATATCATAGAAAGTTATTCTTCATACCCACAACGTAGTTTTATTTCTCGTTTCTAGTTGGAAGTAAACGTTCGGTGCATGTAGAGTCGTATCAATGGCAGATAGGGCTTGAGAGAATATTGATCTTACCTTTAGCTCCTTGTGGGTTCGACACTCCATACTTATCACTTCCACCTTTGGAAATTGCTACGATGATTCCCTGCACTTGGGGATTATCAAGCTCTTTTCTGGCACCGTTGCCGGGGAGCAATAGCGTGGGGTTGACATTCTCGTGTGTGCTTGTTTACTTTCTTCACTAAGTAGATTTCAATTTTCCTTTTTGTATATGTTTAGTTGTGGGTGAAATATACAAAAAAAATTAAAAGAATGAAAATACAAAAAAATTACTTGCCTAAAAAGTTTTTCAAAAAGAGAAGCGATTGGAAAGTTATGCATTGAAGAAGTGAGGGTCGACCTTGAGCACTTGTGTTCATGCTCACGGAAACAATGTAGAATTTTTCATAGAAGTTTCTCTGTAAATAATTATCCCCTTGTATATATTCATTGTATTATAAAAAAAATGTGCCAAGCTTTGGTTTTAGGATGATTAGATTGCTTGTTTACTACTAGTAAATGCGCACCTGCAATGCACGTTAATATTTAGGTAATATATTAATTGCATACGGATATTAGGTATGCTATTATTTCTGTTAATCCTGTGATTAGTGCTATATTTGGTATGATATTATTGCATGTTAAACACGTTTAACGCTCGCCATTGGAGTAGTCTAGATCGTTGGATTGACTTAGTTCGATGGTCGAGATCAGTTGGATCTGCCTCTTTGGGTCTTTTTATATTGGTATAGATATAGATGTGCAGAACAAAAACAGAAACTTTGGCTGTATTGCGTGAATTTACATTTTTTACTGGAAAGTCAAATGGGTCTGAAACATTTTGCACATTACGTCTGTACAAATTTTCATATTTATTTCATAATTTTAGGAGTTACATAAGTTTGCCAAACTTCCAGATTACTACAGATTATTCTGTTTTTAACAGATTCTGTTTTGCGTGTGTTGTTTGCTTATTTCAATGAATCTATGGCTAGTATCGGGGGGTATGAACCATAGAGAAGTTGTAATACAGTAGGTTTAACACCAATATAAATAAATAATGAGTTCATTACAGTACCTAAAGGTAGTGATTTGCTTTATTACACTAACGGATCTCACAAGTTTTTGTTAAAGTTTTGTGTGGATGAAGTGTTCGAAGGTCGAGGAGCTATCAATATGAGAAGAATAAGGAGAGGCAAGAGTTAAAGATTGGGGATGCCTAAGGCACCCCAAGTAAATATTTCAAAGGATACTCAAGCATCCAAGCTTGGGGATGCCCCGGTTGGCATCCCATCTTTCTTCTTCAACAAATATCGGTATACCTCGGTTTTTGCTTTGTTCACATGATTTGTGTCCTTTGTGTTTTTGTTTTTCCTTTAATAACCATGCTAGTATGAGATGTCCCTTCATCACTTTATATAATACTTCATGTGCTTCACTTAAATCTTTTAAGTATGATCTTATAGAATTGCTCTTTGTGCTTCACTTAAATCTTTTGAGTATGGTTTTATAGAATGCTTCATGTGCTTCACTTATACATTTTGAGCTTGGATATTGGTTAGTTGTATAATGATCCATGAACTTCACTTATATCCTTTGGAGTATGAGTAATACTATCATTTAAAAGGGGGTTTGGAAGAGTGTCAACTTTAGGAATTAGTGATCCCACTATTTTGGAGGTGTTGAATCTTAGTGTGATATTTATGAAAGTGAATTTGGAAGAGTGTCAACTTTAGCTAGTAATGACTCCACTATTTAGGAAGAGGTTACAATTGAGTATGAGAACAAAGTTTCTATCCATGATGCTACTGAAAATTATTATGAGGGAGGAATACATGCTTGTAGGAGTTGCAATAATATCAAGTTTCCTCCCTATGTGCTTAAAAGTTTTGAAGTTATACTTGTTTTGCTTTCCTATGCTAGTTGATTCTTGTTCCCATAAGTTGTGTGCTCACAAGATACCTAGGCATAGGAAGTTTGTTAGAATCAATTGTGCTAGTCATATTCTTCATGATGCTCTCATTATGTTTCAATTCTTACCTTTTATGTGAGCATCGTTGAAATCATCATGCCTAGCTAAAAAGCATTAAAGAAAAGCGCTTGTTGGGAGACAACCCAATATTTACCCTTACTATTTTTGTGTGTTTACATGATTAAGCTACTGTAGTAATCATGTTTTATAGCTTTTGTGTCAATGAAGTGCCAAGTGGGACCTTTGGAAAGACTTGGGTGAAAGTTAATGTGATCTTGCTGTAAAAAAACAGAAACTTTGCGCTCACGAGAATAGATGTCATTTTTTACAGAAGAGTTATTTTGAGTTGATTATTTTTGAAGAATATTAATACACAAATTCATCACATCCACCAATTTATTTCATAATTTTTGGAGTAGCAGAAGTATGGCTATTGTTCAGATCATTACAGACTGTTCTATTTCTGACAGATTCTGTTTTCATTGCATAGTTTGCTTGTTTTCTAGTTTCTATGGCGTATATTCCTCAATATAAATTGTAGAAATGATATGGTACAGTAGGCATTGTGTGAGAAAAATTATGAACCTTGTCTTTGACAGTACCAAAGTAAATGGTTTGCTCTTTATCATACTAACCTATCTCACGAAGTTTAGTTAAGTTTTGTGTGATCGAAGTTTTCAAGTTTTGGGTGAGATATCAATATGAGGAGAATAAGGAGTGGAAAGACCCTAAGCTTGGGGATGCCCAAGGCACCCCAAGGCAATATTCAAGGAAGACTCAAGCGCCTAAGCTTGGGGATGCCCCGGAAGGCATCCCCTCTTTCGTCTTCAAAACTATCGGTATACCTTACTCGGAGCTATATTTTTATTCGTCACATGATATGTGTTTTTCTTGGAGCGTATTTTAAATTTTACTTGCTGTTTGAATAAAATCATTGGATCTGAAATATTGAATGAAAAAGAATCCTCCCATGACTAGTTAATTATTTGACTACTCAGTGTTCTTCACTCATATCTTTTGGAGTAGTTTGTCATTTGCTCATGTACTTCATGTATATCCTATGAGTAAATGGTTGAATAAATTGAATGTCATAAATCTGAATTTATATATGTTTTGTATACTTATAACATGGGGAGTAATGACTTCACACATAATAAGTATAGGTAGTAAACTTATTGAAAGTTAGCAAACGTAGAATTGGTCACTTGAACAATTCATGAAAGAATATTGAAGGAAGAGAGGTTTCACATACAAATATACTATCTTGGACATCTTTTATGATTGGGAGCACTCATTAAAATATGACATGCTAAAGAGTTGATGTTGGACAAGGAAGACAATGTAATGGGTTATGTTTTCTTATATCTGAAATAAAGTATATTGTCATGGATCATCCAACATGTTGAGCTTTCCTTTCCCCCTCATGCTAGCCAAATTCTTTGCACCAAGTAGAGATACTACTTGTGCTTCCCAAAACCCTTAAACTAGTTTTGCCATGAGAGTCCATCATATCTACCTATGGATTGAGTAAGATCCTTCAAGTAAGTTGTCATCGGTGCAAGCAATAAAATTGCTCTCTAAATATGTATGATTGATTGGTGTGGAGGAAATAAGCTTTATACGATCTTGTGATGTGGAAGAAATAAAAGCGACGGACTGCATAATAAAGGTTCATATCACAAGGGGCAATATAAAGTGATGTTCTTTCGCATTAAGATTTTGTGCATCCAACCCTGAAAGCGCATGGCAACCTCTGCTTCCCTCTGTGAAGGGCCTATCTTTTATTATTATCTTCTACCTTATGCAAGAGTCATGGTGATCTTCACCTTTCTTTTTTTTACATTTTATCCTTTGGCAAGCACAGGGTGTTGGAAAGATCCTGATATATATATATATATATATATATATATATATATATATATATATATATATATATATATATATATATAAAACTGGATGTAAGTTAGCATGAGCTATTATTGTTGACATTACCCTTGAGGTAAAAGGTTGGGAGGCGAAACTATAAGCCCCTATCTTTCTCTGTGTCCGATTAAAACTCCATAACCACAAGTATTGCGTGAGTGTTAGCAATTGTGAAAGACTAAATGATAGTTGAGTATGTGGAGTTTGCTAAATCAAAGCTCTGGCATAGACTCTTCCTGAAAATAAGATGAATTGCAATTGTTTGATGACTGAGAATACTGTTTGTTAGTTTTCAAGAAAGTTTATGATCTATACTTTAACATGTGCTTAGCCTGTTACTTTATCATGAGAAGTTTTATGAGATGAGCTACTGCTATGACATGTAATGATGCTAGAAAAAGTGATTGGAATTGTCATTGATCAAAACTATGCACTTGCTAGCATTCACACTTCATAAATTATTTCTTTTATCATTTACCTACTCGAGGACGAGCAGGAATTAAGCTTGGGGATGCTGATACATCTCCAACGTATCTATAATTTATGAAGTATTCATGCTATTATACTATCCTTCTAGGATGTTTTATATGCACTTATATGATATTTTATATGATGTTTGGGACTAACCTATTAACCTAGAGCCCAGTGCCAGTTTTTGTTTTCACCTTGTTTTTGAGTTTTGCAGAAAAGGATTACCAAACGGAGTCCAATTGACGTGCCATTTTTTGATGATTTTTTATGGACCAAAAGAAGACCAAAAAGTATCGGAGTTGGGCCAGAAGAGTCCCGAGCTGCCCACGAGGGTGGGGACGCGCCCACCCCCCCCCCCCCAGGGCGCGTGGGCCTGCCTTGTGGACAGCTCGGGCACCTCCTTGACGTGAGACCGACGCCAAAAATTCTTATAAATACAGAAACCTCGGAAAATTAACCTAGATCAGGAGTTCCGCCGCCGCAAGCCTCTGTAGCCACGAGAAATCAATCTAGGCCCTCTCTGGCACCCTGCCGGAGGGGGCCATCATCACCGATGGCTATGGAGGAGGAAGCACAAGGGGGAGAACCTCTCCTCCTCTCTCTTGGTGGCACCGGAGTGCCATCGAGAGGGGAATCATCGCCTCGGTGATCGTCTTCATCAACATCACCATCATCATCACCATCCTCATCTGTTTCTGCGGTCCACTCTCCCGCACCCCGCTGTAATCCCCACTTGAACATGGTGCTTTATGCCACATATTATGATCCAATGATGTGTTGCCATCCTATGATGTTTTGAGTAGATATCTTTTATCTTTGGGTTGATTGATGATCTAGATTGGTATGAGTTGTATGTTTACTTTGGTGCTGTCCTATGGTGCCCTCCGTTTGGCATAGCGTGAGGGACTCCGCTGTAGGGTGTTGCAATACGTTCATGATTCGCTTATAGTGGGTTGGTGAGTGGTGAAACACAAACTCGAGTAAGAGGGATTGTTGCGTATGGGAATAAAGAGGACTTGATGCTTTAATGCTATGGTTGGGTTTTACCTTAATGATCTTTAGTAGTTGCGGATGCTTGCTAGAGTTCCAATCATAAGTGCATATGATCCAAGTAGAGAAAGTATGTTAGCTTATGCCTCTCCCTCATATGAAACTGCAATAGTGATTACTGGTCTTATTAACAATTGCCTAGGACAATTCCGCACACCGATCCATCATTATTCCACACTCGCTATTTATATTATTTAATAATATATTCTAACTTTATGATAACAGCACCTACTTTTATATTTTAGCTCTCCGATATCATACAAAGTTATTCTCTTCATACCCACAACGTAGTTTTATTTCTCATTTCTAGTTGGAAGTAAACGTTTGGTGCACGTAGAGTCGTATTAGTGGCAGATAGGGCTTGAGAGAATATTGATCTTACCTTTAGCTCCTTGTGGGTTCGACACTCCATACTTATCACTTCCACCTTTGGAAATTGCTATGATAATTCCCTGCACTTGGGGATTATCAGTGAACATCAGCTGGATCGCCTTCCACCATCATTGGATAGTTTTGTCCAAGGAAGAGCGAGTTTCCTCCAATACTTTCAATACTGAACCAGGGAGAAGGTGTTAGCGCTAGTACACTAGTATCCATCCCGAATACCACCGCAGCGGATGTTGGAATAGGTCCGGAGAGTGCGACCATGCGAGACAACACCTTCTTCCTTAGTAACATCGAGTGCCACTGTATACATACAAGAAGAGGTGATCCATCGTAATAAGTTGCGGTATACTTTGAGTATATGGGTCCTGCTCATCCTCATGCTCGTGATCATCAGCATCGTCACCTCCCCCTTGGTTATAAAAAATTTCAAGTATAGGTGGTGGAATGTTCACAGGACCTTGGAAACACAAGAAGGTTAATTAGTAAAGGGAAACTAGCTAACCCGCATGCATGTGGCTGAAACAATTATAATTACAGTGGAAGACAAACGTATCGCAAGCATCGAGATTCCATGCAAAAACAAAGGCCACAGTGGTGGCAGCAAACACAAGACCCTCGTGTTGAATTGCATCACAGTACTCATCCGTGTACATAAATTGATTTTTGAGCAATATCCATCGAGGCGTGGAAGTAAGGACGGCAACAAGCTTGTCGAAGATAGCAACAACTTCATAGTTCATGTAATCCCAAGAGCTGTTGGGAACTCAACAAATTGCTAGCTTCCATAGACGACAGTCACCATGATTGTATTTGAACTCACGTAGAATACCGGTGTACTCAACCTCTGGGCAGCAGTCTGAGATTTTTGGAAGTGGAACCCGGTGATGAGTGTACACATTCACAAGTTCCCACTCGCTGTTGTACCCAATATAAACAACCCAATCTCCATTTGCGCCTGCCCAAGCCTTGCCCTCAAGCGATGGCATCTTAACATCATATGTATCATTATAAGCGGCATCAACTTGCACAAGGCGAGGCTTCCCTCGTTCCCGCGCCAGTCAGTAGGGTCACGGCGAAGAAGATAGGGGAGATCAAACTGCTCCTAGACCCTTGGGTTCCTTGTAATGATGTTACTAGTTGAGTCGAGAATGGTCTTGAACGAACCTACCATGCTAGCCGAGGTGATGACGTCGCACCGACCAATGAGTTCCTCCACCACGTCATCATTCAGATCGGGGCAAGAATAACGGGGTCGTTTCCGGCCTGTTCCCTCCATGGAGAAGATGATCGAACAATGGCAGAAGGAAGGATGAACGCAAATGGAGGGAGAAAGAGCGTGCGACAGCAGTTCCAAATCAAGAGGGAATGAAAGGCGAAGAGGAGGTGGACGGTTGCCATGGTACATGAAGAGGCGCCTGGGGAGCGAACAGTTGCCACACAGGTCGCACACTGACGACAAGGGCCGAGTGACCCGCATGCGTATATCGCACACACCTTGATCTGGCTGGCCGTTTCTTTTGTGTTGCCTAATCACAAACAGTTCATCCGAGTGAACCATATGTTGTATATCGCACACACCTTCATCTGGCTGCCTGTTTATTTTGTGTTGCCTAATCACAAACAGTTCATCCGAGTGAACCGTATGCTGTGTATCGCACACGCCTTCATTTGGCTGCCCGTTTCTTTTGTGTTGCCTATTCACAAACAGTTCATCCGAGTGAATCGTATGCTGTATATCGCACACGCCTTCATCTGGCTGCCCATTTCTTTTGTTCCTCCTCATTGCAAACAGTTAATTGAACTGAACCGTATGCCCTTCATCGCACACGCAACTAAAATCTGAACCGTGTTTGATGCATCCGTCATCGCAAATGTTTTATATATATTTGACGGTTTTCATGAGGGAAATATGCCCTAGAGGCAATAATAAAGTTGTTATTTATATTTCCTTATATCATTATAAATATTTATTATTCATCCTAGAATTGTATTAACCGGAAACTTAGTACATGTGTGAATACATAGACAAACAGAGTGTCACTAGTATGCCTCTACTTGACTAGCTCGTTGAATCAAAGATGGTTAAGTTTCCTAGCCATGGACATGAGTTGTCATTTGATTAATGGGATCACATCATTAGAGAATGATGTGATTGACTTGACCCATTCCGTTAGCTTAGTACTTGATCGCTTAGTATATTGCTATTGCTTTCTTCATGACTTATACATGTTCCTATGACTATGAGATTATGCAACTCCCGAATACCGGAGGAACACTTTGTGTGCTACCAAACGTCACAACGTAATCGGGTGATTATAAAGGTGCTCTACAGTGTCTCCGATGGTACTTGTTGAGTTGGCATAGATCAAGATTAGGATTTGTCACTCCGATTGTTGGAGACGTATCTCTGGGCCCTCTCGATAATGCACATCACTATAAGCCTTGCAAGCAATGTGACTAATGAGTTAGTTGCGGGATGATGCATTACGGAACGAGTAAAGAGACTTGCCGATCTAGATTTAACTAGGTATTGAGATACCGACGATCGAATCTCGGGCAAGTAACATACCGATGACAAAGGGAACAACGATGTTGTTATGCGGTTTGACCGATAAAGATCTTCAGAGATGTAGGAGACAATATGAGCATCCAGGTTCCGCTATTGGTTATTGACCGGAGACGTGTCTCAGTCATGTCTACATTGTTCTCGAACCCATAGGGTCCGCACGCTTAACGTTCGGTGACGATCGGTAATATGATTTTATGTGTTTTGATGTACCGAAGGTAGTTCAGAGTCCCGGATGAGATCACGGACATGACGAGGAGTCTCGAAATGGTCGAGACATAAAGATTGATATATTGGAAGGCTATATTCGGACATCGGAAAGGTTCCGAGTGGTTCGGGTATTTTTCTGGAGTACCGGGAGGTTACCGGAACCCCCCGGGAGAAGTTATGGGCCTTATGGGCCATAAGAAGGAAGCACACCAGCCCACAATGGGCTGCTGCGCCTCCCTTGGGCAGGAGGCCGAATTGGAATAGGTTTGGGGGGTGGCGGCCCCCCTTTCCTTCTCTACTACTCCTCCTTCCCTTCCTCTCCTACTCCAACTAGGGAAGGGGGGGAATCCTACTCCCGGTGGGAGTAGGACTCCCCTAGGGCGCGCCATAGAGAGGGCCAGCCCCTCCCCTCCTCCACTCCTTTATATATGGGGTGGGGGCACCCCATAGACACACAAGTTGATCAGTTTATCTTTTAGCCGTGTGCGATGCCCCCCTCCACCATAATCCACCTCGGTCATATCGTAGCGGTGCTTAGGCGAAGCCCTGCGTCGGTAGCATTATCATCACCGTCATCACGCTGTCGTGCTGACGAAACTCTCCCTTGAAGCTTTGCTGGATCGTGAGTTTGTGGGACGTCACCGAGCTGAACGTGTGCTGAACTCGGAGGTGTCGTGTGTTTGGTACTTGGATCGGTCGGACTGTGAAGACGTACGACTACATCAACCGCGTTGTCATAACGCTTCTGCTTACAGTCTACGAGGGTACGCAGAAAACACTCTCCCCCTCGTTGCTATGCATCACCATGATCTTGCGTGTGCGTAGGATTTTTTTAAATTACTACGTTCCCCAACAGTGGCATCCGAGCCAGGTTTATGCGTAGATGTTATATGCACGAGTAGAACACAAGTGAGTTGTGGGCGATACAAGTCATACTGCTTACCAACATGTCATACTTTGATTCGGCGGTATTGTTGGATGAAGCGGCCCGGACCGACATTACGCATACGCTTACGAGACTGGTTCTACCGATGTGCTTCGCACACAGGTGGCTGGCGGGTGTCAGTTTCTCCGAATTTAGTTGAATCGAGTGTGGCTACGCCCTGTCCTTGTGAAGGTTAAAACAGTACATACTTGACGAAATATTGTTGTGGTTTTGATGCGTCGGTAAGAACGCTTCTTGCTCAGCCCGTAGCAGCCACGTAAAACTTGCAACAACAAAGTAGAGGACATCTAACTTGTTTTTGCAGGGCATGTTGTGATGTGATATGGTCAAGACATGATGCTAAATTTTATTGTATGAGATGATCATGTTTTGTAAGAGAGTTATCGACAACGGCAGAGCCATATGGTTGTCGCTTTATTGTATGAAATGCAATCGCCATGTAATTGCTTTACTTTGTCACTAAGCGGTAGCGATAGTCGTAGAAGCAATAGTTGGCGAGACGACAACGATGCTATGATGGAGATCAAGGTGTCGCACCGGTGACGATGGTGATCATGACGGTGCTTTGGAGATGGAGATCAAAGGCACAAGATGATGATGGCCATATCATATCACTTATGTTGATTGCATGTGATGTTTATCCTTTATGCATCTTATTTTGCTTAGTTCGATGGTAGCATTATAAGATGATCTCTCACTAAATTTCAAGGTATAAGTGTTCTCCCTGAGTATGCACCGTTGCTACAGTTCTTCGTGCGGAGACACCACGTGATGATCGGGTGTGATAAGCTCTATGTTCACATACAATGGGTGCAAGCCAGTTTTGCACATGCGGAATACTCGGGTTAAACTTGACGAGCCTAGCATATGCAGATATGGCCTCGGAACACTTGAGACCGAAAGGTCGAGCGTGAATCATATAGTAGATATGATCAACATAGTGATGTTCACCAGTAAAAACTAATCCATCTCACGTGATGATCGGACATGGTTTAGTTGATTTGGATCACGTGATCATTTAGATGACTAGAGGGATGTCTATCTAAGTGGGAGTTCTTAAGTAATATGATTAATTGAACTTTAATTTATCATGAACTTAGTCCTGGTAGTATTAGCATATCTATGTTGTAGATAAATAGCTTGCGTTTAGCTCCCCTGTTTTTATTTTTGATATGTTCCTAGAGAAAACTAAGTTGAAAGATGTTAGTAGCAATGATGCGGATTGGATCCATGATCTGAGGATTATCCTCATTGCTGCGTAAGAATTATGTCCTTGATGCACCGCTAGGTGACAAACCGATTGCAGGAGCAAATGCAGACGTTATGAACGTTTGGCAAGCTCGATATGATGACTACTTGATAGTTTAGTGCACCATGCTTTACGGCTTAGAATCGGGGCTTTAAAGACGTTTTTGAAACGCCACGGAGCATATGAGATGTTCCAAGAGTTTAAATTAGTATTTCAGACTCATGCCCATGTCAAAAGGTATGAGACCTTTGACAAGTACTTTGCCTACAAGATGGAGGAGAATAGCTCAGCTAGTGAGCATGTGCTCAGAATGTCTGAGTACTACAATCATTTGAATCAAGTGGGAGTTAATCTTCCACATAAGATAGTGATTGACAGAGTTCTCTAGTCACTATCACCAAGTTACTAGAACTTCGTGATGAACTATAATATGCAAGGGATAACGGAAGCGATTCCCAAGCTCTTCGTGATGCTGAAATCGACGAAGGTAGAAATCAAGAAAAGCATCAAGTGTTGATGGTTGACAAGACCACTAGTTTCAAGAAAAGGGCAAAGGGAAGAAGGGGAACTTCAAAAAGAACGGAAAGCAAGTTGCTGCTCCCGTGAAGAAGCCCAAAGCTAGACCCAAGCCTGAAACTGAGTGCTTCTACTACAAAGGAAATAGTCATTGGAAGTGGAACTGCTCTAGATACTTGGCGGATAAGAAGGATGGCAAAGTGAACAAAGGTATATTGGATATACATGTTATTGATGTGTACTTTACTAGTGTTTATAGCAACCCCTCGGCATTTGATACTCGTTCAGTTGCTAAGAGTAGTAACTCGAAACGGGAGTTGCAGAATGAACAGAAACTAGTTAAGGGCGAGGTAACGATGTGTGTTGGAAGTAGTTCCAAGATTGATATGATCATCATCGCACACTCCCTATACTTTTGGGTTTAGTGTTGAACCTAAATAAGTGTTATTTGGTGTTTGCATTGAGCATGAATATGATTTGATCATGTTTATTGCAATACGGTTATTCATTTAAGTTAGAGAATAATTGTTGTTCATTTACATGAATAAAACCTTCTATGGTCATACACCCAATTAAAATGGTTTGTTGGATCTCGATCGTAGTGATACACATATTCATAATATTGAAGCCAAAAGATGCAAAGTTAATAATGATAGTGCAACTTATTTATGGCACTGCCGTTTAGGTCATATTGGTGTAAAGCGCATGAAGAAACTCCATCTTGATGGGATTTTGGAATCACTTGATGCTTGCGAACCATGCCTTATGGGCAAGATGACTAAGACTCCGTTCTCGAAACAATGGAGCGAGCAACCGACTTATTGGAAATAATACATACCGATGTATGCGATTCGATGAGTGTTGAGGCTCATGGCGGTATCGTTATTTTCTGACCTTCACAGATGATTTGAGAAGATATGGGTATATCTACTTGATGAAACATAAGTCTGAAACATTTGAAAAGTTCATATAATTTCAGAGTGAAGTGGAAAATCATCGTAACAAGAAAATAAAGTTTCTACGATCTGATCGTGGAGGAGAATATTTGAGTTATGAGTTTGGTCTTCATTTGAAACAATGCGGAATAGTTTCGCAACTCACGCCACCTGGAACACCACAGCGTAATGGTGTGTCCGAACATCGTAATCGTACTTTATTAGATATGGTGCAATCTATGCTGTCTCTTACCGATTTACCACTATCATTTTGGGGTTATGCATTAGAGACGGCTGAATTCACGTTAAAAAGGGCACCATCTAAATCCGTTGAGACGACACAGTATGAACTTTGGTTTAGCAAGAAACCTAAGCTGTCGTTTCTTAAAGTATGGGGTTGCGATGCTTATGTGAAAAGTTTCATCTTGATAAGCTCAAACCCAAGTCGGAGAAGTGCGCCTTCATAGGATACCCAAAAGTAACTATTGGGTACACCTTCTATCACAGATCCAAAGGCAAGATATTCGTTGCTAAGAATGGATCCTTTCTAGAGAAGGAGTTTCCTCTCGAGAGAAGTGAGTGGGGGGAAAGTAGAAATTGATGAGGTAACCGTACCTGCTCCCTTATTGGAAAGTAGTTCATCACAAAAATCTGTTCCTGTGACTCCTACACCAATTAGTGAGGAAGCTAATGATGATGATCATGTAACTTCAGATCAAGTTACTACCGAACCTCGTAGGTCAACCGAAGTGAGATCCGCACCAGAGTGGTACGGTAGTCCTATTCTGGAGGTTGTGTTACTTGACCATGACGAACCTACGAACTATGAGGAAGCGATGATGAGCCCAGATTCCGCGAAATGGCTTGAGGCCATGAAATCTGAGATGGGATCCATGTATGAGAACAAAGTGTGGACTTTGGTTGACTTGCCCGATGATCGGCAAGCCATAGAAGATAAATGGATCTTCAAGAGGAAGACGGACACTGATAGTAGTGTTACTATCTACAAAGCTAGACTTGTCAAAAAAGGTTTTGACAAAGTTCAAGGTGTTGACTACGATGAGATTTTCTCACTCCTAGTGATGCTTAAGTCTGTCCGAATCATGTTAGCAAATTGCCGCATTTTATGAAATCGGCAAATGGATGTCAAAACTACATTCTTTAATGGATTTCTTAAAGAAGAGTTGTATATGATGCAACCGTAAGGTTTTGTCAATCCTAAAGGTGCTAACAAAATATGCAAGCTCCAGCGATCCATCTATGGACTGGTGCAAGCATCTCGGAGTTGGAATATACGCTTTGATAAGTTGATCAAAGCATATAGTATTATACAGACTTGCAGTGAAGCCTATATTTACAAGAAAGTGAGTGGGAGCACTACAACATTTCTGATAAATATATGTGAATGACATATTGTTAATCGGAAATAATGTAGAATTTTCTGGAAAGCATAAAGGAGTATTTGAAAGGAGTTTTTCAAAGAAAGACCTCGGTGAAGCTGCTTACATATTGAGCATCAAGATCTATAGAGATAGATCAAGACGCTTGATAAGCTTTTTCAATGAGTACATACCTTGACAAGATTTTGAAATAGTTCAAAATGGAACAACCAAAGAAAGAGTTCTTGCCTGTGTTACAAGGTGTGAAATTGAGCAAGACTCAAAGCCCGACCACGGCAGAAGATAGAAAGAGAATGAAAGTCATTCCCTATGCCTCAGCCATAGGTTCTATAAAGTATGTCATGTCAGTGTACCGGATCTATTGTATACCCTACACTGAGTTTGGCAAGGGAGTACAATAGAGATCTAGGAGTAGATCACTGAACAGCGGTCAAAATTATCCTTAGTGGAATAAGGATATGTTTCTCGATTATGGAGGTGATAAAAGGTTCATCGTAAAGGGTTACGTAGATGCAAGTTTTGACACTGATCCAGATGACTCTAAGTCTCAATCTGGATACATATTCAAAGTGGGAGCAATTAGCTAAAAATAGCTCCGTGCAGAGCATTGTAGACATAGAAATTTGCAAAATACATACGGATCTGAATTTGGCAGACCCGTTGACTAAACTTCTCTCACAAGCAAAACATGATCACACCTTAGTACTCTTTTGGTGTTAATCACATGGCAATGTGAACTAGATTACTGACTCTAGTAGACCCTTTGAGTGTTGCCCACATGACGATGTGAACTATGGATATTAATCACATGGTGATGTGAACTATTGGTGTTAAATCACATGGCGATGTGAACTAGATTATTGACTCTAGTGCAAGTGGGAGACTGAAGGAAATATGCCCTAGAGGCAATAATAAAGTTGTTATTTATATTTCCTTATATCATGATAAATTTTTATTATTCATGCTAGAATTGTATTAACCGGAAACTTAGTACATGTGTGAATACATAGACAAAAGAGTGTCACTAGTATGCCTCTACTTGACTAGCTCGTTGAATCAAAGATGGTTAAGTTTCCTAGCCATGGACATGAGTTGTCATTTGATTAACGGGATCACATCATTAGAGAATGATGTGATTGACTTGACCCATTCTATTAGCTTAGTACTTGATCGTTTAGTATATTGCTATTGCTTTCTTCATGACTTATACATGTTCCTATGACTATGAGATTATGCAACTCCCGAATACCGGAGGAACACTTTGTGTTCTACCAAACGTCACAACGTAACTGGGTGATTATAAAGGTGATCTACAGGTGTATCTGATGGTACTTGTTGAGTTGGCATAGATCAAGATTAGGATTTGTCACTCCGATTGTCGGAGAGGTATGACTGGGCCCTCTCGATAATGCACATCACTATAAGCCTTGCAAGCAATGTGACTAATGAGTTAGTTGCGGGATGATGCATTACGGAACGAGTAAAGAGACTTGCCGGTAATGAGATTGAACTAGGTATTGAGATACCGACGATCGAATCTCGGGCAAGTAACATACCGATGACAAAGGGAACAACGTATGTTGTTATGCGGTTTGACCGATAAAGATCTTCATAGATGTAGGAGACAATATGAGCATCCAGGTTCCGCTATTGGTTATTGACCGGAGACGTGTCTCAGTCATGTCTACATAGTTCTCGAACCCGTAGGGTCCGCACGCTTAACGTTCGGTGACGATCGGTAATATGAGTTTATGTGTTTTGATGTACCGAAGGTAGTTCGGAGTCCCGGATGAGATCACGGACATGACGAGGAGTCTCGAAATGGTCGAGACATAAAGATTGATATATTGGAAGGCTATATTCGGACATCGGAAAGGTTCCGAGTGGTTCGGGTATTTTTTCGGAGTACCGGGAGGTTACCGGAACCCCCGGGAGAAGTTATGGGCCTTATGGGCCATAAGAAGGAAGCACACCAGCCCACAATGGGCTGCTGCGCCCCCCTTGGGCAGGAGGCCGAATTGGAATAGGTTTGGGGGGTGGTGGCCCCCCTTTCCTTCTCTCCTACTCCTTCCCTTCCTCTCCTACTCCAACTAGGGAAGGGGGGAATCCTACTCCCGGTGGGAGTAGGACTCCCCTAGGGCGCACCATAGAGAGGGCCGGCCCCTCCCCTCCTCCACTCCTTTATATACGGGGGTGGGGGCACCCCATAGACACACAAGTTGATGAGTTGATCTTTTAGCCGTGTGCGGTGCCCCCCTCCACCATAATCCACCTCGGTCATATCGTTGCGGTGCTTAGGCGAAGCCCTGCGTCGGTAGCATCATCATCACCGTCATCACACCGTCGTGCTGACGAAACTCTCCCTCAAAGCTCTGCTGGATCGTGAGTTTGTGCGACGTCAACGAGCTGAACGTCTGTTGAACTCGGAGGTGCCGTGTGTTCGGTACTTGGATCGGTTGGATTGTGAAGACGTACGACTACATCAACCGCGTTGTCATAACGCTTCCGCTTACGGTCAACATTCTCCCCCTCGTTGCTATGCATCACCATGATCTTGCGTGTGCGTAGGATTTTTTTTGAAATTACTACGTTCCCCAACATTTCATACACCACCATTTGCGATTATTGCATCGCACACAGTTTCTCGAAGGACCTCTGATCGTAGTGTTATGTTAGCAGTATCATGCAGTAGTGCAAGGTTAAAACTGTTCCACTGATCAAAAGAGGTGGTGGGCCTAACAAATCTATCATGGCATTGTAAGAATCAAAAGTATGGCTCCCCAAGAAATTTCCCCCGGTAATGGTATCTAGAACATATCTATTCCAAGGAGTAACACCCACATAAAAATTGCAAAGAAGAACGGTAGTAGATTGCTTTCGAGTAGATCTATTTTGAGCATTGCAAATTCTATACCAAGCATCTTTTAAATTTTCTCCCTCTCTTTGTTTAAAATTGAGGACTTCATTATGGGGAGTGCTAACAATGATGGGAGGACTACCCATGAAAGAAAGACAAACGATCTAACACACGAGCACACAAAAAGCAAACGAAGAAGACGACGGAAGAGGGGCGAAGAAAAGGCAAAAAAATCAAAAATCATTTTAGAAGTGGGGGAGAGGAAAATGAGAGGCGAATGGAGAATAATGTAATGCAAGAGATGAGAGTTTATGATGGGTACTTGGTATGTCTTGACTTGGCGTAGATCTCTTCGGCAACGGCGCCAGAAATTGGCAAGTTGACAGGAGACAAATCTTGACTCTTGACTTGGTGTAAATCTCCCCGGCAACAGCGCCAGAAATTCTTCCTGCTACTTCTTGAGCTTGCGTTGGTTTTTCCCTTGAAGAGGAAAGGGTGATGCAGCAAAGTAGAGATACGCATTTCCCTCAGTTTGAGAACCAAGGTATCAATCTAGTAGGAGATAACGCACAAGTCACCGAATACCTGCACAAAAAATCAAACAACTTGCACCCAGCGTGATAAAGGGGTTGTCAATCCCTTCACGGTTACTTGCAAAAGTGAGATCTGATAGAGAGAGATTAATGATAAAGTAAATATTTTTGGTATTTCTGATTTATAGATCGGAAAGTAAAAGATTGCAAAATAGTAGATCGGAAACTTATATGATGGAAATTAGACCCGAGGGTCATAGGTTTCACTAGAGGCTTCTCTCAAGATAGAAAATAATACGGTGGGTGAACAAATTACTGCCGAGCAATTGATAGAAAAGCGCAAAGTTGTGACGATGTCTAAGGCAATGATCATGAATATAGGCATCACGTCCGTGTCAAGTAGACCGAAACGATTCTACATCTACTACTATTACTCCACACATTGACCGCTATCCAGCATGCATCTAGAGTATTAAGTTCATAAAGAGCGAATGTAACACATTAAGCAAGATGACGTGATGTAGAGGAATTAACTCAAGCAATATGATGAAAACCCCATCTTTTTATCCTTGATGGCAACAATACAATACATGCCTTGCTGCCCCTATTGTCACTGGGAAAGGACACCGCAAGATTGAACCCAAAGCTAAGCACTTCTCCCATTACAAGAAAAACCAATCTAGTTGGCCAAACCAAACCGATAGTTCGAAGAGAATTACAAAGATATCAAATCATGCATAAAAGAATTTAGAGAAGATTCAAATAATATTCATAGATAAGCTGATTATAAATCCACAATTCATCGGATCTCGGCAAACACACCGCAAAAAAGTATTACATCGAATAGATCTCCAAGAACATCGATGAGAACATGGTATTGAGAATCCAAGAGAGAGAAGAAGCAATCTAGCTACTAGCTATGGACCCGTAGGTCTGTGGTAAACTACTCATGCTTCATCAGAAGGGCAATAGAGTTGATGTAGAAGCCCTTCGTGATCGAATCCCCCTCCGTGAGGTGCGGAAAAAGGTCCCTAGATGGGATCTCACGAATGCATGTAAGTTTGCGGCGGTGGAAAAGTGTTTTCGTGGATGCCTCTGTTGGTTTGGGGATATATGGGAATATATAGGCGCAAGAATTAGGTCAGGAGGTGCACGAGGGGCCCGCAAGGGTGGGGGGCGCGCCCTCCGTCCTTGTGGCCGCCTCGTGGCTCCTCCGACTTCATCTCAAAGTCTCCTGGTTGTCTTCTGGTCCAAGAAAAATCATCGCGAAGGTTTTATTCCGTTTGGTATTCCTTTTCTGCGAAACTCAAAAACAGGGAAAAAATAGGAACTGGCACTGGGCTCTAAGTTAATAGGTTAGTCCCAAAAAATAATATAAAATAGCATACTAATGCATATAAAACATCCAAAACAGATAATATAATAGCATGGAACAATAAAAAAATATAGATACGTTGGAGACGTATCAACGTTCATTGCTGGGTTACGTATGCCTGTCCCTGTAAGTTTGTGCCACCTTGGGTTTACGACTAGTCATGTCGGCCCGGGTTCTCTTTCATACGGATGCTAGCAACACAATCATATACGTGAGCCAAGAGGCGCAAACGGTCCCGGCCAAGGTAAGGCTGCAGCCGTGGGAATACCGTGCATGAGGCCGCAAAGTGATATGATGTGTTACCTGCTAGATCGGTGTGACTTGGGATCGGGGTCCTGACACACTCCTTCCTCATCTCTTGACAAAAGGAAATCATGATTTGAGCAAGTCTTGAGCTTTTCCCCATTGATCTTGTTACTCTTGGAGGTTGGAGACTCCTAGGCAGTATGAGTTCTTTGGTGAGGAATCGGTTGTTGTGATTCAACCCAAAAAGTTTGTGAAGGTTTGGACAACGCCTCAAGGTCTACCACTAGTGGTTCAAAACCACATTCATTGTCATATCTCAAGGAGAATAGGGCGAGCTTTCGTGGTGTTGATATGCCTTCGTGGTAACATCCACCCCTCCAACGATGACTAGCTTCCCTCCAAGGAAGTGAACATCATGATACATCCTCATCTCCGGAGTTTTGATTTTCCCTAACCCTGACGCCTTACTTGTGGTTACTTTGATCCTTGTCCTACTAGTTATATGTTGTGGTTGCTTGCCTATCTAGTTCTTCTTGTTGATTATGTTACTATCACTAGAATCACCTTTTGCAACTGTTAGGCTCACTTTTATATTCCGCATATTGTCTAAAATTGCTAAGTAATAATTAAAATTTGTAATTGTACATATTCATCCCCCTTTAGGTCCATCTCGATCCTTTTAGTCACCATGCTCCACAATTGGCCAAAATAAGGGATTTGCCCTCTCATCCATAATTGGATCACATGGGAAATGAGCATTATAGGCCTTAATTCCTTTTTTTGCCAAGATAAAGTTAGCCCCTAGCCTAATTATCCTTCAAATCTTCCACAAATAGAGGGTTTCAAAGATTTAGTTTCAATTATTTTTCTCATATTTTATTTTACCTTTTATAGTAAATAAAACAATAAATTAATTATGAGCAAAATTTGAGATATGATTTTGTTTGTATGCATAAAGAGAATGGGAAATGGTCCTTGTTGTAGCCCATTCAAAAGGCTACAATTGATTTCCTATTTTATTCTTCAAATCACTAAAATTTATATTTAAATTATGACAACATCGGGAACCAAAAGCTGAAGGTGAAGACAAACCTGATGTGGGGGAGATGATGCATTAATTAGTAAATATTATTTAAGTAGTATGTTTTTTATTTAAATGAACCCAAAATCCAATGAAATAAATCCAGTGCATTCATATGTATTGTGACCACATACCATATATAGATATCAGCATGTTGTAAACAAATATGTTCATGTCTATAAAAGTTTACATATTTTCATTATAAATATATTTTTGCATGGTCGAAAAATAGCAATGTTCCTTATCACTACTTTGTATCACGCATAAACATACTCTATTGAAATATTCTTTTATTTGAAATAAATATTCATCATTATTGCAAAAAATGTTCAAATATTTTATAGAAAGTTATGTGCATAAAAATCATGTATTTTGAAAATATGCCCGGCATGGTTGAAAAATACATGAATGAAGATAAATAAATAAATAAATAAAATCAAAATAGGTTAAATTTAACAATAATGCGGAAAATAGAACCAAAATAAAATAATAATAGACTTGTCACTCGTGCTCATATTTTTCTGGATTTATTGCAGACTTTCCGGCGATGTTCGTTCACTGGGAGGAGGTGTTCCTACCGACTACGAGGCATCTGTGGTGACTTCGCCAATCGTAAAAATCTAATGTCGGCCCAGTATCTTGGATGTGCTCATATGGGTAAGGTGTGTGTGCGTTCACAAGGGTAAGTGCATGTATGTGGATGTTTGTGCTTGTACTATGTTCAAAATAAATAATACTTGTTTGAGAAAATACAAAAATTAAATGAAAAGGAAACGAAGGGGAAAACATCCTAAAAGATGAAGGAAAAACACTCCAAATACCAAATGAAAAATGAAAAAACTGGTCCAGTCCCAAAAAAACGACAAGCTACGCGGAGGGGTCACTATTCTCCACAATGAGGGTTAAATACTTTTCAGCCCAGATAAATTCACCCCTAGCCTAATTATGCTTCAAATCTATCTCCTTCCAAAACTTTGGTTTCAATTTATCTTTTTCCCGGGATAAGACTTTCATTGTCAAGGCAATAAAATGAGAAATTAATGGGAAATGCTTCTAATCACTCGACAGATCACATTGTTTTGTCGGCCACGTCGCTCTATCACCATGTGTCCTGAGCGGTTCACACATGGTTGCACCCCATTCTTCTCTCTCTCTCCAACGCGGTTGCAACCATGTCGTTCTCCTCTTTCCCCATACCGGAGACAACAATGAAGCTTTCTATCATGGTGCTACACTGCTGCCTCACTTGATCTCACTCCCATGTGCGCACCTGCGTCGCTCGACCATAAAGTCGTCCCAGCTAGTGTTTGCTCTAATAGATTTAAAGGACCAGAACCAATCGAGAATATGGTTCTACCCTCAACTCTAGTAAACTTAGCTAAGCAATCACTAACTTTATTTTGAGAGCTTCTAATATGAGTAATATAAGTTTTACGAAGAGGCATGAGATGCTTGATCACCTTGGCGAGAGAGGCGTAGACCAATCTATCCACTTCCGTGCTTGGATCATCTTCACAACTGTTAAGGAATCAAATTCAATTGCAACTCGGGAGTCACATCTCTGAAGAGCAAAAGATAACCCATCTATACAAGCACAACGTTCAACTTCAAGAGCCTTACGACACAAGAATAATTGTTTGTAAAAGGAAGACACCATTCCTTCGAAGTTGTTCCTCATAACCATACCTACCCCCGTAGTTCCTTCCGAGACAAAAGCTGCATTTACATTCAACTTCAGGCAACCTTCCACTGGTGGGTACCATTTGGGACTATCATCATGTTTAATCACAAAAGGTTCCCTGTGTGCAGACGCATGTGAGGATTGAGAGTGGTGATCAAAAGAGATTACCATTTCCCCTTTAATAGGATCACTTGTAGAGTTTAACTTCACCGCAGTCAGTGACTCGAGGTAGCTAAATAAGAACATTTATGATATTTATAGTGGTGGCGCAGGTTTATCATGCACCACTTCATTTCGATTATGCCAGCAACGTTAAACGGTCACCAGCCTATCAATACGAACCAAAGGTTCAAGGGCCAAAGAAGCCATTCTCTAACTGTATGTTAGATATCAACAAGCACATGTAATCTCCAAACTTCAGACATTTTCAACTACAAAGACACAAACATAGATCATCTACATAATGCTTGAAACCTCCATCCCTCTCAAATGTTTGTTTTGCCATGTAGTTAACGAATTTGTAGCAATTGTTCAAGCAAAAATTTGAATCGTTGGTGGGGCATTAGCTCACCAAATCAGTATGATCATCGTTCATCGGGGTTATGTAACATTACCCCTGTTCCAATGGGAGGGGTGCGTTCAGCCGCTGGATGACATCAGAGCTGACGGGTCGCGCGCAATTTTTTAGATATATTGTACTTTAGTTTGGACGCAAATGAGAACCGAAAACGCTCATAATTGGTTTCCCCTTATGTTCTACTACCACGAAATGCAGAGATTTAAATCAAATTATGGCATCAATCACTGGGAACCGAAAGCTGAAGCTGAAGACGCGGCAGGCGATAGGATGCATTAACTGGTAAATATTCTGGATCAATACTAAGATTTCCCTTAAATAAGCCCAAATCTGACGAAATAAATCCGATGCATTTATGGGCATTGCGGCGCCAGATCATACATAAATCGTTGCGGCGCGTGCGCTTCCCGGAGACCAATCGATCGATCGAGCCAACCAACCAGCCAACCGGCCCGGCTCTTGCGTTGCATGGGTCGCTCGCCTCGACGACGCCGGGCGATGGCGGCGGCGCCTCGCGATCCGGGGAAAAACCCTAGGGGGGTCCTCCCCGGCGACCGCATCTTCGCCTCGCTGGCCCCCTACATCACCTTCGCCGACCACCTGCGCCTCCGCCTCGTCTGCCGCGCGTGGCGCTTCTTCTCCCGCCGCCTCGGCCGCCGCCCGCCGCCCTTCCCGTGGCTCATGCTCCCGGAGCCGGCCTCCGCCTCGCAGTCCGCGCCCGCGCCGGCCAACGTGCGCCGCCAGTTCTACGACATCCCCGGGGGGCGGCCCTACGCGTACGATGTCCCGGGGGAGGGCTACCACCGCTGCGTCGCCTCCTCCGCCTGCGGGTGGCTCGTGTTCGTCTCCCTGGACGCGCCGCGCCGCCTCGTCCTCGCGAACCCCGTCGCCGGCACGCGGCTGGTCCTGTCGTGGCCGTTCAAGGAGAAGAACGCTGAAGGGCGATTCCACGCCGCGCTCACGTCCTCGCCGGCTGACCGCCGGGCGTGCTTCCTTGTCCTCGCCACGGACAGGCTCGTCGCCTACTGCCGCCCCCGCCAGCAGGACCAGGGGTGGCTCACCCTGCGCGCCCCGGGGTTCCGCTACGACCCGGCCGCCAGCGACATGGTCACCGTCGGCGCCATGGTGTACCTGGTCGACGGCAGGAGGAAGGTCTGGCGCGCGGACCTCGCGGACCCGGAGCCCAAGGTGGAGCGCCGGAACACGGCGTGCCAGCTCCCGTTCGGTGAGAGCAGCATGCGCCACTACCTCGTGGAGTCGCTCCGGCACGTCCACCTCGTGCTCGCGGACGAGCACAACGCGCGCGTCGCGCTCTTCAGGCTGGACTGGGACAAGAAGATGTGGATGCAGGACCGCGTGCGCGGGGACCGTGTCCTGCTTTTGGGCCGCGGGTGCTCGGCCTCTGTGCCGGCGGCGTCGGGCCGGCCGCCTGGCATGCTTTTGTTCGCGCACCAGCCATCGTTGAGTCTCGTTGACGTCGGCGGTTGTGGCGCTGGGCTCGCGTGGTTCTGGGCGGAATCGTGGGTGGATGACGGCTCGGATGATATGCTGGTGCTGAAGAAGAAAATGCACCACCGGCAAGGCGAGTTCACCGCCGGTGACTCGTTCTGGTTCTTCCCGGCCATCGATCCGGATGAAAGGGCTATGGTTGCATCGCAAGCCTAGCTAGTTGGAACATGAAATTCTTGCTTCTGGTAGGCTGGTTTGAACCTCAATTACTGAACTAAGATATAGTGTAGAACCATGGGTTCTGTGAAAGCTGCATCTTATTTCTGTTCGTTTTGTCTGAAGAAAACAGTAGTCCTAAAAGTTGCAGATATCTGAAAGCTCTGGTTCTGCAGCCTGTTCCTATATGATTCAAATGAGTTGCGACGCAACCAGCAATATATAAACGTAAGCGATCATTTATCGACAAATGTTGATTGCGCCAAACTGGGGTGTGATGCGTGGGCGTATACACGAAACGGCGATTTTTTTTTTCATAATTCATTTTCAGCTTTGCAGAATCCTAGCTAAGGGACTATTTGATTCATAATATATCATTGGAATGTTGGAGGATTATATTTCTTAGGAAGTATTCATGTATAGCTTGCTTGGGGTGGAGAATTGCACACCGTATGCCTGATCACTTCCGGCCTATTTCCCTTCAGAACTGCGCTATAAAAATTTCCTCCAAATGCCTAGCCAACAGAACTCAGCCTATCATCCCCGACCTAATCCATCATGGCTAGACCGGTTTTATCAATCCATCATGGCCAGACCGGTTTTATCAAAGGACGCGGGATTGCCGAAAACTTCACCCTAGCGGCGGACATTGTCCAAACTTGCCACAGAAGGAAAATCCCTGCGGTCGCCCTTAAACTTGATTTTCGCAAAGCTTTCGACTCTGTCTCGTGGATAGCCCTTGCACAGATCCTGCGCGCTAAGGGTTTTCCAGAACGCTGGTGCCGCTGGATCGATACTCTCAACTGCTCCAGCAATTCTGCTATCCTACTCAATGGCAAACCTGGGCCTTGGTTCTCTTGTCGCAAAGGTTTACGACAAGGGGACCCGATTTCCCCCTACCTTTTCATCATTGTGGCAGATGTTCTTCAGCGTCTAATTCTGCAGGCTTCTGAAAATGGAGATCTTACCCACCCTTTAAACAACAATCTGCCATGCCCCGTTCTTCAATATGCAGACGACACGCTAATTATCCTCCCGGCGGAAGCTGCCCAACTTCAGGCTCTAAAAAATCTGCTCGATCAGTTCTCTGCTGCAACGGGACTGGCCATTAACTTTCACAAAAGCACTTTTGCTCCTATTCATGTCGATAATGAAACGGCCACTTCGCTGGCGGCTATTTTTGGGTGCCCTGTGGCTAGTTTTCCTCAATCTTACCTGGGGCTTCCTCTGTCCACCAAAAAGCTCAACCTCTCTGCGTTCTTTTTTATCATTGACAAAGTGGACCGCCGTCTTGCGGGATGGCGTGGTCTGCTCCTCTCTCTTGCGGGCCGTGCCATTCTGGTTCGCTCAGTGCTTCATGCCTTGCCTATCTACGCGATGAGCTCGCTCCTAATCCCAGCAGGTACTCTCCTCGAGATTGAGAAACGGTGTCGTGCTTTTTTCTGGTCTGGTCAGGAATCGGTTACTGGAGGGCAATGCAAAGTGGCTTGGGATATTGTGTGTGCGCCTTTTGAAAACGGGGGGTTAGGTTTCCTCTCACTTCCACACATGAACATGTGCCTTCTGCTAAAACACCTTTCCAAACTTCATTTTCCCGACAATAACACTTCCTCCACCTATTTGATCGACAAATATGGTTGGACAAACTCCCATGACCTAGGGAGCCAAGACAATTTCTCCACCCCAATTTGGAGAGACATCTTTAAAGGCCTCTCCTTCTTTAGGTCGATCTCTCAGGTCATTATTGGAAATGGGGACTCGACTTCCTTCTGGCATGATCTCTGGCTTCCGGGATCCCCTACCCCCTTAGCAACCCAATACCCCGCTCTATACTCCCACTGCTTGTGCCAAACCATCTCGGTTGCTCATGCGCTCGCAACTCCGGACCTAAACCTCTCCTTCACCCCCAGACTATCCCACGCTGCTGATCACGAGCTGGTTGCCTTGCGCATTATTTTAGCTTCCATTAACTTGAATGAGCAGGTTGCAGACTTGAGAACTAGCAGGTCCGACGGCAAGCCTATCACCACCAAGACAGCATACAGAGCCACTTGGGCTTCAGCGCCAGTTGATCATTTGGCATCTGCGATATGGAAGAACTACGCCCCTAACAAGTGTCGCCTTTTCATCTGGCTGGCACACAAGGACCGCGTCTATACGAACGAACGTCGCTTCCGAAGATCTATAGCTACTTCCGATGCATGCCCACTCTGCGGGCAATGCGAGAGTATTGATCACCTGCTCTTCACCTGTCGGCGGCTTCGACCTCTTTGGGATCATCTGTCAAGCCTTCAAGACGTTCGACCTATCAACCTTCTCCACATTTGGCAGTCTTCCGTTCACGATAAAGTTCGCTCCACCGTGATCATGGCTTTACTCTGGAACATTTGGAAGAGACGCAACGCCAAGGTTTTTCGGAACGACAACCAAGGGATCCACTGCATCGCCCGGGCGGCGGCCGACGACGTGGTCTTATGGTCCAATAGATGTGCCAATATTCCGAGAAAAAACTTGATTCGGGACTGGGCCTCCATGTTGTTTCATCTTGCTGCGAGATTGTAACCCCTAAATACCTCCTTTTTTGTTGTTTTCTCTTTGCCCCCGTCACCTCTTTTCTACTGTAACCCTATGTCCCTTTCTTTGTAACTGGATGTTGCTGTGATAATATATGTTCAGGCCGGCGTAAGCCCGCCGTTGACACGTCAAAAAAAAATTGCACACCGTAGACAGTTTTTGTGTGTGTGTGTGTGTGTTTTTGCATGTAGACTGTTTTCTTATAATCCACTTTACATGCAATTTTAAAGGCAAAAATTCCATTCAGTCTAACATCATGCAAAATTTCACAATGGATTTTTAAATATGCCATGAAATCAAATTTCCCAGTCCTATCTTTTTAAGAACAAAAGAGGTGCACTTACAATGTAATAACGTCTGATCCTTAGTTGGATGGAGTCTTTGCTGTTTTGATCGGAATTGGCCACGTGTTCTCATTTCTGAAAGACCTAAACCCCCTATTT
The DNA here is from genome assembly GCA_021605145.1 of Aegilops bicornis. Taxonomy (NCBI): domain Eukaryota; kingdom Viridiplantae; phylum Streptophyta; class Magnoliopsida; order Poales; family Poaceae; genus Aegilops; species Aegilops bicornis. Next base: position 415,645,797 of record CM038669.1, read on the forward strand.
ATATCGTCGCAGAAGAATGATAGGCCATATCCATTCACTTTTTTTGGCTATAATTGCCATAATGGTATTTAAATTGATGGAATTTTAGAATCACTGGTAAAATTATCTAAATAATCATGTGATATTTGTGCTGAAATACTCCCTACAATTATTTAAACAAGGGAAGGAGAGAGGGGGGGCAATGCCCTGCATTGCCCTAATGGTATTTAAATTGATGGAGTTTTAAATCAGCTGCGATGTTTGAGGCCGAGATGGAGTGCATCAAATAGTTGGGTGTTTGGGTCGGTGATTTTTTGACTCCGTAATTAGATTACATGGTGAAACATACTGTTAGTTCTTGCTTGGATCGGCTGGTCTGTAGTCATAAAACTACTTCAAATTGAACTGCTTAAACGTCATATATTGTAACAAAGGGAGTAGTAACCAAATGACATTCCTGTTGTGACATCAGGTGTATTCACAATAAGATGCTACTACAGATCAACTCATATTTCTGATTGAATTTGTAATAACTTGAACTGGGTTCTGTCAAAGATGAAAACAGGTGACTCTGCCTTTGTTGTATTCACATCGTGTACACTAACCTGAGCAGAGTGGTGGGCATAACCTCTGGCCCTTTGGGCTCATTCATCAGACAGTGGTGATTGATAACCCACTGTCCGCTGATCCTCAAGACTAGATCCTCTTCCGGTGTCCCATGTGGCCTAACAAACAACACATCTAGAACGGCACGAACCATTGGTAAAATTATCTAAAAAAACATGTGATATATGTGCCTAAATACTCCGTATATTTATTAAAATAAGGAAAAGGGGGTGGGGGCCAAGGCCCTCCCTTGCCCTAATGTTAGAATATGTTATGGAATTTGTTATTTTCTTGTTGATTTTCGGTTCTTCCAATTTCAGCTATTCTTCTCAGGCTTTTTATTGCTCTTTTTTGTGTTCTCAGGCGTTGGCCCAGGCCTATTTGTCCTCTGCATGCTTGCTTTTCTTGGCAGCCCTTCTTGGGTATAAGCCGTATCGCAATCAACCAGGGTCCAGTTTAACCCATCAAGAATTTTATAACCCGCTAAGTAGTTTTTGGCAGATTTTGACATACATACATACATGTGAAATATTTACATTTCTCTCTCCAAGAAAGAGTTGAAGCGTTGACATACACGGGGAACAAATGCATACAGTTGTTGGTTTATGATTGGCTAAAAAAAGATGAATACCAATTGAAATTCAGTCGACTGTTAAATAGACAGTCCCAAAATCAAAGAATGATTGTTAAAAGAAAATGGACCAAAGAAAGCAAATGTAGAGACATGGAAATGATGGATCTGAACCCAAAACATGATACCTCTATGCTGGGCATCCAAGCTATTTCTTCTATATATTTGTAGTATATATGATGAACTTAGCAATACACAGTAAAATTTTGCCAATATTTCTTGTATTGAGCTGAAGAACACTATGAACCAACCTACACAACACATTGTATCCACTAGTTGCCGACCTGCAAAATATCATGGGAAAATATGAAAAGATATACCCTGCATAGATAGACCCCAAACTCAAACACCCACCCTTGCATGTGCATTTGCATTTCCCAATAACTGACCTGATTAGATGGTATAATGTTGTGGCAAGTTGAGTCGCAGGGATAGGCGCAGTCGATTTCTTGGGTGGCACCCCTTTCAAAGTACCAATCACCGACTAGCTCTGCAATTGTCTGAAACTCCAAAATGATTTTCGTTGCAAACACCATGCATCACTAAAAAGCCACAGGCATACAACTTAACCTCATCAATTATTAGTACCTCATTGTCCAGTGTTGGGGAATTCGGTGCAAACCATGTGTCCTGCAGCTCGCTCTGGCAATGTGCAAAGCAAGAATTGATGAACATCCCCACCTCCGGCTCACCTTCAAACGGTTTGAGAGCTGTTAACATTGCACTTCTTAGGCCTGCAGACAAATTCCTCAAGACCGTAACTCAATGAACTTTACACCCGTTCGTTTGATACATGTAGCGAAAATTTGTACAAAGCACTGAATGGTACCTTGGAGAGTTGCAATTTGTAATGTGCTGCATGCGCTAGGGTCCGCCTTACAGCGACTCCAGTGACCCCTAGGATCAGACGAAGGAGGCACAAAGATGTGATGGAACTGCCAAAAAATAATAATATTTTTACTAGTGGTCAGCTGGTGAAAATATTAACTGGTAGTACAATGTATTCCTTTACCTGATATACATCGTATGCTGAATTCAAGATGAAATATGGGGTTTTAATATTTTGAAGTGCATATTGAGGGAAAAAACACTGCACAGAAGGGGCGAAAAGTATGATCAGTAAAACTACATTGCCCATAATTTGGTTGAAAGGGGAGTAGGAACGAAAAGAGATCTGACCAGATAAGGATCAAGTGTTGAATTTAGACAATCTTTGTTCAAATTCTTCTCAGCTCCCTAAATCAAAATTAAGAAAATAAAATCAAAACATACTTTAAAAAAATAACTTTCAAACATCTCAAGCCAAATAGTGTGTAAAGAGAAGGTTTACTGGTGCAAAATTACCTGCAAAGCAACTAGGCTGCTAAAGAAAGGCCTGATGCTGTTGTTGCCAGAAATGTCATCCCTGAAAAATGACATAAGTTTTTTCTTTCAACACATTTGCCAAAAGCCCAACCTTCCAAAAGTAAACTCATTGCTCGATTAGTTCCAGCGTTACACATCAAGGAAAAACCCCGCGTCGCTCATGCATTTCACCGTGGCGGCTCCCCTGAGAAGCTCCCCGAGGTCGTCGCAGTGGAAGAATGTAGCTAGGCCTCCTGCTGAGCAGCCTGAGAGCAGCACCTGTTGGATTCAGAACTTGCTCAAAACCATGATCGACTTAACAATTACACAACTACCTGTCTTGTGGAGTGATTTGTGTTGGTAACTGAAACCCAAGCACTAACTAAAAGCATATCATTAGTGAAAAACACGCAGAAAGTATATAGACTAGTACTGATGAGATCTGCAGAAACCTTTTCGGCTTTGGCGAGGCCTTTGGTGAGGAGATCGGCGATGATAGCATCCCATATCCTTTGACCTCTCATGTAGATGACTGAAGACTGCATATGTCGGGGCAACAAACAGTACAAATAGTGAGCAAACGGAGTTCAGTTGAATGCAAGCAGCAACTCGTTTACATATGCAGTTGACCATATGATTTAAACTTTTTAAGAGTACGTACGCCATTTCTGAACTCTGAATCGCCCGCGAAGGATCCGCCGTCGCAGTACCGCAGCTTCACCCGATTCCAGTTGTAAAAATCTGCTCGAATTGTTGGAAACCACAGCGTCAGAAAAATCTTTAATAGCAGGGACGAGAACTAATCTGAAACTCTGAATTCTTTTGACCAGAAGTTGTGCCAGTGGCCTGTTGCAGTAATCATCATCCTTGTAGGACCATGAGCTTGAATTCGCCATGGGCCTAGATGTGTTAAAGCGAACTGTTGGTGCTACCTACCGGATTATGGTGATTGTTGACTGGCCGCAACCTTTTGCAAAAGCAGAAGACAGTACCACCATCACCATGAACGGAGACATGCATGTGCTGTGCTGTGTTGATCATCATCGACGACTTAGCGTAAAAGGTACGTACGTACGAGGAAATCAGGAGTGGACGGGGGAAAATGTCTCTCCAATTAATCGAACCCGTGTGCATTGCTTGGAAAAAGTATTATGAAGCGTTTCTGCTGAAGAAATTGAAAAGGAACCGTAACTGAAGAGAAACAGCAAGACGATTGCGGTACCTGGGTTCCTGGCCGGATCGTTGCTGAGCACGCCGGAGAAGACCTCGAGCTTGCTCATGAGCCGGGTGGACCCCCGCCGCGTGCCGGCTCTTGCGGCGCACGACGGCGCGTCGTTGCACCAGCCGCCGCCCTCGAACTGGAGCAACCAGCCGCGGGCGCCCGCCCTGGAGCCACGGTGGAGGTGGTACGCCGGCGGGCTCCCGTCGAGGCACACTGCAATTGAACGGCAGTTCACACGCGCACATTCCCATGTGGTTAGCATGCCAGAGCTTTAGGCAGAGAATCTGGTGAGCAGGGCAATGTGCGGCCGGGTGAACGCGGGTGAAGGAAAAGAGGATTGATTAAAGGCGTCGCGGACTTGCCTGCCCCCGTGGACGCGGCGCCCGGGACGAGAGTCATGCCCACCAGCAGCCTTTTCTCCTGGCCCGCCGCCGCTGCAGCCGCAGCCGCAGCAGCGACGACGACGACGGCAGCTGCCCACGTCCAGAGCCGCCGCCGGGCCATGTCGGTCGACCGCGGCACGGCACGCGATGGGAAGAGATATTAAGGACGGGGGGAGAGGAGGCGCGGCAGGAGGAAGAAACTTGCGAGACCTGGACTGTCCGTTTCTGGTGCTTCAATCCGGCCCAGGGATGTCCGTCTCGTGTGCGCTGTGCATGTCACCGTGTCTGTATATGTAGAGGTTGGATGGCGAGATGGCAACGGCGACGGCCAGAATGCACCAGATGGCGATGGGTGAGGAGGATCTCATCGGCGTTCGTTGGGGTGGAATGGTTGGTCTTACTTCCAATTGTGTACCTGCAATGTCCATTAATATTAGGCATGATATTAATTATATTTTATAATATTAAGCAAGATATAAACTATTTTTTTGAACTTCGGTAACTTTATATTTAACTAATAATCATATCTTTTACAATAGGGAAACATTTGTCTCCGGATGACCGGCTGAATTCTGCACCGGTCGCCTCAGACGCGTCACCTGTTTGCAGCGGGCCCATGCACCGCCCACCTCCTCTCCCTTGTCTCTTTGTCGTGGTCGCACCTTCAAATCACTTCTATTTGATTCCCTTCCCTTTCTTTCTCTTTGAATCCATTGCACCTGTGCCTGTCGCGAGGACAGGGAGGCATCGCCTGTGATGCAAGCTGCCGTTAGTCTTCTTTGGTGACAATACGTCTCCGTGAGGTTTCGGGTTGCGCTAATTGACGGTGCTTCATCGGGGGAAGTCATAGGCAGCGACGGGGTCCGAGGAGCAGGAACGAAGACGACCCGGGGGCGGGCAAGGCATGCGAACCGGTGCGTGGTGTTGCTGCGACCAACGACGGTGAGCTCGTGCACCCATGATGCAAGCCCGACGATGCTATGGCCAGCGAGAGTGGTGCTGGAACCAGCATGGGGAGATGCTGGAACAACGTGTGGATGTGCGTGGTGATGCTGGAACAACGCGGAAGGGCTCTCATGTCTGATTGAAAAAGAAATCAGCAAAGGCACGATTACGCCCCTGAAAATTGCTAGAGGAAGCCCAGGAATCTCGAATCTGTTGTTTGCTGACGATAGCCTGCTCTTCTTCATGGCTTGCAAGGAGGAGGCCAAAACCGTTAGGGGGGACCCTTGAGAAGTTCCAAAGGGGGTCTGGTCAGCTCCTGAGCAATAACAAGTGCTCGATGTTGTTCAGCGAGATATGCCCGGAAGAAACACAACGAGATGTCAAATCTGAGTTGCAAATCTCCATGTCCACCTTTGAAAGTAAGTATTTAGGCCTCCCCACCCCGGAAGGTGGCATGAAAGACTCGCAGTTCCAGCCAATCTTGGAAAGGTTTATTAAGAGGTGCTCAGAGTAGTCTGAAAGATATATGTCGCATGCTGCTAAAGAGGTTCTGGTAAAATATGTTCTACAAGCACTGCCCACCTATTGCATGGGCGTGTTTAAGATGTCCCAAGGGTTCTGCGACAAGTACGAAAAATTAATCCGTGAATTTTGGTGGGGGGAGGAAAACGGACATCGATGTCGTGGGAGCGAATGATCAAACGTAAGAGAGGAGGGGGCATTGGGTTCAGAGACATGAAACTCTTCAACCAAGCCTTGCTAGCAAGACAAGCTTGGAGGCTGATTCAAAGACCGGATAGTCTATGCGCACGTGTTCTCAAGTCCAAGTACTACCCGCATGGAGAGCTGATTGACACGGTTTTTGCTTCTGAAGCGTCTCCGGTCTAGCGTGGGATCGAGCATGGACTCAAACTGCTCAAGGCTGGCCTTATATGGAGGGTCGGAGATGGGAGAAGGATAAACATCCAAAGAGACAATTGGATTCCACGTAAGGAAGGGCTCAAACCTGCCAACTTTATTCGGCGTTCTAGATTAAGATGGGTTAGCCAGTTGATGTTGGCTGATGGCAGTGGATGGAACTCGGTCCTAGTTAATCAGTTGTTTTATCCTTTTGATGCTGAGGAAATCTGCAACATCAAGCTACCAAGGGCAGGGGCCATGGATGTCCTGGCTTGGCACTATGAAAAATCCGGAGTGTTCTCAGTCAGGAGTGCATACAGGCTGGCGGTCTCTATCCAAAACCTAGCTAGGACCCCAGCCTCCAGCTCCACAAATGAGGGGGACGACCGGGGTATCTGGGGCATTATTTGGACGGCAAAGGTTCCTCAAAAGGTCAAGATCTTTGGATGGAGAGTAGCCACTTGCACCTTGGCTACAAAAAAGAACAAGTGGAAGCGCACACTAGAAGTGAACATCACATGCAATATATGCAGGAACGGAGAGGAAGGTGAATTTCACGCTGTCATTTCGTGCACAAAGAGTAAGGCTTTGAGACATGCAATGAGAGCCGACTGGGAACTACCTAGCGAGGAAAAGTTCAGTAACACAGGCGTTGATTGGCTACAGAATCTTCTAAGCCCATGCAACCCAGAGACTAGAACAAAAGTTTTACTGCTGATGTGGCGGTGTTGGTTTCTTCGGGATGATTGCACCCATAACGCAGGGAAGGAGCTGGTCAGCCGGTCCGTTATGTTCTTAAAATAGTACATGGAGGAACTAACATGCGGAGTCTTGGGAGAAGAAACCGATACAAAGGGCAAACAACATGTGGTGCATTCCGGGCATGCATTGGCTGAGCGGAATCCTCTGTTCCCTCTGCCAGTAGGGCTAGACGGACAAGGGGTGGGAGCCACTGATTACCTACAGCCAACCATTGGAGGCCCCCTGTGGCGGGAACTGTCAAACTAAACACGGACGCAGCGTTTTTAGCCGACAGCGGCGAGTCCCACTCGAGAGCAATTGCGCGAGACCAGAGGGGTTTTGTCCTCTTCTCGCTGTCCGAACGCTGCTTGCGTTGCAAATCCGCTGAGGAAGCTGAAGCTCAGGCACTTCTGGCTGGGTTGCGTCACCTGTCCGCTCTTTATAGGGGCCCAATGATTGCAGAGACAGACTGCATGCACATTGCGAATGAACTCAGGCGCCAGTAATTTGTCTGCATGTTACCCGGTACTCGCTGATATCAAGGAGGAGCTCAGAAAGTTTGATGCCGCTCAGGTTCCAATATGCCAGCAGGAATCAAAACAAAGTGGCTCATCTACTGGCGGCCCGTGCCAGGAAAAAGGAGGATATGTATATGGTGGCGGGTGTTCCGGATGATCTAAATGCAGCGCTAGCTGCCGACCTCGTGTTGGCTGAAGAGTAGCTTTTGTACTCTTTCCCTAAAAAAACGTGTGGATGTGCTGCAAGCTCTACTGCATCGCCGCTGGAACCAATTGTTTTGGCTTGGCCCAATTTAATTTTTGCTACCACCGTTTTTCGGTTTGTTTGTAACCAACAATTTTTTTTGCTACCTTCGGCATTTCAGTTTTTGCTGGAACCGACTCCTAATTTGTTAATTTGCTACCATCGATGTTTGGATTCCTGGAACCAGCTCTATTGTTTTGCTACAACCGGCATTTTAGTTTGCTGGAAAAACACACAATTTTCCTTTTTTTGCTACCAATGGCGTTTTGGTTTGCTGGAGCCATCTTCAGTTTTGCTACCACCCGTGTTTTTCAGTTTGCTGGAACATCGTCCAATCTTGCATTTTTGCTTCTATCGTTTTTAGTTTTGCTGGAACCAGCGCAAAATTTTGCTACCACCGCTGTTGGTTGTGAGCCTTGGCGTCGTCTCCGTTAATTCTGAAGAGGGCGAGGGGGTAGCACTGGCGAGGGGTGGGCGTCGGCGGTGAGGGACGGATGGGCGTTGCGCAATGCGGAGCTGGGGAGGGGGGGAGGGGTTTGCCATGTCTCCCGAGTTTTCTTCTCAGACTTTTAAGCGAGACGATTAAGATTTTTCTTTTTTTTCTCTCTCTAGATCTGACGGTTACATGTGTGTATCCAACGCTAGCGTGCCGACCAGCCTAAATTTTGGCCGGTCCACCGGCGCCTAGCACTCGCCTTTACAATAAGTGGATTTTATCATGCCACACCCTTGATTCCTGTCAAAAAAACTAGAACGTAGATGGTTAGGAGGATAGCGGTACCCTAGCCCAGCAGTGTTCAAGCCCTAGACTTGACATTGGTGCTCGTATTTTCCTTGATTTATTTCAGGCCTTCTGACAATATGCGTTAAGTGGGAGGAGACGTTCCGTCGACTACGAAGGCGTTTGTGAAGATTTTCTCAATCTCAAAATGATGTGCCGACTCGGTCTTTATGAGGTGCTCATAGAGATAGGGTATGCGTGCGTGCATTTATAGGGGGTGAGTGTATACTCGTGTATGTGAACGAGTTTGATTATACTGAACACTAGAGCGTGCAATAGCATGAGCTCACTTGTTTATCTCTCACACACAACCATTTAAAATCTTCTTACCGAAAGAACTCATCAACATTCAACAATTATCAGTAATTACCGCTCCTATGCCCGATAGTCCTTTAGATTTTGAATAGTTTGAACAATTTTCATAGAATCACTCTCAATGCATAATTTTTTTTGCCAAGCTCATCCTATATCAATTGAATGTTAATATTAGTCAGGTTATACTTATTTGGTTAATGTTGATGTTGATATTAGACGTGATAATTGTCGGGGTATACATATTTTAGTACGTTACCCCGTAATTTATCTGCACATATTAATGTGATTGTTTAAATAAATATTTACCAAAATTCTACCTACGATATACTTCTCTAAATATATTTTATGATTTTATTTTGCAATCACTTATTTGATACCAAAGAAAGATAAGTTTAATCGGTAAGTCAAGTAAATATGCGACAATTAAGACTATTTCTACAGAATGATGTTCGGAAAAAGGATGATTGCTTGGACGAAGCACTCCGCTTGGCAAGAAAAGGAACACTATTCTTTTTAAAATAAAAATAGAGAATATTAATTAGTGAGGGTGCTCAATGTGTTTTGTGCTAAACAAAGCTAAACACGGGAGCCACGAAGACTATTGGATAGATACGGCGAGATTTTTTTTTTGTAAGAATTGGATGAGATTTGTTGAATCTCCGTAACTTGTTTCTTTATATTGGTATATTTTTTTGAGAAATTTTTATATTAGCATTTTTTAGCAAATTTATATTGGTATATACTCTCTTCGTCTTAAAATAAATTTCTCAATGTTATTATATTAAATTTAGTACAAAGTTGCACTAAAGTTGAGATGCTTATTTTGGGGAGTGAGTAGATAGAAGAGATGGTACATGGGCCTTTTGCCGCCACAGACCTCCTCGGGCCGGTCTAACACTGGCCTACAAGATCTGTGTTACCGGCCCAGCGGAGCAGCCCAGAAGGCCGAAGCTCCGCCGCGGATTGCTCTTTACACTCTAGCTCCCCCTAACTCTATCTATTTCACAGTCGTCCCTAGCAGCGAAGGCGCAAAATAGGATTTGGGAATCTCCATTTCATTTTCGTGAGCCGCCAAGAATATTTCCCTCACTCACACGAGACAGATGCGCGAGGACTGACGAACCAGTAAAGTCCACTGCCTCTTCTGCCGCGCCGGTCTGCTCCCCGTCGGCTCCGCTCCAAGGTGAGTAATGGCATTTCTCGATCCCTTTCTGCTTGATTCATACGGCGGTCCTCTGCGACGCTTGCGGGCGCGGCGGCGGCTGGCTGTAGATTTGGGCGGCGGGACTTGGCCGCAAGGTTGGACTTTTTAGGAGGAACTAATGGCGAGCAGGTTTGCCGATGCGTTTCTTCAAGAAGTGCGGCAGATGGGAGGAGAGGGGTTCCTTTTCTGCTGACCTCGTGGTGGGATTCGATTCCCATCTGCGAGGGTTCATCCTTTCTTCGAATGGTTTAGCTGATTCAATGACAATGAACTGTGTGATCCGAGAGTAGATTTAGATTTTTTGCTTTCTTAGTGTTGTCATGTTCCTATTGGAACTTAGGGATTGAGGTTGTATGTGAATGAATGGAAACTACTTGTTCTTCTGGAAGTGGATAGGATGTATTGTTTTCTTTCTTGGACGGATTTGATGCATAGGATGGGTAGAGTTTCAAGCACGTAAATGTTTCTCCACTGTCGAACTTGATACATATAATGGTTATGTTGCACTCTATGTTTTCTCTTGGATTAGGGCTGATGCCACTGTCCTCTTTTCTCTGTTCTCATTCGAGCAACATATTATGGTTTCAATGCAGGTTTCCTAAATGGGGAACCGTTCTCGGCCCAGTGTAGCTAAGGAGACCATGGAACCGATTGACGAGGAAACAGAGAGTCCTAGCAGGGCAGCACAACTCAAATGCCCGGATGGAAACTCGGGCTATATGCGCCTCAACCGCTTCCCAAATTTTCATTGCAAGAGTCTGCCTTCAAGACGCCGTGAGGAAAACCCAGAAGATAGCATCATGCATAGTCGTGGTTCTATGTACCAGAGCTCCAGTGATGTCAGCAGACTAAGGAAACTCCAAGAGGGGAGGAAATTAGACTCTATATATGAAAGAGATGCGTTTATGTCATTTGGGACTGTCGATTCTTCCTCTCAGCCTAGCACAAGTGGATCTTACTTGGTTCCGCAACGGAGCGGTTCATGCAAGTCGAGGTCTTCTATGAACATAACTCGTGGATTTAATCAAGATGCCAGGGAGTTTCTGGATATTTCATCGCGTGAGGTTCCTAGTGACAACTTGAGGCTTGGAAGGCCACGCAAGGACTGCAATTTGTTAAAAGATGATGTAAAAGAGAATTTCCCGGGGTTATCGCTTGAAGAAGACAATGCCATGTGTCCCGCCGCGAATGCTGCTCCTCATTTGCTAGAAAGCAGCAGTAGCGAAGGTACAATGTCAAATGGCCAACCTCCTGTTGGCCTTCATCCTGATAGGAGTAACCATGCCAGAATAGATTCGGTGAGTAATCTCCCCAAGTCCTTGTCAGCTAAGGTGGGTGTTTTTGATGCTACATGTCCATCAGAAAGTGTTCATGGTGTTGATGGCAAGAAAAAGCTCGATCTAGTGCATTTAAGAAAATTTTGGATCCTTTCATGAAGTCCAAATCTATGAGGAATCCCTCCCTCATGGAAATGGAAGATGCAAAATGTGGTAATCCACCAGTTAGAGGAAAAGATAGTGCACTGCAAATCTTTGTTGAGTGGTATCTCAAGATCTGAACAAACGCCCACACCTAAATGCCAGATGAGTGGGGAAGCCCGGCCTATCACGGTTACTTCATCGCCCGACTCATTTGCATGCTGTTCTTAAACTGGATCCTGACAATGGTGCTTTTGGTTTTGAGTTCTGTACCAAGGGTCCAGAAGAATCCATTTACGCTAACACTTGGAAATCCGGAAACGAACTGAATTGGATTTACACTTTCCATAGTGTCGGCAGACGATCAAATGCATGGCAAGGACCTCCAAGGATAGGCATGGGTGGCTGCCTCCAATTGTTGGCCAGATGCATGTGTCATCCTATCTGTACTCTGAAGTTGAAGAAGATGGTATTTTAAATAACTCAGCCACTAGCGAGTTTGTTTTGTATGACATTGCTCATGCACGACGGAGCTCTGCCGTTGATAGAGTTCAGTCTACAGATTCCACTCAACCACCATTCTGCAATGTTGTTAAGAATTCAATCTCTAGGGAGTCTCTAGAGAGAAATAATCAGATGGAGCGGCAAAATACTGCAAGGAATAACTCAGATGCATCGGTATCTTGTCTTTGGTCCCAAGAAGATCTTCATCCTCATTTGGAGGTTGCAGCTGTTGTAGTCCAAGTGCCGTTTCATAAAACCCGGTCCCAAGAATTAAAAACTGGATCATCACCTGGTACAGTCAAAGTGGTTACAGCAGGCGGAGCACACGGGTTACCAAGGGATGATGAGACCAGTCCATCACCGCTGCTTAACCGTCTAAAGAGCGGGGGAAGGTGTGACTGTGGTGGATGGGACATGTCTTGCCCAATCGTTGTCCTTGAAAATGCATATGATAGTTATTGGGTCGATTCTGTGATGAACGAAAGCAAGCATCCCATGGAGCTATTTGTTAAGGTATATTTTTTATGTTGAGACACATCCCATGTTTGATTATTACCACCTGTGTGCATTTACTAACGGTGAGTATTAATTAACTTGGGTCAATATATGATTCCCCACAACTTCATTAGCACATCAAAAGAAACTTCCCTATATGATGGTTGAAATGCACTGTTATTTGGTTCCCACTTAGAAGCTATGTCCCCATTTTAGTTATACTTGCGCCACTTAACAGTTGCACTTGTTAAAACTTCTTTTTGGCGAATGCACTAATTAACAATATGTTCAACTAACTTCTATATTTCATTTGTGTAATCCAACTGTTGAAGCAAACAAGAATGCATTTCAACTAAATGTGGTATTTCAACAACAATGCACTAGTTAAAACTTCTTTTTGATGAATGCACTAGTTAACATTATATTCAACTAAGTGTAGTATTTCATTTGTGTACTCCAACTGTTGCAGCAGGGTAACCAAGAAGTCCTCCCTGCCCTTTCCATGAAAGTAGACGGGAAAGGAAATTTCTCAGTGGATTTCCATGCACGACTGTCGGCGCTGCAGGCATTCTCAGTCTGCATATCTTTGCTCCACTGTTCTGAAGCTTCTCCAGCCATTGGTATAGAGAAATTCAAGCACAAGTTGTATTCCAGTTCAATGAAAATGCTCCTCAAAGAAGAAGTGAAGCAGTTGATCGGATCAGTAACAGGGAAAGAGAAGAAGAAAGTGAAGAGGAGGAAAGCAAAAACTCCGGTGGTCAACGGCCCTCCCTTCTCACCCATGGGAAGAGTATAGCAGTATTTTTGCCATCATGTTCACCGTTCAGCATTGGGGTTGATCATGCTCTTTTTGTTTTGTAAGATCAAATGGGGATACTTTTTATCTTGTTTATCTTTTTTCACAGGAGGGGAAGCTGTCTTGTCCGTAAGGATAGAAGCATCACGCAGTTGTTCATAAAGATCCAAGCATCATGTAGTTTTGTAGCAGTAGCCTTTTGTATTAGCAGCTAGGATTAGGAAGGCCATAACAGCTGTTGCAATTCTCAAGAGAACAAAGTTTTGTAGGACATACCTTCTTCCAGGCGTCAAGAAGATAGATGCACCGGATCTTGACCACTGCTCTTGTATACAACATTGCTCTCCTTTTGGACTGCAGCCTCAAGGTCATATACACATGCTAACATTAGTACAGGTAGAAGCAAATATTGTTCCTTCAGCATGTACCTGAATAATCCATTGCTTCCCTCCAGCAATTTTGAACTTGATGCATGCTTTTGAACTAAATGGAATTGGCAACATATATCATGACCAAACCGCGCATATGTAGTTTCAGTGTTCAGTTTCTGTATATTCGTTGGTGTCTTGATGCATCTGCTGCAAATTCAAGTTGTAGGTGCTTGCTGTTTTTTTCTTCCTTTTTACTGCTCCATATAGGCAGGAGCTTGCACAAATGCAGAAGATTGACATTTGTTCAATCAAATCTTGGGTGCTGGCTAGTCATCCTAGGGTCATGCAGTGCAGACAATCTGGACCATGTAAATATGCTCAAAGTAGTCAAGATTTTTAGCGTACACATGTTGAATTTTGATCTCAGCCTGACTTTTCTTGTAAGCACAAAGAGGCTGAGCTGCCGAACTTGTGGCTTTGATGAGGTTGTATCTGCAAAATGTGGCTGTCATCTGCTCACCTGCACCTGCAGAGTGCAGGCAAAGATGGGTTATCAGCTGGCAGGAGCAGGGTTTGGACCCATCCCTAGGCCATTTTCTATGTGTATTCTGTGAGTGTCATGTGACTCAGATATCCACCGTGCTTCTTGCTGTTGCCACATTTACTAATTAGTACTATTCACTTTGTTTTCATCTCATGTAGAGCTAGAATTACTCGCTTCAGCAGAAAAAATAGTAGTAAAAAAACTTACTTTATTTTGAATATGACTGTCCGATCCCAGGTTCTAGTGAGCCGGATTTTTTAAGGGCCAAACCAAATAATTCTAAAAAAATTGAGAATGAAATAATCAATTCTTTAATTCTAAATTTTTTGAGAAAAAAATTCTAAATTTTCTTTTGACATGGATGTGTATATACCTTTATATATATATATGGCTGCACAAAAAAGATAAATATATGTATATGAAGCTTTGTTTTTATATATGCATGTGGATTTAGTTTCAGATTATTTCTGAAAAACAAATCTGTTTTTCAAATTTCAAATCAGATTTTTTTAGTGGAGCTCGTGCGCACTTCGGTATTTTCAAACAACACAGCTGTCAGCAAATTTTTTAACTCATGTTGGTCTTATTTTAGGGGTAAACTTCATGTTGGTTCGTGGCCTGGTCCATCACTCGTCCCAGTATGTTCGTCTGACACTATTCCGCGGCCCATGGACTTCTCTGGTTGTCCTCACAACCAGCCCACAGAACGGCCCAGCTTACAAAATACAGTACATAAAGATACGAAAACCCATGGAAAATCCCTAAAAAAAAAACCATGGAACACGTGTGCAACGCTTGCGACGCGCGAGGATGGATGCTGCCACGACACTCACGTGCGTGGAATCCGGGCCCCGGATGGAATGGAATATTACCCCCGAAGATTCCGATACGCTTTTTGATGGGCAAGGCCCGGCCGGCCCATGCAGCCCTACTTATTAGGCCGGTCGCTCTCGTATCCACAAAAGAAGAGGAAAACAATTTACAGCTCTCGAAAAAGAAAAGAGGAAAAATCTTAACGTACGGGCGGTCGCTTTCCATCTCATGTGGAGATAAGAAGCAAACCATTTCATCAGAAAATAAATAAAAGGAGATAAGAACCAATTAGCACAGGTCTGCCGTGCGCGTGCGCGCAGGTGGAACGTGACGTGCGATTTGGTTCGATCCTCAAAGCCGAAAAGGCGGCTCATGAAGCTTCGTCGCGTATGGTTAGCTGGGGCTTAACGGATAATAGCAGTTAATTAGTGCAACAGGAGAAAGGAGTGAAATTGTTGGTTGACCTCCGCGGCCATGAACAACGATAAGCGCCTACTAGTCTTAAGAGTATCGATGGTTTAAAATTTGGTGGTTCATGTAAAATTTGGACTGTTGAAAAATGCGTTTTGGAGCTTTAAAAAATCTCAACTCAAACAGATGGTCCAAATTGATGTTCCAAAAAAGCAACTCCAATAGATGGTTCAAAATGAAGATGTAAATTTCTTAAAACGTCAAACTACTAGTCCATTCAACATAGTTCAAACATCAAATTCAACATAGTTTCATACATGAACTTCAACTACTACTTATTCAAACTACTAGATAAACTACTCCTCATCGTCGGAGCTGCGGAACTACACCCAGAGCTCCTCCTTCTCCAGGTCGTCGCAACTACTCCTCATCGTCGGAGTTGCGGAACTAAGCCCAGAGCTCCTCCTTCTCCAGGTCGTCGCACCCCTCCTCCTCCTCCTTCGAGAAGTCTGCCCAGTCCTCCTCGGAAGAGGACTAGATGGGGATCACCGTCGAGGGACCGGCCTCGTCCTCCTTCTTCACCCCTTCTTCTTTGCTTACCACGCTTCCAAAGAGTACTCCAGCTCGGCCTGGACGTACTCCGGATGCTCCCGAGCAAACCTTGTCATCGCCTCCTCGTCTGTCTCGCCGGCATTGACGACAACCAATGGCTTCTTCGTCTTCTTCTTCTTCGTCGGGATCTCCTTCATCTTGATGCCCTGCGGCACAAGCATCTCCGCTTCCGCTCGACTCTCGATCTCTGGGAAGTTGAGGTGCTCCTGAGGCCTCTCGGCACGCCACACCGCCACGTCGTAGGCACCCGCGGCCCCGTGGGCGGAGGGTACGCAGCCGATCCACCAACGCCTCCCGGCGTCGCAGAACTCCACTCCGAAGTTACCAGAGGGCTTCTGCCTCACGTCGAAGAAGCCCGACCTGCCCTTCGGCGTCGTCTTCGGCGCCATCGGAGAGTGGTGAGAGCGGTGGAGCGGCGTCGGCGTCTGGCCGGTGTGGCAGGCAGGCGGGGCAGGCGGCGGTGGCGAGCGGCGAGCCCGAGCTGGCCGGCGGCGGCGTCTTGGCGATGGCGGAAGGAGCCGGGCGGTCGAACTTCTGACAGGCGGGCGAGGCAGGCGGAGCTGCGGCGAAATCAGGCTGCAGCGGGCGTGGCGAAAGCGGGCAAGCGGCGTACTACTGGCTGAATCCGCGCCGGCGAAGCGGCGGGCGGCGTGGAAACAATCTTCGGGCGGATCTGATCTTGAGCGGCGTCTGTGGGCGGCGTAGGCGGCGACGAAGCAGGAGGTCGCGGGACGGCGGGCGGGAAAGGAAAGGAACCGGTGGTTGGGCGTTCGCGAGCGGCGGCTGGTTTTGAACCAGATGCACCTCATGATGTAAATTTGCACCGTGAGGTGTTGTATTTTACATCATAAGGAGGCCGCGGTCCAAATTTTTTTACATATGGACCGTCTATTGAAGCTGCATTTTTTGCCTCAGACAGTCCAAAAATTAGTTACTTTTACATTTGAACCATCTATTGGAGATGCTCTAACAACCAAGGCAGGTCCCTCTTTTTCCCTTGGCAAATACACGTAGTGTATTGTTTTTACTCTCCGGTTCTTATGTTCAGTTTCTTGATCTTGATCTCGAGAAGTGCTTTCAATTTCTACATGAGATTGTACCTAACCATATCAAGTTAATTGCGTGACACAACCACCATGGCTGCCTTTGTGTTGTGGCACCCTCACATTTACTTGGGTATCTCGTGATGATGGTCCTTCTACGCGCTACCTAGGTCATGCCCTCCTTTTCTAACCTTGTTACTTGTATTTTTTTGGCCCTGTTTTCCTCTTAAATGGGGTCAACTTGTTCAGGTTTTTGATACGGTTTCTCTTATAAATTAGATCGACCAAATATCAAAAGGGATTCTTCCAGTGGAATCGATACACTTACTTCGAAAAAGCTACAATTGTACTTTGTACACTTACACATCATCATCCCCGACCTCCCACGCGACCCCTCCCTCCTAGCGTCGATCGGGCCCACCCACTGCGCCTCCACGGCTGTCCCCACGCCGCCCCGTCGTGTCCTCTCGCTGGATCGAGTGACATTCGTCTCCACTGCCCTTGCCCACCAAAGGATTCGACGGATTCGCCCATGTCCGACTGTTATTGTTGGCAGGCGTGTTGTGTGTGAACCGGCGGCGGCTCGATGCTACTTGTCCAATGGTGGTGGCGACTCGATGCTACTTGTTCAATGCTGGTGGCGACTTCTGTAGGCCGAGTAGCTGGCATAGCTCGCGTTGGCTCGATGCGCTCATTCGCTCCACCGACAAAGGATGTTGTTGTCTGCCGCAGTCGCGACTGACTCTCTCTTGGTCGCACCACGTCCTGCCGATCTATAAGAGAACGTCCATGGAAACGCTCTCTCCAGGTCGCATTGTGTCCTACCTAGCTGCAAAAGGTTTGTTCATGGCACTGGAGAAGGGGCTATTTAGAAGGAGGAGGAGTAGGCATGAGACGAAGAGGAAGCCGACCAGCATGATGCAACGCCGACATGGTGATTGCTACCTCTTGAGCACTGCGTTGGTTTTCCCTTGAAGAGGAAAGGGTGATGCAGTAAAGTAGCGTAAGTATTTCCCTCAGTTTTTGAGAATTAAGGTATCAATCCAGTAGGAGGCTACGCACGAGTCCCTCGTACCTATACAAAACAAATAAATCCTCGCAACCAACGCGATAAGGGGTTGTCAATCCCTACACGTCACTTACGAGAGTGAGATCCGATAGATATGATAGGATAATATTTTTGGTATTTTTATGATAAAGATGCAAAGTAAAATAAAAGCAAAGTAAAAAAGCAACGGAAATAACGAAGTGTTGGAAGATTAATATGATGAAGATAGACCCGGGGCCCATAGTTTTCACTAGTGGCTTCTCTCAAGAGCATAAGTATTTTACGATGGGTGAACAAATTACTATTGAGCAATTGTGTGACACCCCCGATTCAATCGTACACTAATCATACACGCAAACGTGTACGATCAAGATCAGGGACTCACGGGAAGATATCACAACACAACTCTAAAACATAAATAAGTCATACATGCATCATAATACAAGCCGGGGCCTCGAGGGCTCGAATACAAGTGCTCGATCATAGACGAAGTCAGCGGACGCAACAATATCTGAGTACGTACATAAGTTAAACAAGTTGCCATAAGATGGCTAGCACAAACTGGGATACAAATCGAAGAGGCGCGGGCCTCCTGCCAGGATCCTCAAACTACACACAGTCGCGTCGGCCGGGCACGTAGTAGTAGGCACCTCTGGGGTAGTAGGAGTCGTCGGCCGATGGCGTCGCTCCACAGGCTCCATCGTCTGGTTGCAGCAATCGGGTAAAGAAAGGGGGAAAAAGGGGGAACAAGGCAACCGTGAGTACTCATCGAAAGTACTCGCAAGCAAGGAGCTACACTACATATGCATGGATATAAGTGTAAAGGGCCATATCAGTGGACTGAACTGCAGAATGCCAGAATAAGAGGGGGTAGCTAATCATGTCGAAGACTACGCTTCTGGCAGCCCCTGTCTTGCAACATGTAGAAGAGAGTAGACTGAAGTCCTCCAAGTAACATCGCATAGCATAATCCTACCCGGTGATCCCCTCCTCGTAACCCTGATAGAGAGCGACCACCGGGTTATATCTGGCACTTGGAAGGGTGTGTTTTATTAAGTATCCGGTTCTAGTTGTCATAAGGTCAAGGTACAACTCCAAGTCGTCCTGTTATCAAGATCACGGCTATTCGAATAGATTAACTTCCTGCAGGGTGCACCACATAACCCAACACGCTTGATCCCATTTGGCGGACACACTTTTACGGGTCATGCCCGGCCATGAAGATCAACACGTCGCAGCCCCACCTAGGCACAACAGAGGTCATCACGCCGGTCTAAACCTAAAGCGCCGACAGTGCAGGCCCATTGCCCATAGCACACACACGCGTTCAGGGCGGCCGGAAGCGGAACCTAGCCTAGCGTGCGTTCAATCCAATCCGGCGCCGCGCCGATCGCCGCCGACGTCACGAAGTGCCGGCCCGATACCACGACGTCGAGTGCCCATAACTGCTCCCAGCGTAGTTGGTTAGTGCGTATAGACCAAATGGCCGGACTCGGATCAAATACCAAGATCTCGTTAAGCGTGTTAAGTATCCATGACGCCGACGACGAGCAGGCCCACCTCTCTCCTAGGTGGCCACAACCTGCCCCTGTCGCTCCGCCACAAAGTAACGATCGGGGGCCGTCAGGGAACCCGGGCCCACCTCTACCGGGATGGAGCCACGCCACCGCCCTTTCAAATTTCATCTCCGAACAAAGATCACAGGTAATGTAATAGTGTAAAGTATATAGTATATGCCCGTGATCACCTCCCGAAGTGATCACAGCCCGATAGTATAGCATGGCGCACGGACAAGAGTGTAGGGCCACCGATGGAACACTAGCATCCTATACTAAGCGATGAGGATAGCGGTAAAGGTAACAATGATAGTAGCAAGGGCAAAGCTATGCGATATAGGATTAATCGAAAGTAGTAACATGCTACACTACTCTAATGCAAGCGGTATAGAGAAGAATAGGCGATATCTGGTGATCAAGGGGGCTTGCACTGGTTGCTCGAGACAAGAAAGAGGGTCGTCGGTGGCGTAGTCGACCACAGGGCATCGGCATAAATCCACGGGGTCTACCGAAGAGAAGAGGGGGAGAAACAAGTAAATACATAGCAAGAAAGTGCATAACAGGATAACAGCAGAGCTAGACGTGTTCTAACAGCGGTATGAGGTGATACCGGTGAAGGAAACATCAGGAAGCATCCCGGTGTTCCGTGTTTTCGAGCGGATGAACCGGAGGTGAAATGTTGCAGGTTCACTATGCTAGGGACGCGTGGCGGATGAACGGGCTGCGTATCCGGATTCGTCTCGTCGTTCTGAGCAACTTTCATGTAGAAAACATTTTCATCTGAGCTATGGTTTATTTTATATTAATTTTTAAAAGATTTAAATCATTTTTAGGATTTATTTAACTATTTAATTCTAACATTATCAAGAATAGTATTTGTTGACGTCATCATGACGTCAGCATGACGTCAGCAGTCAACAGAGGTGTTGACTGGTCAACTGACGTGTGGGTCATGCATGTCATACTCTGTTTACTCTAATTAGGATTTAACTAATCTAATTACAGTTTAATTAATTAACAATAGTTAATTAGGTTAACTAAACAAGATTAATTAACTTAATTAATTCACCAATTATTTATTTATTTATTTATTTTATTAATTCATTTTTATTTTATTTCCTTTTTTTAACGTTTCACTAGGGCGGGCCCCACTTGTCATTTGGCCAGGGGGCCATAGCGAACCTGGCGCTGGGCGATTCTTGGCGCCTTTGTATGCAGCAGAAGGCGGACCCGCACGCGCGACGACGGCAACGGCCGGCCAGGCGAGGCGGGGCTGTGGCCAGCCGAGCGGCGAAAGCGCGTGGCCGCGAACGGCGAAGCCGAGAGAGCCGGCCAAGCGAGGACGCACGAAGCGTCGGCGCCTTGCCGCGTCCGAATGGGCGGGAGTCTGAGGAAAGAGGGGCGGGTGGCCGCGGACAGCCATGGCGGCGGTGCTCGTGGTTCGTCATGAAGGGGACGCCGACGCGAGTGGCCATGGCGGCGTGAGCCGCGTCAGAGGGAAATGGGGAGGGCGCAGTAGTAGCGCGTGAGCGGGCACGACGGGCGTGTCTGGCGCGCTGCCATGACCGAGGAGGAGAGGAGGAGGTCGGGGCCTCACCACGGTCGTTGGGTCTAGGCAGTGGGTGTGAGGAGGAGGACGGTGACGAGCGGCGGAGGGGAAGCAGGCCGGCAGGGAGGAGGAGGCAGGCCGGCGGGGTGGCTTCAGCAAGGTCCAGACGCTCCGGGCGGCGAGCGCGTCGGGGTCGATGGGGTCAGGGCACCGTTGGAGAAGCTGGCCGGTGGGGGAGCGCTCTGGCATCCAACAGCGAGGCGGCGTCGGGCGGCGGCGAGCGCTGGGCGTCGGGGTCGACGGGATCGGGGCCGATCCCGATCCAGATCGGTGGGGGGAGGAGAAGGGGATCGTGGGGGGAGTGGGGTTCGTGCGGGAGCAGTGGGGGTGGACCGGGCTAGGGTTCGGTCGCTCGGGGAGATAAGGGGGAATGGGGTGGGCCTCCTGGTGGCCTGGATGCCCAGTTGGGCCGAATGGCCCAGGGGGAGGGGGGCTTTGCCTTTCTTTTCTTTGGTTTCTATTTTCCATTTTTTCTGTTTTATTTATTTAGCTACTGTTATTTACTTGGTGTAGGTACTAAATGATTTTAGTTAAAGTTGAAACTCCTCACATAATTACCGACTGATATTTTGGGCATTGTCCGAAAGGTTTGGTGGGTTATTTGGAATTGTTTGAAAATAAGTTCACATTTTAAAAGGCATAAAAGGTGTTGTATGACCACTTTAATTATTTCGGGGAGATTTAAAAATCCATATAATGTTAGATCCTTCAAAGTTAATTACCTAGTGAATATACGCAACCGACCGAACATTTTTGTTTTACCGGTTAAAGAAATAATAATTTGACTTTATTTTAACTTTGAATTTGTCGGGTTTGGATCAAAGTGAGGTTTAGCAAATTAACTGCGATGACATGGCAACATTAGGAGGGGATTACTGTAGCTTAAATACCCGGGCGTCACAAATCTCCTCCACTACAAGAAATCTCGTCCCGAGATTTAAGAGGTAGTGAAAGGGGGAAGGTTTGTTTACGAATCTAGCGGGTCTTCTTATTCTGGCTTGCTCTTCTCGAAGAGAACTGGTCCAATACATTGATGTCTTCATTTCTCTGCTTCAGGTCCTTATGATGAAGTCAGCATCCTTTCTTCGGGATCTTCATCGTATTTACGAATAGGTAACGGGGTAGGTCGGAAACAACAGAATTCTATAAGGGTAATAACCTGGGATTAACCCATGAATGAGCATATGAGTACCTCTCGAGTCGAACAAATAGAACACATCGAGAGTAAAGTTGGAAGGTCCAACAAGAAGTTTGAGCAGCCAGCAATCGCTCAATGCCTAGTCAGAAGGTGAAAGGGGTTTCAAGCAACGGAATAATTATTGTTTCCGATGCCAGACTTGATGATCTCATCGGAAGGTGGCTCATGAATTACATACGAGTCCACGCGGGAGGAATAACTTTGGGAACAGGGGGTGTACAGGAGAGTCAGGTTTCGATCCTGGGAAACGGTGGGTTATGGGCCCACCATGTGGTTAAAAGTTGGAAGGGTGGTGACATCTTGCACGATCATGTAAGCAAGGCATGTCAGAGGATAGTATGTCGGTTATGTTAGCAACAACATCGGTACCAAGGGCGAGGGATGAAGAGAACCATTTTCCTGCTCGTTGAACGAGACGGACCAATAGGTAGAGTTCTCATCCATCGGCGGTTACCGGAATGCTATCAACAATAGTAATAGGGTCTTACTAACAGCATGGTACCACAAGGTTCTTACCTAAGCAGGGGATTATCACTGCTTAGTTAAGTCGGATTACCAGAAAGGTTAAACAAAACAATAGAAAGGAGAATACGATTATCAGAATAATCAGAACAATGGAAAGGAAAATGTGTTTAAGCACATGTTTCAGGGGTATATCCTTCCCAAGGACAAGTAGAGCAAGATATCCACGACGGGATAGAAAGTGGGTAAGGGGAGAGGAATTTCAAGACATTACCCATACAACGGTGTTTGGATAATTGAGCAAGAAACATTTAGCATTGGGCTTCAAATGCTCTTATTGAAAATCGAAGTACCATAGACATGCTTCGAGATAGCATTGACATGGTCTTCAAGCAAAGATCGTACTTTGGATACAAGAAGGATTCATCAGGAACAAATTGCAGAATAAGTCTTACAGTTTCCCCATGGAAGAATGGGTAACCTTGCTGAAAGGGAAATTATAGCAATAGGGCCTCCGGCCAGGTGTGCTAGGCATGATATCACCTTACCGGGTCATATTAAGACCAATGTTATAACTCTTGGAAACATGTTCCCACCATCATATCTGACCGAGATTCAGATCTGATTGGTGTCAGGATACCTCAGACTCAGGATGCCTGAGAAGAAAAGGTGCAAAACAAATTGACGAGATGACATTGTAAGTTTCTCGGGAAAAGAATTATGGAAGCGAGTTCCAAAACAAGAGTTCATCATTAAACCAAGGAGAGGTGAGGAGGTGGCTGATTGACTCAGCGACAATTCATTGAGATTTCCAAAAAGACGGATTTCCACAGTTATGTGAAGGAGATAACATTAGCCAGATCAAATGACTTAATGATGTATGCTGGAGGAAAACATAAAATTAAACATTGACTGAAAGGTGCACCCGAAATATGGGTTGGGTTGCACGACCAACGTCGCAATGGCGATTGAGCAACCAACACACTAAATTGGAATTATCATCCAATAACTCTGAAGCAATAGGGTTGCTAGAGATATTAAATTTGCGCAACAGAGTTCACTCAACACGGGGACCAAGAAAAGAATGGTGATGGCGAGAAGTATCACTGTACCACAAATCCTTAAGTGGTGGTGAAATTCTCACAACATTGATGACTTTAGAGATGGTAATGTTCCAAGGTAAAGAAGAACAATTGCTGGATAGCAAGGAACTCAAGGTATAACACCAAACACGAACAAGCTTGTGTTGGTGGGAAGGCAATAAAGTGGTCGATGACAACACAAATCAGCGAGGGCAAGGATGGTATTTCTCATCGTGAATTCAATTGATATCCTGGAAGAGCTCATAAGGTTGATGATGATCACGACACATTTGTCGAGAGATTTCATGAAGATGTAATCAATCAGCGACGACATCGAGTCAAAGGAATGATGAAGCGAAAGGTTATTGGAACCATGGGTACAACACAAACTCAAAATCAAGTCTGTTCAAGGAGAAATAATATGACGAGGAAGATCACGGAAGATTTGCTTACCATCTAAATCTGTGCTCCGGAAAGAGGGGCCAGGTAGCACAGTTAAAAATTTGCACGATAATGATATAGCCGATCAGGCTAGCAATGACTTGAAGGATTAATAAACTCATAAGCAATGAAGAATACTTAGAGTTATTGAATCGAAGTGCGGAATTGATTCACTTATCAGTGCTTTCTTGCTGACGACAACCCAAAACCCGTGAAAATTGGAATCGGTGAGAAATAATAGCTTGATGAAGAACCCATAAGAAGTTATGTAGTTCCATGATATTCTCGCGGTACCGGAGGGTATACTCAAGGGTAGAGCGGGATAGAGGTTGGACAAGTGAAATCATTTGCGTAAGGCAAGCACTTAAACTTGTCCAAGAAATGGGATCAAAGAAGAACAATATGGTCGAAACCACGGTCGCAAAAAGACCAAGCATAGATAAGAGAAGAAGTTATAACAAGGGGATTATTATTACTACGAGAAGCTTCCATGATAAGTTCCACCTCGGGTCCATGGGCATGAACACAAAGTTCAAGGTCGACTCCACTTCTCCAAAGCATAACCTTACGTTCACTTCTCGTTTCGATAATGGCATTAGTGTTGAAAGTTTTACCTGGTGAAATACCAGATGAGTATGACCCGTGAAAACTTGCGACTTCACACATAGTAAGGAAGGCATAGGTTCAACCCATCAGGGCATCTTACGAACACATACCACAAACTTTGGGGTAAATAATACAAGCTCGAAAGTAGAGCATTGTTCAAAAGCAGATGATACAATTTACCAAAGGCATTATATACCCATGGAAAGGCTCTCAAGGTTATTCAATATGAAGGACACCACCGATAAAATCCAACAAAGGAACCGATGGTCCACAAGGGATCTGATGTGAGCATCGGTACTCAACCGAAGGAAGAAGAATGCACGGGTATCATATTATAGAACATCGGAATAATTCGATGCTTAGATAACAAAGGAATTTCGATTTCCAAAACAAAGGATCAGAAGCAGTCGCTCTGATCAAGGATGGATAAGTTGGATATACCAGAGGCACAATTGACGACAAATAGTTTGGTCGAGAATCAGCTCATGTTCAAAGATGATGTCTGAGCCGGAAAGATAATTTAGAAGGGTTGATAGATGATTGTGTGCATTCGCACACATGCTGAATCAATAGGATCAAAATGACAGTGTCAAAAGATACTAGTAAATATCGCCAGATATATGGGAAGCATCCATAATGCAAGTAGACAAGTATTTGCAGAGCAATAAAGCTGCTAAGGATTATTGGAGGATCGAATAGTATTTTGAAGACCATTGTGAAACACATGAACAACTGGGGGATGAGCGGATACTCGATAAGTGCGAGAATTATCCGTAGGGGTATTCAGTGACAAAGAACAAGAAGGCAGATAGCTCAAAGGATTATCAAAACAACGACGAGTATTTAGGGGTATCTTGTAATAACAAGACCAACTGGGGACGAATGTAAGAATAACAACTGCAAGTAGTTATCCATAAGGGTTGACGGTGGAAGGGGAATTGCAAATGCGATTGGCACAAGGTCTCAAGAGAATATCGGAAGGTATCTTCAGAATCCTTCGGTGCACCAAGTAATCATCCGGACTGAAGAGGCTCTCCGGGAGAAAGTATTATCGAGAACCTAGAGTCAGAGTTAGTAAAAATCATTTAACCCGAGTAGAAGAGAGTTCAGAGTCCCAGAGTAAAGGTCGAGGAGTAAAAGATCCTAGTACCACCCAAATGGCGACGTGGGCCCGTAAGACACACAACCATGTTAGTAAAAGTTTTGTAATGTCTAGACTCGACTTCGGCCAAGGAGTTGGAAAGGGGGATTCCTACAGCGATCGGCTCGATACCAACTTGTGACGCCCGATTCAATCATACACTAATCATACACGCATAAGCGTGTACGATCAAGATCGAGGACTCACGGAAGATATCACAACACAACTCTAAAACATAAATAAGTCATACAAGCATCATAATACAAGCCAGGGGCCTCGATGGCTCGAATACAAGTGCTCGATCATAGACAAGTCAGCGGAAGCAACAATATCTGAGTACAGACATAAGTTAAACAAGTTGCCATAAGATGGCTAGCACAAACCGGGATACAGATCGAAGAGGCGCGGGCCTCCTGCAGGATCCTCCTAACTACTCCCGGTAAATCGCCGGCGGCGGCACATAGTAGTAGGCACCTCCGGTAGTAGGAGTCATCGACGGTGGCGTCGCTCCTGGGCTCCATCGTCTGGTTGCAGCAATCGGGTAAAGAAAAGGGGGAAAAAGGGGAACAAGGCAACCGTGAGTACTCATCGAAAGTACTGCAAGCAAGGAGCTACACTACGTATGCATGGATATAAGTGTAAAGGGCCATATCGATTGGTGAGCTGCGAGAATGCCGAATAAGAGGGGATAGCTAATCACAGCCGAAGACTACGCTTCTGGCAGCCTCCGTGTTGCAACATGTAGAAGAGAGTAGACTGAAGTCCTCCAAGTAACATCGCATAGCATAATCCTACCCGGCGATCCCCTCCTCGTAACCTTGATAGAGAGCGACCACCGGGTTATATCTGGCACTTGGAAGGGTGTGTTTTATTAAGTATCCGGTTCTAGTTGTCATAAGGTCAGGTACAACTCCAAGTCGTCACATTGCTATCAAGATCACGGCTATTCGAATAGATTAACTTCCTGCGGTGCACCACATAACCCAACACGCTTCATCCCATTTGGTCGGACACACTTTTCGGGTCATGCCCGGCGGAAGATCAACACGCCGCAGCCCCACCTAGGCACTGTGAGAGGTCAAGACGCCGGTCTAAACCTAAGCGCCACGAAGTGCAGGCCCATCGCCCATAGCACACCAAGACGTTCTAGGGCGGCCGGAAGCGAGACCTAACCTAGCAGGCGTTCGGTCCAATCTCTGCGTCGCCGCTCGATCGTGGCGTCACGAAGTGCCGGTGATACCACGACGCCGAAAGTGCCCATAACTGTTCCCGCGTAGTTGGTTAGTGCGTATAGACCAAATGGCGGACTCAGATCAAATACCAAGATCTCATTAAGCATGTTAAGTATCCATGACGCCGACCAGGCCGAGGCCCACCTCTCTCCTAGGTGGCCAAAACCTGCCTGTCGCCTCCGCCTAAAGTAATAGTCGAGGGGCCGGGGAACCCGGGCCCACCTCTACCGGGATGGAGCCACCGTCCTTTCAAATTTCCCCATCTCCTAACAAAGTATCACAGGTAATGTAATAGTGTAAACTATATAGTATATGCCCGTGATCACCTCCCGGTGATCACAGCCCTGAGTATAGCATGGCAGACGGACAAGAGTGTAGGGCCACCGATGGAACACTAGCATCCTATACTAAGCGGTAGGATAGCGGTAAAGGTAACAACGAGTAGCAAGGGCAGGCTATGCAAAGATAGGATTAACTGAAAGTAGTAACATGCTACACTACTCTAATGCAAGCAGATAGAGAAGAATAGGCGATATCTGGTGATCAAGGGGGCTTGCACAGTTGCTCAGACAAGAAAGAGGGTTCGTCGGTGACGTAGTCGACCACAGGGGCATCAGCATCGTCACGGGGCCTACCGAAGAGAAGAGGGGGGAGAAACAGTAAATACATAGCAAGAAAGTGCATAACAGGATAACAGGCAGAGCTAGACGTGTTCTAACACGGTATGAGGTGATACCGGTGAAGGGGGGAAACATCCGGGAAGCATCCCCGGTGTTCCGTGTTTTCGGGCAGATGAACCGGAGGTGAAATGTTGCAGGTTCACTATGCTAGGGACGCGTGGCGGATGAACGGGCTGCGTATCCGGATTCGTCTCGTCGTTCTGAGCAACTTTCATGTAGAAAACATTTTCATCTAAGCTACGATTTATTTTATATTAATTTTTAAAAGATTTAAATCATTTTTAGGATTTATTTAACTATTTAATTCTAACATTATCCAGAATAGTGTTTGCTGACGTCATCATGACGTCAGCAGTCAATGAAGGTGTTGGTGGTCAACTGATGTGTGGGTCCGCATGTCATACTGCTTACTCTAATTAGGATTTAACTAATCTAATTACAGTTTAATTAATTAACAATAGTTAATTAGGTTAACTAAACCAGATTAATTAAGTTAATTAATTCACTATTTATTTATTTATTTATTTATTTTATTAATTCATTTTATTTTATTTCCTTTTTTTAAAACGTTTCACAAGGACGGGCCCCCCGTGTCATTTGGCCAGGGGGCCATAGCGGGCATGTGACGGGCAGGGCGCCTTGTCACGCAGCAGAAGGGGCGGACCCGCATCGCGGACGACGGCCAGCCGGGCGCCGCGAGGCTGTGGCGACGACCGGAGGAGAAGCGGCGCGCAGCCGCGAACGGGCGAGGCCGAGAGAGCCACGGCTGAGACGCCGACGAGCTGCCGGGCGCGCGCGTCCGAATGGGCAGGGGAGTGCGAGGAAAGAGGGGGCGGGGGTGGCCGCGGACAGCCATGGCGGGCGGCGGTGCTCGTGGTCGCGAAGGGGACGCCGACGCAGGCAGGTGCAGCCACGGCGGCGTGAGCCGCGTCGGGGTGAGGGAAATGGGGGGAGGGGGCGCAGTAGTAGCGCGTGAGCGGGGCACGCACGGGGCGCGCGTGTGCGCTGGGCGCGGCGCGCGACCGAGGAGGAGAGGAGGAGGTCGGGGCCTCACCACGGTCGTGGGGTCTAGGCAGTGGGCGTGAGGAGGAGGACGGTGACGAGCGGCGGAGGAAGCGAGCCGACGGGAGGAGGAGGCAGGCGTGAGGTGGCTTCAGCCGAGGTCCAGGCGCTCAGGCGGCAGCGTCGAGGGTCGATGGGGTTAGGCGCCGTTGGAGAAGCAGGCGGTGGGAGCGCCCAAGATCCAACGGCGAGGCGGCGGCGGGCGGCGGCGAAGGCCGTCGGGTCGACGAGATCGGGCCGATCCCATCCAGATCGGTGGGGGATGAGAAGGGGATCATGGGGAGTGGGGTTCGTGCGGGAGCGATGGGGGTGGACCGCTAGGGTTGATCGCTCGGGGAGATAAGGGGAATGGGGTGGGCCTCTGATGGCCTTGATGCCCAGTTGGGCGAATATGGCCCGTGGGAGGGGGGCTTTGCCTTTCTTTTCTTTGGTTTCTATTTTCCCTTTTTTTACATTTTATTTATTTAGCTACTGTTATGTACTTAGTGTAGGTACTAAACGATTTTAGTTAAAGTTGAAACTCCTCACATAATTACCTAATGATATTTTGGGCATTGTCCGAAAGGTTTGGTGGGTTATTTGAAAATAAGTTCACATTTTAAAAGGCATAAAAGGTGTTGTATGACCACTTTAATTATTTCCAGGGGAGATTTTAAAATCCATATAATGTTAGATCCTTCAGGTTAATTACCTAGTGAATATTCGCAACCGACCGAACATTTTTGTTTTACCGGTTGAAGAAATAATAATTTGACTTTATTTTAACTTTGAATTTGTCGGGTTTGGATCAAAGTGAGGTTTTAGCAAATTAACTGCGATGACATGGCAACATTAGGAGGGGATTACTGTAGCTTAAATACCCGGGCGTCACAAATTGACAGAATTGAGCATAGTTATGAGAATATCTAGGTATGATCATGTATATAGGCATCACGTCCGAGACAAGTAGACCGACTCCTGCCTGCATCTACTACTGTTACTCCACACATAGACCGCTATCCAGCATGCATCTAGAGTATTAAGTTCATAAGAACAGAGTAAAGCCTTAAGCAAGATGACATGATGTAGAGGGATAAATTCGTGCAATATGATAAAAATCCCATCTTGTTATCCTCGATGGCAACAATACTATACGTGCCTTGCTGCCCTAACATCCTTTGGGAAAGGACACCGCAAGATTGAACCCAAAGCTAAGCACTTCTCCCATGGCAAGAAAGATCAATCTAGTAGGCCAAACCAAACTGATAATTCAAAGAGACTTGCAAAGATAACCAATCATACATAAAAGAATTCAGAAGATTCAAATATTGTTCATAGATAAACTTGATCATAAACCCACAATTCATCGGTCTCAACAAACACACCGCAAAAGAAGATTACATCGAATAGATCTCCACAAGAGAGGGGGAGAATATTGTATTGAGATCCAAAAAGAGAGAGGAAGCCATCTAGCTAATAACTATGGACCCGAAGGTCTGAGGTAAACTACTCACACTTCATCGGAGAGGCTATGGTGTTGATGTAGAAGCCCTTCGTGATGGATGCCCCCTCCGACGGAGCTCAGAAATGTGCCCCAAGATGGGATCTCGTGGGTGCAGAAGGTTGCGGTGGTGGAATTAGGTTTTTGGCTCAAGATGTCGATCGTTTGGGGGCAATGAGGTATATATAGGAGGAAGGAGTATGTCGGTGGAGCAACAGGAGGCCCACGAGGTGGAGGGCGCGCCTACAGGGGTGGCGCGCCCCCTACCTCGTGGCTTCCCTGCTGGTTGCTTGACGAGGGTCCAAGTCTCCTGGATCATGTTCGCTCCGAAAATCACGTTCCCGAAAGTTTCATTCCGTTTGGACTCCGTTTGATATTCTTTTTCTGCGAAACTCAAATAGGCAAAAAAACAGCAATTCGGGGCTGGGCATCCGGTTAATAGGTTAGTCCCAAAAATAATATAAAAGTGAATAATAAAGCCCAATAATGTCCAAAATGTAAGATAATATAGCATGGAGCAATCAAAAATTATACATACGTTGGAGACGTATCAAGCATCCCCAAGCTTAATTCCTACTCGTCCTCGAGTAGGTAAATGATAAAAACAGAATTTTTGATGCGGAGTGCTACTTGGCATAATTTTCAATGTAATTCTTCTTAATTGTGGTATGAATATTCAGATTCGAAAGATTCAAGATAAAAGTTCATATTGACATAAAAATAATAATACTTCAAGCATACTAACTAAGCAATTATGTCCTTTTAAAATAACATGGCCAAAGAAAGTTCATCCCTACAAAATCATGTAGTTTAGTCATGCTCCATCTTCGTCACATAAGAATGCTCTCATCATGCACAACCCCGATGACAAGCCAAGCAATTGTTTCATACTTTAGTAATCTCAAACTTATAAACCCTCACGCAATACATGAGCGCGAGCCATGGACATAGCACTATGGGTGGAATAGAATATGATGATGGGGGTTATGTGGAGAAGACAAAAAGGAAAAAGTCTCACATCAACGAGGCTAATCAATGAGCTATGGAGATGCCCATCGATTGATGTTAATGCAAGGAGTAGGGATTGCCATGCAACGGATGCACTAGAGCTATAAATATATGAAAGCTCAACAAAAGAAACTAAGTGGATGTGCATCCAACTTGCTTGCTCACGAAGACCTAGGGCACTTGAGGAGGCCCATTGTTGGAATATACAAGCCAAGTTCTATAATGAAAAATTCCCACTAGTATATGAAAGTGACAAAACAAGAGACTCTCTATCATGAAGATTATGGTGCTACTTTGAAGCACAAGTGTGGTAAAGGATAGTAACATTGTCCCTTATCTCTTTTCTCTCATTTTTTGGGCCTTGTCATTTTTATGGCATTTCTCTTTTTTATTCCTCACTTGGGACAATGCTCTAGAAAATGATGATCATCACACTTCTATTTATTTACAACTCAATGATTACAACTCGATACTAGAACAAAGTATGACTCTATATGAATGCCTCGTGATGTGCAGGATATGCAATGAACCAAGAGAGACATGTATGAAAGAATTTGGAATGGTGGCTTTGCCACGAATACTATGTCAACTACATGATCATGCGAAGCAATATGGGAATGATGAACGTGTCATGATAAACTGGATGGTGGAAAGTTGCATGGCAATATATCTCGGAATGGCTATGGAAATGCCATAATAGGTAGGTATGGTGGCTGTTTTGAGGAAGATATAAGAAGGTTTATGTGTGAAAGAGCGTATCATATCACGGGGTTGAAGGAAATATGCCCTAGAGGCAATAATAAAGTTATTATTTATTTCCTTATACCATGATAAATGTTTATTATTCATGCTAGAATTGTATTAACCGGAAACATAATACATGTGTGAATACATAGACAAACAGATAGTCACTAGTAAGCCTCTACTAGACTAGCTCATTAATCAAAGATGGTTATGTTTCCTAACCATAGACATGTGTTGTCATTTGATTAATGGGATCACCTCATTAGAAGAATGATGTGATTGACATGACCCATTCCGTTAGCTTAGCACTTGATCGCTTAGTATATTGCTATTGCTTTCTTCATGACTTATACATGTTCCTATAACTATGAGATTATGCAACTCCCGTTTACGGAGGAACACTTTGGTACTACCAAACGTCACAACGTGAATCGGGTGATCTTAATGGAGTACTTCTGGTGTCTCCAAAGGTACTTGTTGGGTTGGCGTATTTCGAGATTAGGTTTTGTCACTCCGATTGTCGGAGAGGTATCTCTGGGCCTTCTCGGTAATACACATCACATAAGCCTTGCAAGCATTTCAACTAATGAGTTAGTTGTGAGATGATGTATTACGGAACGAGTAAAGAGACTTACCAAGAATTGAGATTGAACTAGGTATTGGATACCGACGATCGAATCTCGGGTAAGTAACATACCGATGACAAAGGGAACAACGATGTTGTTATGCGGTCTGACCGATAAAGATCTTCGTAGAAAATGTAGGAACCAATATGGGCATCCAGGTCCCGCTATTGGTTATTGACCAGAGATGTGTCTCGGTCATGTCTACATTGTTCTTGAACCGTAGGGTCCGCACGCTTAAGGTTTCGATGACAGTTATATTATGAGTTTATGTATTTTGATGTACGAAGGTTGTTCGAGTCCGGATATGATCACGGACATGACGAGGAGTCTCGAAATGGTCGAGACATAAAGATTAATATATTGGACGGATATATTTGGACACCGGAAAGGTTCCGGAGAAGTTTGGAGCTCCGGAGGTTACCGAACCCCCGGAGGTATATGGGCCTTATTGGGCCCATGTAGGAGGAAGGAGAAGGAACAAGGGAGGGGCGCCCCAATCCCAATCCGATTGGGAGGGGGCCGCCCCTTCCTTTCTCCTTCCCCTCTTCCTATTCCTACTACTAGTACTACTTCCTAATACTAGTACTCCTTCCTTCCCCTCCAAATAAGATAAGGAAAAAGAGGGAAACCTACTTGGAGTAGGTTTCCCTCCCTATGGCGCGCCCCTTGAGGCCGGCCACCTCCTCCCTCCCTCCTTTATATCACGGGGTAGGGGGCACCCTAGAACACACAAGTTGATCCTTGAGATCGTTCCTTAGCCGTGCGGTGCCCCCTCCACCATATTCCACCTCGGTCATATCATAGCAGTGCTTAGGCGAAGCCTGCGTCGATAGAACATCAAGATCGTCCACCACGCCGTCGTCTTGTGGAACTCCCTCTCCCCGAGCTTTCTGATCGGAGCCCGAGGAGCGCCATCGAAATAACGCGTGTGCCAAGAACTGGAGGCGCCGGAGTAACGGCGCTGGGATCGGCTGGATCGCGAGGAGAACGTCGACTACTTCCTCTACGTTGTGATCGACTCGGGCGCCCGAATGCTTGATCTTTGGGATCGGCTGGATCGGGAGGAGAACGTTCGACTACTTCCTCTACGTTGTGATCGATTCCGGTTTGGTATACGAGGGTAGGTAGTCTACACTCTCCATTGTCGTTGCTATGCCATCACCATGGTCCTGTGTGTGCGTTGGAATTTTTTGAAATTACCTCGTTCCCCAACAAAGTGGCATCCGAGCCTGGTTTTATGCGTTGATGTCATATGCACGAGTAGAACACAAGTGAGTTGTGGGCGATACAAGTCATACCGCCTACCAAAGATGTCATACTTTGGTTCAGCGGTATTGTGAGATGAAGCGGCCCGGACCGACATTACGCCAGTGCGCTTACGCGAGACTGGTTTCACCGTTACGAGCACTCGTGCTTAAAGGTGGCTGGCGGGTGTCTGTCTCTCTCACTTTAGTTGAACCAAAGTGTGGCTACGCCGGTCCTTGAGAAGGTTAAAAGCGAGTCTATTTGACGAAGTATCGTTGTGGTCTTGATGCGTGGGTGAGATTGGTTCTTACTTAAGCCCGTAGCAGCCACGTAAAATTTGCAACAACAAAGTAGAGGACGTCTAACTTGTTTTTGCAGGGCATGTTGTGATGTGATATGGTCAAGACGTGATGCTATATTTTATTGTATGAGATGATCATGTTTTGTAACCGGTTATCGACAACCGGCTGGAGCCATATGGTTGTCGCTTATTGTATGAAATGCAACGCCTGTAATTGCTTTACTTTATCTCTAAGCGGTAGCGATAGTCGTAGAAGCAATAGATGGCGTAAACGACAACGATGCTACGATGGAGATCAAGGTGTCGCTACCGGTGACGATGGTGATCACGATGGTGCTTCGGAGATGGAGATCACAAGCACGAGATGATGATGGCCATATCATATCACTTATATTGATTGCATGTGATGTTTATCCTTTATGCATCTTATTTTGCTTTGATTGACGGTAGCATTATAAGATGATCTCTCACTAAAATTATCAAGAAGTGTTCTCCCGAGTATGCACCGCTATGAAAGTTCTTCGTCTTTGAGACACCACGTGATGATCGGGTGTGATAGGCTCTACGTTCAAATACAACGGGTGCAAAACAGTTGCACGCAGAATACTCGAGTTAAACTTGACGAGCCTAGCATATAACAGATATGGCCTCGGAACACGGAGACCGAAAGGTCGAACGTGAATCATATAGTAGATATGATCAACATAGTAATGTTCACCATTGAAACTACTCCATCTCACGTGATGATCGAACATGGTTTAGTTAATTTGGATCACGTAATCACTTAGATAACTAGAGAGATGTCTGTCTAAGTGGGAGTTTTTAATATGATTAATTAAAACTTAAATTTATCATGAACTTAGTACCTGATAGTATTTTGCTTGTCTATGTTTCTTTGTAGATAGATGGCTCGTCTTTGTTGTTCCGTTGAATTTTAATGCGTTCCTTGAGAAAGCAAAGTTGAAAGATGATGGTAGCAATTACACGGATCGGGTCCGTAATTTGAGGATTATCCTCATTGCTGCCTGTAAGAATTACGTCTGGAAGCACCGCTGGGTGCCGAACTGCTCAGAGAGCTGCGCCAAGTTGTGAACGTCTGGCAAAGCAAAGCTGATGACTACTCAATAGTTCGATGTGCCATGCTTTACGGCTTAGAACCGGGTCTTCAACGACGTTTTGAACGTCATGGAGCATATGAGATGTTCCAGGAGTTGAAGTTAATATTTCAAACAAATACCCGGATTGAGAGATATGAAGTCTCCAATAAGTTCTATAGCTGCAAGATGGAGGAGAATAGTTCTGTCAGTGAACATATACTCAAAATGTCTGGGTATAATAATCACTTGATTCAACTGGGAGTTACTCTTCCGGATGATAGTGTCATTGATGTAATTCTCCAATCAATCGCCACCAAGCTACAAGAGCTTCGTGATGAACTATAATATGCAAGGGATGACCAAAACAATTCCGAGCTCTTCGCAATCTTTGAAGGCAGCGGAGGTAGAAATCAAGAAAGAACATCAAGTGTTGATGGTCAACAAGACCACTAGTTTCAAGAAAAAGGGCAAAGGAAAGAAGAAGGAAACTTCAAAAAGAACAGCAAGAAAGTTGCCGCTCAAGAGAAGAAACCCAAGTCTGGACCTAAGCCTGAAATCGAGTGTTTTACCGCAAGCAGATCGACACTGAAGCGGAACTGCCCCAAGTATTTGGCGGATAAGAAGGATGGCAAGGTGATCAAAGGTATATGTGATATACATGTTATTGATGTGTACCTTACTAATACTCATGATGAGTACCGGTATTTGATCTTTGGTTACATTGCTAATATTTGCAACTCGAAACAGGAACTACGGATTGCCGAAGATTGGCTAAGGACGAGGTGACGATGCGGCGTGGGAAATGGTTCCAAAGTCGATGTGATCGCTGATTCGGCACGCTACCTCTACATCTACCATCGGGATTAGTTTTAGACCTAAATAATTGTTATTTGGTGCGGCGTTGAGCATGAACATTATATCTGGATCTTGTTTGATGCGAGACGGTTATTCATTTAAGACAGAGAATAATGGTTGTTCTATTTATATGAATAATATCTTTTATGGTCATGCACCCTTGAAGAGTGGTCTATTTTATTAAATCTCGATAGTAGTAATACACATATTCATAGTATTGAAACCAAAAGATACAGAGTTGATAATGATAATGCAACTTATTTGTGGCACTTGCCGTTTGGGTCATATCGGTGTAAAACGCATGAAGAAACTCCATCTTGATGTGCTTACGGAATCACTTGATTATGAATCATTTGGTACTTACGAACCATGCCTCATGGGCAAGATGACTAAAACGCCGTTCTCCTAACTATGGAGCGAAAGCAACTGATTTGTTGGAAATCATACATACCGATGTTTGTGGTCCAATGAATGTTGAGGCATCGCCAAGTGTATCGTTATTTTCTCACCTTCACAGATGATTTGAGCAGATATGGGTATATCTACTTAATGAAACACAAATCTGAAACATTCGAAAAGTTCAAAGAATTTCAGAGTGAAGTGGAAAATCATCGTAACAAGAAAATAAAGTTTCTACGATCTGATCGTGGAGGAGAATATTTGAGTTACGAGTTTGGTTTACATTTGAAACAATGTGGAATAGTTTCGCAACTCACGCCACCCTAACACCACGGAGAAATGGTGTGTCCGAACGTCAGAATCGTACTTTACTTGATATGGTGCGATCTATGATGTCTCTTCTTGATTTACCGCTATCGATTTGGGGATATGCTTTAGAGACGGCCGCATTCACGTTAAATAGGGCACCATCTAAATCCGTTGAGACGACACCGTATGAACTGTGGTTTGGCAAGAAACCAAAGTTGTCGTTTCTTAAAATTTGGGGCTGCGATGATTATGTAAAGAAACTTCAACCAGATAAGCTCGAACCCAAATCGGAGAAATGTGTCTTCATAGGATACCCAAAGGAGACTGTTGGGTACACCTTCTATCACAGATCTGAAGGCAAGATTTTCGTTGCTAAATTCGGATCCTTTCTAGAGAAGGAGTTTCTCTCGAAAGAAGTGAGTGGGAGGAAAGTAGAACTTGATGAGATAATCAGATCTGCTCCCTTATTGGAAAGTAGTTCATCACAAGAAACGGTTCCTGTGACAACTACACCAATTGGTGAGGAAACTAATGATGTTGATCATGAAACTTCAGATCAAGTTGCTCTTGAACTTCAGAGGTCAAGCGTAATAAAATACGCACCCGAGTGGTACGGTAATCCTATTCGGAAGTCATGTTACTTGACCATGGCGAACCTACAAACTATGAAGAAGCGATGGTGAGCCCAGATTCCGCGAAATGGCTGGAAGCCATGAAATCTGAGATGGGATCCATGTATGAGAACAAAGTATGGACTTTGGTTGACTTGCCCAATGATCGGCAAGCCATTGAAAATAAATGGATTTTTAAGAAGAAGACTGACGCTGATGGTAATATAACATCTACAAAGCTCGACTTGTTGCGAAAGGTTCTCGACAAGTTCAAGGGGTTGACTATGATGAGACTTTCTCACCCGTAGCGATGCTTAAGTCTGTCTGAATCATGTTAGCAATTGCCGCATTTTATGATTATGAAATTTGGCAAATGGATGTCAAAACTGCATTCCTGAATGGATTTCTAGAAGAAGAGTTGTATATGGTGCAACCGTAAGGTTTTGCTGATCCAAAAGGTGCTAACAAAGTGTGCAAGCTCCAGCGATCAATTTATGGTCCGTGCAAGCCTCTCGGAGTTGGAATAAACGTTTTGATAGTGTGATCAAAGCATATGGTTTTATCTGAGACTTTTGGAGAAGCCTGTATTTACAAGAAAGTGAGTGGGAGCTCAGAGCATTTACGATATTATATGTGGACGACATATTATTGATTGGAAATAATATAGAATTTCTGGATAGCATAAAAGGATACTTGAATAAAAGTTTTTCAATGAAAGACCTCGGTGAAGCTGCTTACATATTGGGCATCAAGATCTATAGAGATAGATCAAGACGCTTAATTGGACTTTCACAAAGCACATACCTTGATAAAGTTTTGAAGAAATTCAAAATGGATCAGGCAAAGAAAGGTTTTTACTGTATTACAAGGTATAAGATTGAGTCGAGACTCAATGCCCGACCACAATGAGAAGATAGAGAGAAAATGAAAGATGTTCCCTATGCTTCAAATGCCATAGGCTCTATCATGTATGCAATGTCAGTACCGGACCTGACGTATGCTTAGTCAGTAAGCTTGGCGGAAGGTACCAAAGTAATCCAGGTGGATCATCGACATCGGTCAAGAACATCCCGAAATACACGAAAAGGACTAAGGATATGTTTCTCGTATATGGAGGTGACAAAGAGCTAGTCGTAAATGGTTACGTCGATGCAAGCTTTGACACCGATCCCACGATTCTAAATCGCAAACCGGATACATGTTTTTGTTAAACGGTGGAGCTGTCGGTTGGTGCAGTTCTAAACAAAGCGTCGTGGCGGGATCTACATGTGAAGCGGAGTACATAGCTGCTTGAAGCAAGAAATGAAGGAGTCTGGATGAAAGAGTTCATTTCCGATCTAGGTGTCATACCTAGTGCATCGGGACCAATGAAGATCTTCTGTGACAATCTTGGTGCAATTGCCTTGGCAAAGGAATCCAGATTTCACAAGAGGACCAAGCATATCAAAAGACGCTTCAACTCCATTCGGGACCAAGTCCAAGTGGGAGACATAGAGATTTGCAAAATACATACGGATCTGAATGTTGCGAGACCCATTGACTAAGCCTCTTCCACGAGCAAAACATGATCGACCAAGACTCCATGGGTGTTAGAATCATTACTATGTAATCTAGATTATTGACTCTAGTGCAAGTGGGAGACTGAAGGAAATATGCCCTAGAGGCAATAATAAAGTTATTATTTATTTCCTTATATCATGATAAATGTTTATTATTCATGCTAGAATTGTATTAACCGGAAACATAATACATGTGTGAATACATAGACAAACAGATAGTCACTAGTAAGCCTCTACTAGACTAGCTCATTAATCAAAGATGGTTATGTTTCCTAACCATAGACATGTGTTGTCATTTGATTAATGGGATCACCTCATTAGAAGAATGATGTGATTGACATGACCCATTCCGTTAGCTTAGCACTTGATCGTTTAGTATATTGCTATTGCTTTCTTCATGACTTATACATGTTCCTATAACTATGAGATTATGCAACTCCGTTTACCGGAGGAACACTTTGGTACTACCAAACGTCACAACGAATCGGGTGATTATAAAGGAGTACTACAGGTGTCTCCAAAGGTACTTGTTGGGTTGGCGTATTTCGAGATTAGGTTTTGTCACTCCGATTGTCGGAGAGGTATCTCTGGGCCTTCTCGGTAATACACATCACATAAGCCTTGCAAGCATTTCAACTAATGAGTTAGTTGTGAGATGATGTATTACGGAACGAGTAAAGAGACTTACCAAGAATCTAGATTGAACTAGGTATTGGATACCGACGATCGAATCTCGGGTAAGTAACATACCGATGACAAAGGGAACAACATATGTTGTTATGCGGTCTGACCGATAAAGATCTTCATAGAAAATGTAGGAACCAATATGGGCATCCAGGTCCCGCTATTGGTTATTGACCGGAGATGTGTCTCGGTCATGTCTACATTGTTCTCGAACCGTAGGGTCCGCACGCTTAAGGTTTCGATGACGGTTATATTATGAGTTTATGTATTTTGATGTACGAAGGTTGTTCGAGTCCCGGATATGATCACGGACATGACGAGGAGTCTCGAAATGGTCGAGACATAAAGATTAATATATTGGACGGATATATTTGGACACGGAAAGGTTCCGGAGAAGTTTGGAGCTCCGGAGGTTACGGAACCCCGGGAGGTATATGGGCCTTATTGGGCCCATGTAGGAGGAAGGAGAAGGAACAAGGGAGGCGCGCCCCCAAGCCCAATCCGACTGGGGAGGGCGGCCCCCCCTTTCCTTTCTCCTTCCCCTCTTCCTATTCCTACTACTAGTACTACTTCCTAATACTAGTACTCCTTCCTTCCCTCCAAATAAGATAAGGAAAAAGAGGAAACCTACTTGGAGTAGGTTTCCCCCTCTATGGCGCCCCCTTGAGGCCGGCCACCTCCTCCCTCCCTCCTTTATATACGGGGTAGGGGCACCCTAGAACACACAAGTTGATCCTTGAGATCGTTCCTTAGCCGTGTGCGGTGCCCCCTCCACCATATTCCACCTCGGTCATATCATAGCGGTGCTTAGGCGAAGCCCTGCGTCGATAGAACATCAAGATCGTCACCACGCCGTCGTCTTGTGGAACTCCCTCTCCCCGGAGCTTTGCTGGATCGGAGCCCGAGGAGCGCCATCGAGCTGAGCGTGTGCCAAGAACTGGAGGCGCCGGAGTAACGGCGGTGGGATCGGCTGGATCGCGAGGAGAAAGTACGACTACTTCCTCTAAGTTGTGATCGACTCGGGCGCCGGAGTAACGGCGCTGGGATCGGCAGGATCGCGAGGAGAACGTACGACTACTTCCTCTACGTTGTGATCGCTTCCGCTTTGGTCTACGAGGGTACGTAGACAATACTCTCCCCTCTCGTTGCTATGCCATCACCATGGTCCTGTGTGTGCGTAGGAAATTTTTTGAAATTACCTCGTTCCCCAACAGGGGTTTGGATGCACCGGTGAAGTTTGCACCAACTCTCAATGTGAGAAAGGGCAATGCACGGTACCGAAGAGGCTAACAATGGTGGAAAGGTGAGAGTGCCTATAATCCATGGACTCAACATTAGTCATAAAGAACTCACATACTTATTTCAAAAATCTACAAGTCATCAAAAAACAAGCACTACGCGCATGCTCCTAGGGGGATAGATTGGTAGGAAAAGACCATCGCTCGTCCCTGACTGCCACTCATAAGGAAGACAATCAAAGAACACCTCATGTTTCAAATTTGTTACATAACGTTTACCATACGTGCATGTTGTGGGACTTGCAAACTTCAACACAAGTATTTCTCAAATTCACAACTACTCAACTAGCACGACTTTGATATCACTACCTCCATGTCTCAAAACAATCATCAAGCATCAAACTTCTCTTAGTATTCAACGCACTCATAAGAAAGTTTGTACTAATCTTGAATACCTAGCATATTAGGATTATTTAAGCAAATTACCATTCTAATTAAGACTCTCAAAATAATATAAGTGAAGCATGAGAGATCAATAGTTTCTATAAAACAAATCCACCACCGTGCTCTAAAAGATATAAGTGAAGTACTAGAGCAAAAACTATATAACTCAAAAGATATAAGTGAAGCACATAGAGTATTCTAATAATTTCCGAATCATGTGTGTCTCTCTTAAAAGGTGTGTACAGCAAGGATGATTGTGGTAAACTAAAAAGCAAACACTCAAATCATACAAGACGCTCCAAGCAAAACACATATCATGTGGTGAATAAAAATATAGCTCCAAGTAAAGTTACCGATGGAAGTAGACGAAAGAGGGGATGCCTTCCGGGGCATCCCCAAGCATTGGCTTTTTGGTGTCCTTAGATTATCTTGGGGGTGCCATGGGCGTTCCCAAGCTTAGGTCCTTGCCACTCCTTGTTCCATAATCCATCAAATCTTTCACCCAAAACTTGAAAACTTCACAACACAAAACTTAACAGAAAATCTCGTGAGCTCCATTAGCGAAAGAAAACAAAAGACCACTTCAAGGTACTGTAATGAACTCATTCTTTATTTATATTTGTGTTAAACCTACTGTATTCCAACTTCTCTGTGGTTTATAAACTATTTTACTAGCCATAGATTCATCAAAATAAGCAAACAACACACGAAAAACAGAATCATCAAAAAGCAGAGCGATGCAGTAGTAATATGTAACTAACGCAAACTTCTGGAACTCCAAAAATTTAGCCAAAATAGGACGACCTAGACAATTTTTTTATTGATCAGCATAAATAGGAATCAATATTTATCACGTTCTGGTGATTTTTAACAATTATTTTCGTGAATAGAAAGTTTCTGGAAATTACAGCAAGATCAAATAACTATCATCCAAGAAGATCCTATAGGTTTAACTTGGCACAAACACTAATTAAAACATAAAAACACATCTAACCAGAGGCTAGATCAAATATTTATTCCTAAACAGAAGCAAAAAGCAAAAACTAAAAAATAAAATTGGGTTGCCTCCCAACAAGCGCTGTCGTTTAACGCCCCTAGCTAGGCATAAAAGCAAGGATAGATCTAGGTATTGCCATAATAATGGTACGGCAAGTCATGAAAACTTTCCCTTTTTCATATTCTCTACGTTCAGCAGCAAGTTTTCTTTGAGGCAAGCAAAAATAATCAAAAGGGCTAATTTAATGGGACAAAAGTCCCCAAGATCAATCTCGGGAGGTATGGGTTCCTCCTTTGGCCCTTTGTATTACACAACCAATTCATCATTACAAGCATTCTTTTGGCAAAAAGTCACAAGCCTTTGTTCAAGAGAAAAACCTAATCCATTATTATGAATAGCAAAATCATCATTAAGCTCGGAAATTCTATCAACTAGAACATCGGCTGGAACCTTTTTCCTAAGATTTTCATTATAAGCAACATGATCCAAAGATTGTAAACGCATCATGTCTTCTTGATTAAAAAGGATAGCTTCTATGGGAGGATGGCTAGCATCTACCCTATAATGCGCAAAGATTTCTCTAGCCTCTTTCATTATGAATCTAAACTCATGAGCAAAAAAGATAGTGACGACACGCTTAACAAAAGAATGCTCAATATTAGAAAATTCTAGGAAAATTCTTTGTATGCAAGGATGCATATGAAGAAATTGCCTTTCAAGTTCAACTATAAGCAAAGATATTGCATCTGCAAGGCTACTACTTTTATGAAGAATAGAGACACCCATAATGGGCAAAGCGCCGGCACAAGTAAATAAATCTTGAATAACTCCTTTCTCAATAATATTGCCACTACCGACTCGAAACTTTTTGGTGTGCAAGATAGTAGGTTCCTCAAGAGGATCGTCGAAAGCATCAAAATTTCCCAAGTTGTTATTATTTCCTTCATTAACGATAACCTCCCCAGATTCAAACATGGCGAAATAAAGACGAGCAAAAAGAGGCAAACAGAAAAGCGAGGGCGAATAAAACGGCAAGGGTGAAGTGGGGGAGAGGAAAACGAGAGGCAAATGGCAAATAATGTAATGCGGGAGATAAGGGTTTGTGATGGGTACTTGGTATGTTGACTTTTATGTAGACCTCCCGACAGCGGCGCCCGTAAATCCTTCTTGCTACCTCTTGAGCACTGCGTTGGTTTTCCCTTGAAGAGGAAAGGGTGATGCAACAAAGTAAGCGTAAGTATTTCCCTCGAGTTTTTGAGAATCAAGGTATCAATCCAAAGAGGAGGCTACGCCATGAGTCCCTCGTACCTACACAAAACAAATAAATCCTCGCAACCAACGCGATAAGGGGTTGTCAATCCCTACACGGTCACTTACGAGAGTGAGATCTGGTAGATATGATAGGATAATATTTTTGGTATTTTTATGATAAAGATGCAAAGTAAAATAAAAGCAAAGTAAAAAAGCAACGGAAATAACTAAGTGTTGGAAGATTAATATGATGAAGATAGACCCGGGGGCCATAGTTTTCACTAGTGGCTTCTCTCAAGAGCATAAGTATTTTACGGTGGGTGAACAAATTACTGTTGAGAAATTGATGTAATTGAGCATAGTTATGAGAATATCTAGGTATGATCATGTATATAGGCATCACGTCCGAGACTAGTAGACCGACTCACCTTTTGTATCTACTCACATACTCCACACATCGACCGCTATCCAGCATGCATCTAGAGTATTAAGTTCATAAGAACAGAGT
This sequence comes from Aegilops bicornis, assembly GCA_021605145.1. Taxonomy (NCBI): domain Eukaryota; kingdom Viridiplantae; phylum Streptophyta; class Magnoliopsida; order Poales; family Poaceae; genus Aegilops; species Aegilops bicornis. The sequence goes on from CM038669.1 coordinate 415,690,090, forward strand.
AACGCCTTAAGCAAGATGACATGATGTAGAGAGATAAATTCATGCAATATGATAAAAACCCCATCTTGTTATCCTCGATGGCAACAATACTATATGTGCCTTGCTGCCCCTACTGTCACTGGGAAAGGACACCGCAAGATTGAACCCAAAGCTAAGCACTTCTCCCATTGCAAGAAAGATCAATCTAGTAGGCCAAACCAAACTGATAATTCGAAAAGACTTGCAAAGATAACCAATCATACATAAAAGAATTCAGAAGATTCAAATATTGTTCATAGATAAACTTGATCATAAACCCACAATTCATCGGTCTCAACAAACACACCGCAAAAGAAGATTACATCGAATAGATCTCCACAAGAGAGGGGGGAACATTGTATTGAGATCCAAAGAGAGAGGAAGCCATCTAGCTAATAACTATGGACCCGAAGGTCCGAGGTAAACTACTCACACTTCATCGGAGAGGCTATGGTGTTGATGTAGAAGCCCTCCGTGATGGATGCCCCCTCCGTGAACTCTAACAGGCCCCAAGATGGGATCTCGTGGGTACAAGGTTGCGCCGTTGGAATTAGGTTTTTGGCTCCGTGTCGATCGTTTGGGGTGCGTGAGGTATATATAGGAGGAAGAATGCGTCGGTGGAGCAACAGGGGCCCACGAGGGTGGAGGCGCATACAGGGGGTAGGCGCCCCTACCTCGTGGCTTCCCTGTTGGTTGCTTGACGTGGGGTCCAAGTCTCTGGATCATGTTCGTTCGAAAATCACGTTCCCGAAGGTTTCATTCCGTTTGGACTCCATTTGATATTCTTTTTTCTGCGAAACTCAAATAGGCAAACAACGACAATTACGGCTGGGCCTCCGGTTAATAGGTTAGTCCCAAAAATAATATAAAAGTGCATAATAAAGCCCAACAATGTCCAAAACAGAAGATAATATAGCATGGAGCAATCAAAAATTATAGATACGTTGGAGACGTATCAGTGATGTCCCGCCGGAGCTTCACCTTGGATGCATGCGACTGTGGTGACAGTTGTGGTCACACCCACCACCGTCCGTTGGTGGTGCTGCTTCTTTCCACCCGTGACACGCGACACAACCACCACCTATGAGGGCTTTGTGTTTTTGGTTGAAGTAGAATGGTGTCTATATAAAGTTCTCAATCTAAGTTGCCTGGCAAACCGTGACGTCAAAAAAATGACCCATTTGTTGAAAACATACTTAAAATGCTCTAATCCATCGATCAGTGGTGGTGTTTTTTTACCAAAAAACCGTAAAGGTGTGTTTTCTGCGAACCTAGCGCTCGCTATGGTTTTGTGTAATTAACCCAACCATATACGATGATTCAAACTTGCAAGTATACACCTCTCATAATGAATTCATTTTGATTTCGATTTTTCCATCTCACTTTGTCTTCATCATCATTTAGATCATAACATATACTACATTCTTCTTATTGAACCATTGTTTTGTAGTCCTCCCTTGTAGTGTCCTTCTAATCCTAATGCAACCTCAACCACCATTATTTACATTTTAAACAATTAGGAATCTCGAGAAGGAGAGATTAAAACATGGGAATTTGTTAGTTCACCAAGGCATATTCCAAGAAACAAAGTTTTAGCTCCATTGACAATCACTCTTCACCAAATATCTGGAAAATGTGATTCGCCCGCTTCATAATCTGCCATAAGTGTGGCGCCCTTACCTTTCCACCCTAAGATAACACTTGGTTATGCATATATGTATGTGTCGGTCAGCAAAATCAGCTAGGTTCCTTTTGTGTTCTCCAACTTCGATGACCACCTCATATAGTAAAATCCAATTAAAAACCATGAGATCTAGTATTACAAGTCATCAATAATGTTCGTCAGGAAGATCATAGATTGGCTCACAAATGATATTTCTTCGTGTCTTGTGTTTTTTGCCAAACATCCTTATTCGGTAGGTCTTCTTTTTTAGATTCACCTTTGATCGGTAGCCCAGATGATTAGATTTCGTGTGGTGGAACAAGACTAGATTTGGTTTAAACTTCTAGACTTGGGCCGTGTTCTTTGCGTCGAATTTTCAAATGATGGTCAAATTTGATAAACATGGAGCAAAATAGACATGTCACGCACCCGAAGAATTTCCTACCCACTTAACCACGTTTAGCGTGTCTTGAGCCAACGACTCTGCAACTAATTTTGTCTCTTTTCCCTGATGAGACGTTGAGCAGGATAATGTGGTGCTACCTCCCACTTGGCCACTATGACCAAGAGGGATAATCTTTCGAAAAACGGCAAGTTGAGAGATCCTGCGATATTGTTGCTAAATTATTGCTTACACTGCTGGAAGGATAAGAAAAGGGCATTACCGATCACCAGTGGTTGCACTAATAAACAAGTTTATGGCTCACGCGCCGGGGGTCCAGAAGCAGCGTCCTGCTCAAGGGTGGTTGTCGGTGCCAGCCGAAACCAGCCAGGCCCCATGCGTGACCCGTCGACGTCGAGCTGATTCAGCTCCAGCTCCGCCAGTCCCCCCGTCCATTTCACGTTTTAACTCACGTACGGTTTGGAGCCCAGGCACGGGACGTATCGGGGTTAAAGCGGGCCGTTGGGAACCCAGGTTGGGTCGACGTTGACGGCCGCGCGCCTGTGCGCCGTCATTTCGTTTCGTTCTGGAGGGGGTGGCGGGGTTGGTGCCGTTGGCTCCTTGCGCTGCCCCTGGCTGTTTGGCTAGACGACGTACGTACGATTTTTGCGTGGGTCGAGTTATCCTGTCGGCCGGGTGTTTCCAGCCGTCCAGGTCGCGCTCCGTGGCACGTGCTGGGTACGGAGCGCCGAGGGGGTTCTCTGATTGGTGCATTGTGTTTAGGCGGTACCTTGACTTAATTTATAATCCGCCACGGTCCTCGCCTTTGGTTGACAACTCACATATCCGGTCCCTGCCGGCGGTTGGCTTGGGTGGGTCTAGACTAGACTAGAGGTGGAAACGAGCCGAGCCGCTCCCACGAGCTTGCGTGACCACGAGCCGAGCCGAGCCAGGGTTGGCTTTGGTTTGCCTCCCCTGAAAAATTGATAATGAGCTTGGGCTCGGCTCGACGGAGCTGAACAAGCCAGCAGCTTCTTTTACGAGAAAACTTAAAAAACATCGGAAAATACTCAGTAATAATTTGTATAGTTGCGTGGCCTGAATTTTTGTATTGTCGTATACTATTATTTTCTTTTCAAAAACATGTGGAAAGAAATCAGTGAGTATGATCTATTTCGGCCTGGTAAATAGGCCAAAAGGAAAAGAATTTTATAAGATCAAGTCTCACGGGTTAGCAGGTGAGACCCGCTCTGATGGATGACGCGTGGCATTCACAAATCATAAAGCATCTACCTGCTAAATATAAGAATTTCACGTGATTTGTAAATGCCACGTGTCATCTATTAGAGCGGGTCTCACCTGCTAAATATGAAACCTGGTCTTATATATTTTTTTTCCTAAAAACAACACTAAGAATAATGGAAAAGAACCATGACAATTGCGTAGGTGGGGAGTGGACTTTGTTCATTTACTTCCAACCACTCACCGTCCTCCTCAACTGGCGCGTCGTGGCAAGAAAAGGATGGTCGGCAAAGGAGTGCCTTGTGATCCATCTCGAAATCCAGACCGCCCACGCGATTACACGGGTCAAACAGCATGGTTAACGTAGTACTGAACTACTAATAAATACTAGATTAATTAGTCCCAACCGTCATTGGGTAGTAGTACCAAAATCTATCTGGACGGTGAGCGCGTACAGCAGCAGCAATGACGCGCGCGCCTGTGCTGTAACTCCAGCCGGCTGTTAGAGCATTCCAACGGCCGCCCCAAACGATGCGTGCGCGGGGTAAATTCACCTTTTAGCGCGCGGGACGGTTTGCCGCGTTCCAGCGGCCGCGGGAAACAAGCGCGCACAAAAACTGTTTGCGCACGCGCGAAAAAGCGCCAGCTCCGGCGCAAGATTTGGCGCGCCACTTCGCGCGCGCATATAAAAATGTGGCGCGCGTCACGCGCCTTCTCTATGCTTCCTCTTCTCCTCTTCCTCCGCCTGCGCCACGCGCCGTTCCTGCGCCCGCCACCACCGCGCGCCGAGGAGGCGTCCGGCTACAGCGTCACGCTGCGCCGCTTCAACGGCGGCTACTCCGTGGAGATACGCTCGGCGAACTCCGGCTCGGCCTCGCACGTCACGGGGCGGCGAGCGAGCCGCCAGCGTCTGACGCGGCGTGGCGCTTAGGCGGCCAGCGGCGCATAAATTTCAAGATGTGCACACGCTCCAACAAGCGCTCAACCGCCCTCCGCCTTTGTTCGAACACGGCGGAAGACCGTCTTGAACACGCCTAAGCAACGCCGCCTCGCTCACCTAGGAGGCGAAGCTGGTCATGGTGGAGTGGCGCCCGGCGCCACCCGGAGCGTCGCCACGGCAGGCCCTCTTTAGGCAAGCGCCGCGAGAGGAACCTGTGAAAGCGCCCGCGCCGGTTGGACAAGCGTCGGCGAAGCGTTGGCGAATCTGCGATCCGAACTTCGTTGCGGCAGTGGCGGTCATTCTTCACGCCGAACGATGATCGGTGGCTGGACATCTGGCTAGATACCTCGGACGACACCGCCGAGGATGATAGTGGTGATGATGATAGCGACTTAGAGTAGTTTTTTAATGCAATCTATGTTTTTTATCGTTTGTTATTTTTATTTATGCAATCTATGTTTCGAATGTAAAATACCTTTGTATCATTTAAAATCTATGCAATCTATTTAGTTTTTTAAAATTTCTGCTTTCAATGCCTACATTTCTAGTTTGTAGAACGAGCGCGCGTTGTGCATTTTTATTCTTTGGAAGCGGCCTTGTGTGTCATTAATACGGTCTTTGGAAGGCCAGCCTTGTGTATGAAGCGATGGTAGCGTTAAAAGCTGTTTTTGTGTATGCGTTCAGCGCCGGAGATGCTCTTACGGTGAGTACAACCGAGTTGACCCACATATGGGGCATCTCCCCCGGGAGAAGAGAAAAAAAAACCCAGCAAGCTGACCAGGTTTTTCCTCAAAGGAAGCAAGTCATCACGCTAGCTAGCATGGGAGAAGTTCTCTCGTACACGGGTCGTCACGTGTTGGGATCCAAGGGAGTGGCGTAGTGCAGCGAACACGTCGGGCATGAGCTAGCCCTGCAAAGACTACTAGCAAAGACTAGAGGCAAATGCGCTGTCCACCGTCCAATTCACCGGCCGACGAACTTCATTCGCCGGAGTACTACATGTGAAGCTGGAAAAACACAACCCCTCGTTTCCTTTCCCTTCTTCCTTCCCGGTGTTGCTGGCAGGCAAGGGCATGCAGCACGTACGTGCTACCGCGGCAGCAACAACAGCAACCCATGCAGCACGCGCGCGAGATCGCCACGACGGGACGGGACAGGACACGGACACGGCCGCTGATGGATCACATGGTGACTGGACCAGGGGGATCTTATCGCTTGTACGGTCCTGGTCCTGGATGACGCAGCCCCAGCTAAGCCAGCCCGGCTTCCCGTGTATGCGCGCGCGTGGATGGACGGCTCTGCCGCTCGTGATTAATCAAATCAACCCATACAGCCCGGACGCGGTACGGTAGAGGTAGAACCCAACCCCATGGGGCTGGATCAGGGTTGGAACAGCTGCCTCCCGTCCGGACCCAAGCCAAGGGTCTACGCCGTCATTTCCAGCGAGCGAGCGGCGGAGCTGTCGCTAGTGGGGGCAGTGGCTATGCCATATTGCTGCTATTGGTGGTGGTCCGATTAGGATGCTGAGTAGTAGTAGTAGTACCATCTCTTCCGTGAGCAGTGCAAGTCCATATCAACTCCTATTGCTTTTGCTTTCGGGGCCTCTCTCATGATTAATTATTCTATCTGGACCGAATCACAGAAAGCTCTGTTTCTTCAAGGGATGAAACACAGATAAAGCTCTGGTTTGAGTATATCTTAAGGCCACAACAAAAACGAGGTGTAATCGCTCCTACTACTACTATTTGCTTTGGGACCGAACCAGAGAAAGCTCCAGTTTGAATAAAAATGTTGGAATATGCTCTCTGGTGATACCACAACGCGAAAAATGAGGTGCATAGTGAAATCGCTATATCTAAAGAAGAATTGGGAGACTTTTCTCCTGGAAAAAACTAGCTTTAAAGTATTTCTTTCGATATTCGGTACTCACTCCGGTCCTTTTTACTCTGCGTATTAGATTTTTGTCAAGTCAAACATTGCAAACTTTGACCAAATTTATATTAAAAAAATATCAATATCTACAATACCAAATATATATGTTATGAAACTATTTTTCATAACAAATCTAACAATATTGATTTGGCAGTGTGAATGTTGATAATTTTTTTCTATATGTTTAGTCAAAGTGAAGATGCTTTGACTTCAGACAAAACTTATATGCAAACTAAAAAGGACCGGAGAGAGTATTTCTCTAAGCAGCTAGCCCCTTCAATTTAACTATACCAACATTAAATATGTGTTTGCATGGTGTAATTTTGGAAAACAAGGGTTCCTTAATTTTCTCGCAAAAGATCAATAATAAATTTTATATGTTTTCTTAAGGGCTTTTTTGACGCACATGATTTATAAAATGCAAGAATTGAAAAAAAAACTAGTGTCATGGCATATTACAATACTAAAAAGTTACTCCGTAAGCAAACTACATAATTGCATAGCCATTTGATTGTACATAGAAAAAAAACATAGGATTCTTCACATGCAATTGAAGTGGATGAAAGTTTTCTTATGAAACCTAGTGCAAATGAACTAAGGAAAAGTTCCGATTGATTGAAACCATAGGAACCAAACAACCCACTAGGAATAAATCCTAAGGATTAGAATCCTCCCGAATTCCTTTGGATATTATTTGAATCACATAGGCCCTAAGTAGGTGAGATCCGCCTTCATTTTCCTAAGAGCATCTCCAGCCGTTGGCCCCCCCAGGAGGCATAAAAATCACCGCCCGGGGACGATCCGACGGTATAATCGGCTCTGGGGGCAGTTGGGCACCCAGCCGTCGCCCCCAGGCGCCGATATCAGACCAGTTTTGGGCCCACTTTCGGCGAAAAATGGCCAGATATCGGCGTGAATCGGCCCATATTTGACATGAATTGTCAACATAATATTTTTTATCACATAGTTCATTACAGAAAATTAATAGAAATCAAATAGTTCAATACAAATTATATAGTTCAACAAATAAAAACTCATATTTCATCACACGTCGGGCTAGGCGCCGCCCTTGAGCCTCCATATGTGCTCCACCAGATCCTGCTGTAGTTGTTGATGCACCTGTGGGCCTCGGATCTCCTGACGCATATTGATGTAGGCATCCGAGTTGTGGTGGTGGTGATCAACTTGGGCAAGAGGACCACACGCACGTGGTATGGTTCAGCTTCAAACACCGGCTCTTCTGCTCGCTCTCAATGATCATATTGTGCAAGATGACACATCAAGTCATGATCTCCCACATTTGATCTTTCGACCAGGTTTGAGCAGGGTACCGGACAACAGCAAATCAAGATTATGCCCGCTCGATATCCTTCCTGCAAGCCTCCTGAACCTTGGCAAAGTGGGACTTCTTGCCTCCTGGCACAACGTTTGTGATAGTCTTCACAAATGTAGACCATCTCGGATAGATGCCATCAGCTAGGTAGTACCCCTTGTTGTAGTTCCGCCCATTGACCTCGAAGTTCACCAGAGGAGAATAACTTTCAACGAGCTTGGCAAAGACAGGGGAGCATTGCAGCACGTTGATGTCATTGTGAGTTCCTGGCATACCAAAGAAGGAGTGTCAAATCCAGAGGTCCTGCGTGGCCACCGTCTCAAGTACCACACTGCAACCGCCTTTGGCGCCTTTGTACACCCCCTGCTAAGAAAATGGGCAGTTCTTCCATTTCCAATGCATGCAGTCGATGCTTCCAAGCATCTCAGGAAATCCTCTTGCTATATTCTGTGCTAGGATCCGAGCAGTGTTTTCAGCATCGGGTGTTCGCAAGTATTGCGGTCCAAACACTGTCACCACTGCCCTGCAGAACTTGTAGAAACACTCAATGGTCGTGGACTCGGTCATGCGCCCATAGTTGTCGAGTGAATCACTGGAAGCTCCGTATGCAAGCATCCTCATCGCTGTCGTGCACTTCTGGATTGAGGTGAATCCAAGTTTGCCAGTGCAATCCTTCTTGCACTTGAAGTAGCTGTCGAACTGCCGGATGGAATTCACAATCCTGAGGAAAAGCTTTCGGCTCATCCGATAACGACGCCGAAATACTTTGTCGCCGTGAAGTAGTCGGAGTAGAGCATGCAGCAGCCTTCCAGACGATGCCGGTTCTTTGCTTTCATCCGCCCTGGCGCCGAGCCACCTCGCCGCAGCTTTTCATTGCTCGTGAGCAGGCCGGCGAGGACCATGAGATGTTCCTCTTCCTGGACGTCGGCTTCGGCTTCCTCCTCCAGCAGCGCGGCGAGCGCCTCCTCGTTGTCCGAGTCCATTGCCGAGTAGGAAAATGGCCGAACACCTTGCGGGCATGGTGGGCGCACACCCGCCGGTACACCACCTTGCGCGGCTGGAACGCCGGAAAAATCGCCTGGACGGTGGTGGAGAGGCTGCCGCGGCGAAACCTCCTCTCTTTTCCGGCGGGGAATGGCCTATCTAGCGGTGGTCGGTGGTGGGCGGCGCCGGGATCGGTAGGGTGGCGGCCGAGCATGCGCGGGGGTGCGAGGTGAATCTGGACGACTGGCTTGACGTTTCGCCTGACAGTGTGGCCCAGGCGTGTTTTTCCCTTGCGCCGGAGCCCCCGAGCGCCCCCCAGCGCGCCGGGTTCGGCCTGCAATCGCGCCGGCGGATTTCGACATCTTGAGGGCACGACTGGGTGGGTGGGGGGTTCGCGCCGCGCCGTAAAAGGTGCCGGGGGCCCGTTGAAGCCTTGTTGGAGATGCTCTAATATAGTGTCCCTGCTATCCTGTGGCGTGAACTCTCACATGTAATCCTACCCCTAGTGTCGTCCCCCATTCATGGTCCCACAACATCATAGTCATGAGTTGCGACATCACATTAACCGCACCCACAAAAAACTTTGTGTGTGTACGCACCTTCTTAGAGCTTCGAGGATTTTTTTAAAATCTGGAATGTCAAGATTTTGGAGCTAAAAGATGTGATACCTATTAGCTGGCAACTTTGAATCTTCTTCTTTGAGGTATGAGAATTGAGTTGAAAGGTGTTGGAAATGTTGAGAAATTAAGAAGCTCATTTCTTCCAATTGAAAGTCCAAATCCTTTTAAGGGCCTCTTGATTCGTGGGATTTGTAAAATGCACGAATAGGAAAAACACAAGAACGGTGTGACATGTCACCCTCAATACTAATGATTTGCACGGTTGTTTGATTGTGCGCAAGAAAAAAAATACAATTCTTCATGTGAGGTTGACGAAAAATTTCCTATAAAAACTACTACAATGAATCCTAAGGAAACAAAATTTGGATTGAAATCTTATAGATCAAACAACCCAAGTAGAAAAAAATCCTAAGGATTATAGTCCTCTAATATTCCTTTAGAAATCCTTTGAATCAAAGAGGATCTAAACTTCTTTGATATTTTGAGTTGAAAGTTGGTGTTGGTGGCATCCTGTCTTTATAGAAATGATATACTACTCATATCAACAAGGTGCACATTCTTGTTCAGAAGAACCTCCGGTTAAGCGTGCTTGACTTGGGATAATTTGAGGGTGGGTAACTCACCGGGAAATTATTCCTGGATGCTCACGAGCGAGGATAAAAGTGTGTGAAAAAGACTAGTATTGGTTTGTGAGGTCACTCTAGGTCTTATGTGGTAGCCAGATATAATGGGTGGGTACCGAACGTTGTGACCGGGGCATTACAAAATGGTATGAGAGCCCACCCTTCCAGTTACACGGGCGTGTGCGGATCAAGGGCGCGGGCATGTGACGCATGTCGCATGTGGCCCGACATGGCACATGTGCTTCCACTCGACGCACATGTGTGTGCCATGGGGGACGTTCCTTCTGGGACGACGAGGAAGCCGATTTGTTTGAGTGAGGGTGTATGTGTCATCATACCTTAATAGAATTGATACACTACTCATATCACATAATTATTTTAGTTAAAATTCATACATGCAATATCTTGAGAGCTTACCTAAACTTCATCAATTATAATAGTGAGGATATGGGTTGAGGGCTTCTTTACTGTAAAGCGTTTTCAAAATGATTTTGTAGGATTTCAATCGATAGGAATTTTCATGTGGAGTCATTTTGGATCAAAGAAATGAACCTCTCAAATATGTATGTACTTTTTTCTACACTAAAATTACATAGGATTCTAATAACCTCATGATTTTTTTCATGTCTACGTAATATATGACATCCATTCAATCAATATAGAAAAGCATGCATTTTTCTGGTGGTGCAACCAGATCGTAATGATGTATTCCACATACCATTGATTCATGTTCATTTTTTTCTATTCCTTTATTTATAAAATATTGCGGATCGATAGGCCGTGGAACTTCTTAATTTATAGCTAAAGATTACACCCATAGTCCTTACCAAGAAGGATGCATACTAAGAATTAGAGAGGTTCATTTGTATTTAAATTCATGCATTTTTTGGTGGTGTGACAAGATATTTTGTTTGGGATGAACTAAGATTCCACATGTTATGGTATCATGTTCCTGCACCTCTATTTATTTGTTTTCCAATTCTTGCGGACCGAAGCGGCCATGGAACATCTTAATTCATAGCTGAAAATTACACCCAAAATCCTTGTCAAGAAGAATAAATAGTAAGAATAGGATAGCAATAATGAAAGTTATCCCTAGATTCTCCGCCTCGAAGAATAATGCCGAGGGCAAAACCTTTTCTATTGAGTGCTCTGAGCCCTTTGAAACTTCTATGATATTTTTGACCTAAGGCTCGCATGCAAGACGCAACGCTTCTTCGACTCGAGATTTCCGTGCAACGAGCCAAACGTTGTATGCTAATCTTATCGAGGTGCGCAAAAGGTAAACAACAAACCAACAAAAATCAGCTTAAAATGGTGTAGGTTTTACATTTAAAAAAAGAAGAAACTAAAAATAAAAGTATTCACAGTTTTTTGGTCGTTGGTGTGAGTATGTGAGAGACTTCTCACCCACAATTCATTGTTTTATAGCTCTTGTGGATGTTTAGATACCATCCCAACCGAATCATGTTCACCAAGGTCCACTTCGATGGGTGTTCTCATTTCTATAAAAACAACCTTACATATTTACAAATCATCCCATAATACACCCATATATGAGTTTCATCAATGTAATTTGGCCATCATATTTACGAGATGAACCTTATATTTTATCAAATATGATATGTAGTCCAGCAAATCGAAGTTTCATCAATGAGCTTTACATAAAACTAGGATGTAACTTAAATGAGTTGCAATATAAAGTTCCAAATTCCACTATCGATGTTCTAGGCAAATGGCTAGGATTTTGCCCACATATGGAACTGAGATCATATTTACTTCTCTCGCCCACCAGTGATCCAGGTGTCACTGCCTGCATGACCTCCCATTATTTCCGCCAACAAGGCCCGACACAAATTTGGTTCGAGTTTAGCTTAGTACAGCCAAAACTTCTAGCCTAGTTTTTACTCTTTTTTCATCCAGATGATGTGATCTTTATTGTTCTACTATAGCAATGATAGTGGAATACAACCATGCATAAAGGCTGATTATTAAAAAAACATCATGGCTATAGTTAGTCTTTGATATGTCTCACAAATTGAGATCTTGGGATTTGCAAACATTTTTCAAAAAAGTGGATAGCTCCAAGTTGAAAACTTTGAAATTTACAGTCTAAATATCAAATTGAATTGACATGTATTGGAGATGCAAAATAATAATTTCCATTGGAAGTTTAAGACGGTTGAAACTTCTTGAATACTTTTGAGTTGAAAGTTGGTATGCAGACATAACTATCTCTTTGCTGAAAATTTGTGTGAAATTGAAAGTTATACCAGAAACTTCGCGTAAGTGTAAGTGCATCTAGTGCCACCCCTAGTTTGGTTTTGGAGTATTGATGACAAACGTGGTTGAGGGACTAATGTGTTTGTGATAATTGTAGGATAACACAGGTAGTTGTCCCTCCTTGATTCGGTTTACCTACCGGAGATGACCCCTAAAAATGTATGAAGACATTGAAGACTATGGTGGTACGTGAAGATATTCACATTGAAGACTATGACAGAAGAAGACATTGAGTGAAAACTATGGAGCGCGAAGACTTAGCTGTTTCGTTGTTTCTTTTCTTCTTTGTTGAGTCATAGGAACCACCGCCTTTGTTAAGTGGGGTCCAAGTGAACAAAGTCAGAGTGACTAAAGTGATGCTCAACCAAAATCCTATGTCTTCGAGCAAAGACAATGAGAGCAAATCTTATCCAGAGTCGGATAAGTCAGCTTTACTTGTAGCCCAAGTCAAGTTGTCGCGTGTGTTTGAAATATGACCATTGTGACACGTGTCAGTTCCTTAGTGACCCAGGGTCATTTCGGAAAAATCAGTTCGGGTTGCCTAGTGGCTATAAATAGCCCACCCCCTACACCATAAATTGGTGGCTGCTCAGAGTTAGTGCACAGCTTTTGTCGTTGAGAGCAACCCACCTCCGAAGAGTTTGAGAGAGAAATCCTTGTGAGGACAAAGCCCAAACCACCCAGAGCCCAAAGAGTGTTTGGCATCACTGAAGTCTTTTTGTCCGCGTGATCTGAAGACTTGTTACACTTGAGGACTGTGAATCCTCCAACCGGTTAGGCGTCGCGTTCTGTGCATCCAAGAGTAATTGTGGATCGCCAGTGAACGAAGTCTGTGAAGGTTTGGAGTCTACCTTGAAGACTTACCAGAGTGATTGGGTGGGGACTGTGTGTCCTTAGCTCAAGGGGAATAAGGTGAAGACACGGCCTTCTGAGTTCAATCTCAGCCTCCCTAACCAGACGTACAGTTGTCACAGCAACTGGAACTGGTCGAACAAATCCTTGTCTTCACAACACACTTGTTCTATCTCTTACTCTCCTTACTTACAGTTTGTATTTGTGAAGTCATTGCCTGATTGCTCTACTTGTTTGACTTCAGTATGTGACTACTTGTTCTGATTGGCTTCATACTATCTTCCATCCTGATCCTACTTCCTAGTCGCTATCACCATCATGCTTTAGCTTCATACTTGTTTGACTATGGCTTGTCTAGTGTAGTTCATCTTCCGCTGCATGTTTATAGGTTTAGTTTTCATATTTGTCTTCGAAACTTCCATGTTTTGAAGACTTTCATAAAAATCGCCTATTCACCCCCCTCTAGTCGATAACTAGCACTTTCAATTGGTATCAAAGCAAGGTACTCCTTGTTACGTGTGATTCGGTTTTACCACCGGAGTTTTAGCTATGTTGATCGCGGGGATAATCGTAGTCTCTCGCTGCGTGTCTGCCTTCGATGGCAATCAATATCCCTCTTTGGAAGAATAAGATGCGTATGCATCTTGAAGCCATTGATGTCGATCTGTGGTATGTCGTCAAGAACGGCGTTCCCAAGACTGGTGAAGGTGTCACTCCTACTGATATCAAGAAGTTCATTCAACTCGATTCCACTGCGAAGAACATCATCTGTGGTCATCTGACCAAAGGCGATATGGCCGTGTGAGTGCTTTGGAAACGTCGAAGCTAGTTTGGGACTGGCTCTCCAAGGTCAATGAAGGCGTTTCAACTCAGAGAGATCAAAGAATCAGTGTTCTACGCAACCTCTTCAACCACTTTAAGAGAAATGACAATGAGAATGTCCAGCTCACGTTTGATCGCCTCACTGACATCACAAACGAGCTTGTGCTCTCGGCGCCACCGAGATCACCAAGCATGAAATCGTCAAGACGCTTCGAGATCTCTTGACAGCTCATTTCACACTCTAGCTCTTATGATTCAAGCATACGACTTCAAGACACTCGATCCATCCGACATACTTGAGAGGCTTAACACACATGAGTTCCAAATTTATCTCGAGAAAAGAGATATCTATGGTCCCAACTATGGCGAACTTCGCGCTTTGAAGGCAAAGGCTGTTTCCTCATCTGAAGAAGAATCTGACTGCAGTTCCGGTGAAGCTGAAGACCTTGGAAAGGAGCTCGCTATGCTTGTGAAGAAGTTCCAGAAGTTCACTAAGAAGAAAGGCTTCAGAAAGTCTTCACGATCCAGCTCAAGAAATGATGAAGCTTCTTCCCATGACCACAAGAAGAGAACCTGTCACAAGTGCAAGAAACCTGGTCACTACATCTCTGAGTGTCCACAGTGGGACAATGAGAAGAAAAAGAAGAAGAGCAAGGAATATGATTCTGATGACAACAAGAAGAAGAAATACTCAAAATCTTCTTCCAAGTCCTCTTCCAAGTCTTCATCACACAAGAAAAATTCATTTGGCAAGGCTCGTGCTTTTGTTGGCAAGGAAATGGATTTAGAGGAGGAGTCTGCTTCTGAGGAGGCAGAGATGGTGGAGTCTGAGGAGGAATCTGACTCTGGCATTGCAAGTCTAGCTCGCTTCAAACCCTACGTTGCCAAGTCCATCTTCAGCACTGAAGACAATGTGTCCATCACCAACGCTGATGCCATTGACAAGGACGACTCCGCTCCCACTTACTGCTTCATGGCACGCGCTACCAAGGTAAACTCACGCGATGCTTACTTTCAAACATCAAGTGAAGATGACTCTGATTGTGAATCCAAACCCAGCTACAAAACACTTGCTAAAATTGCAACTGAACAATGTAAAACTATGGAACATATTCAAAAAGCTGTTAGACAAAAGCGATGATCATTGGACACCGAATGACCCGATCTCAGTCCTTAATTGAAGATATAAAAATCTTCATGTTAAGTACCAAGAGCTTGAAGGTCGTCATGAATCACTCTCAACAACCCATGAAAAGCTTTCCTATGATTATCTTCAAAGGAAGCAAGAACTTGAGAAGTTGAGAGCGGCTCATGAAGATCTTCAAAAGGAAAACGAGTCACTTCGCACTCAACAGATCAGTCCTGCTGAGGAAGGATTTGAACCACCATGTTTAAAATGTCTTGAGCGTGATAACACTAATTCTGTTGTTGAGTGTTCTACTGTTGCTACTGTTTCAATATATTCAACCATCGATGTGGTAACTAACCCCTTTGCGGAGGATGCCACTGTTGTTGCTAATGAAAATGCTAGATTGAAGACATTGCTTGAAACAGGGATGTACAAAAGCCTCAAGGGGCATCAGACATTATGTGATGTCCTGAAAAAGCAGATCCTGAACCGAAACCCTAGGAAAGAGGGTGTTGGGTTCGAGAGGAAAATGAATGTTGATGGTTCTTCTTTGGAAGCTTTGCGGTACCCCAAAACCACATGGGTTGTGCAAAGGAACCTTCAATGGATCCATCCACCTTATTTGGATTTACTTGTGCTAACCCAATTGTTATTGATGAATCCTTTGATGCAAACTATAAACTGTTTAAGAATCGAGTGGTGAAGTGTTTGCTGTATATTGGTACTAATCTGAGGAATGGACCACCTACGAAGAAGATCTGGTGCCTAAACAGTGTATTGAGAATCTTCCTGTGAATGTCATCATGACACCACCAAGGAAGAAGACAAACCCCAGACCTATGGCTTCATATGGCCCAAAAGCTTCATACAGACATCTGAGGACTCATGAGAGTCGCCCTAACGCCAATGTTTTGCAGGAAAAACATACTCGGATGAATGAATATGAGCGTATCTTCAAACCGCTATGTTCACAAAACTAAGAATTTTTCTGCCTATTCACATGAGTATTATTCACCTCTGCGGGGCTATTTGCTAGGGCTTCAAAGTCAAGTTCTCGAGATGCTGCACTTAGACTCATTGCTTCAAGCCACCCCTGAAAATGTGGGTGGTTAAGAGCACTTAACTCTCTTTTGCAGGAAAGGTCTCCGGTAGGAAATCAAAGGCGTCCGATGCTATTGCTGGGGACCTAAAACACATTATGGGACGCAAGATAAAATGCCCAAATGGTCTTACTATGTATTTGGTTTCTGAATTGTTTGCCAGTCATACTATCAGTCCTGACCTTGATCTGAGCTTTGATAATCCTCTTGTGCGTCAAATGTTTATGCTTCACAATACTCTTTCTGAAGCCTATCCTCCTAACTACACTGTAGGTGAAAGGATCGATATGGTTGACTAGAAGGGGGGGGGGGTGAATAGGCAACTAACAATTTTTAAGCTTTTCTTTACCAATTTAAACTTTGCAAAAATATAGCTTGTCTAGATGTGCAACTATGTGAGCAACCTATATGATGCAATGACAACTAACACATAAGCAAGCAAGGATATAACACAAGACGCTTGCAAAAGTAAAGGCACGAAATAACCAAGAGTGGAGACGAGGATGTGTTACCGAAGTTCCTTCCTTTTAAGGGGAAGTACGTCTCCGTTAGAGCGGTGTGGAGGCACAATGCTCCCCAAGAAGCCACTAGGGCCACCGTATTCTCCTCACGCCCTCACACAATGCGAGGTGCCGTGATTCCACTATTGGTGCCCTTGAAGGCGGCGTAGAACCTTTACAAACAAGGTTGGGGCAATCTCCACAACAAGTGGAGGCTCCCAACAACACCACGAAGCTTCACAACAATGGAGTATGGCTTCGGGGTGACCTCAATCGTCTAGGGTGCTCAAGCACCCAAGAGTAACAAGATCCGCTAGGGATAAGAGAGGGAATCAAATTTCTCTTGGTGGAAGTGTAGATCGGGGCCTTCTCAACCAATCTCGAGCAAATCAACAAGTTTGATTGGCTAGGGAGAGAGATCGGCGAAAGTGGAGCTTGGATCAACAATGGAGCTTTGGGGAAAGAGGTAGGTCAACTTTGGGGAAGAAGACACCTATATATAGAGAGGAACCAATCCAACTGTTACCCCACCGAACAGCCACGCATGAGCGGTACTACCGCTTGGCGCGGCATTACCGCTCCCACTCCAGCCGTATCGCCAGGTCTTGACAAGGAGGTCGTGGTCCTGCCCCAGGCGGTACTACTGGGAGTAGGAGCGGTACTACCGCTTGGAGCGGTACTACCGCCACTACTGCCACACTTAGTACCGTAAAACCCGACACGAAAACACCGGTCTCGAGTCGAGGCGGTAGTAGCCCGGAACCACTGCGGTACTACGGCCGAAGCCCACAAGCGGTACTACCGCTCGGGGAGCGGTACTACCGCTCTGGGAGCGGTACTACCGCTTGAGTGCTACGGCGGTACTACTGCTGAGGACCACGGCACTACCACTGGGGCAGGTCAGGGCAGGCACAGGGGAAGGAAAGGTTGCTCCATCGAAGCGGAAGGGAAACATCGGGTGTGATACGGATGTGTACGTGTTGATTCCACCCTAGCCTTACCAAAGCGGATCCCCTCTTGATAGTACGGTGACTCCTACGAAACTAGTCCACCAACAAAGAAACAAAGGAGCTACACCGTCTTGAATAACACACCAAGGGGAGGTAATCGTCTCGTGCCAATGGATGAATCTCTGAAAGAACTTAACGCACACGATTAGTCCGCAAAAGCATTGTCATCGATCACCAAAACATCTTGGGGATAAATATGCCCTTACAATCCCCCCCTTTTTGGTGGATTGATGACAATACGGGATTTGCACAAACATGAGAGATATAGGACACGCGCAAAAACCCCACCGTCCTAAAATGTAGATGGGCTCCCCCTAGATGTGTGCTATCTAAATAAGTGCTTTGGACTGCGCGGCGCACATACTAGGATCAACGCTCCCCCTACATTTTAGAGACCGACCAATCACCTAAGCAGGGTATATGAGAGGAGCATATATAACTTAACAGGATAAGCATGCAACTCATAAGCTAGATAGTGACATAGATAAAGATACTGGAAAGATAAGGTAGCATATGTCTCACACCATATGACGGGAACTTAGGTCTCACTGACACAAACCAAACAAAGCAAACTGCGAGGAAAGCACAAACACAGAAGACGGAAGACACAAACACAAGGCACAAATCCCTAAACTCTCTCCCCCTTTGGCATCGAGACACCAAAAAAGAGAGAGGGAGTGTTGCTACGGCTCCAGGTGATAGCAATAGAGGGACACACACATCAGATCTCAGCAGGAACATCTGCGCCACCGTCGTCAGTCGGGAAGTGCTCGGCATCAGAATCGGTCCACGGTAGTCTTCTTTGAATCCACTCCTCCTCCTCGAAGCTAGTCCTCGGACCCACTTTAACTTGTAGCACCCAAGCGGCGCATGAGCTCCTTGTGGCGACCTCGGGCCTTCTTCTCAGCCACATGAGTCATGTCTTGACCATGAGACTCCATGCGTAACAACTTCTTCATCTTGAGCTTGAGCTTCTTTGCCCAAGAGGGCTCTGTCTCGTAAGGCACGTAGTCATCATCATCATCCTCGGCCTCAGTCTCCTCCTCGGTCTCCATGGCGATGTAGCGCACGAAGGAACTCCAGTCTTAGGGGCCCTGAGTGCCCGATTATCCTTCTTCCTCGGGCGCTTGATGTCGTGAGAAACCAACTCTCCGATCTCGGCATCACCTTGGGATAGACACGAGCCCGAGCCTTCTCAATAAGCGGCATGATGAACGGACCATAAATCGGGCACTTGCGCCGGAGATAGCAGATAATGATTCAGACCACATAATATGAGAGATATCCAGGACTCTCCGGTGTTCTCGCTCTTCCGACGCTGGCGTAAGAGAAGCATGTCCACGAGATAGGAGTGAACCATATCCAGATTCCCGATACGAGGGAAAAGAGTCTCTCTGAAGACACGGTGGAGGATATCCAGAAAGGCAGGCAGCTCATAAGTTTCCTTCTTCGTCTCAGGGTTGATCCTCAAAGTGCAGTAGGGCCACAGAGCTTGCTTGTGAGTGGAGTTGGTGTTGCGGTGTGGGCGAAAGCCGACGGAGACTCAAGTCCTAGATCTTGCACCCCAATCAAATCCATGAAAGCTTTCCACTTGACTGAAAGCAACTTGCCATTGGTCAACCAAGTCAGTGTCCTGTCCTCATCAGTCCCGAGATGAACCGTGGCATAGAATTGGGCCACAATATCAGCATCAAAATCTTTGTTGAATTGCATGACCCCAAGAATGTTCAGTTGAGTGCACATCTGAAGAGCTTCACTAAAGTATTCAAGATCCTTCTCCATATGGTCGGTGTCGATGGAGTGCACGTTGACAAAGAGGTTCTTCTTGGCCTTGAGAACAGCAAAGAAGATTGCGAACTGAAACCTGTTCCAGAACGGACGGTTGACCAAAGAGGGATCTTGGTCTGCCTCATATGGGTTGCGGCGACGCCTTGCCCAGAACTCCTTGGGTTGCATTTACAGCACGGTTTTGCCAGAGTGCTTGACTTGACACCGCCTTCTTTTGGAGTTGAGGTGGAGGTGGAGCACTTGAGGAACCTCCGGCAGACTCAGTGGTGCGGTAACACTTGGACATGGCACGACCGGGGTTGACACGACGAGCCTGATGCTCAGGAACCTCATCACCTGGAACCACACACAAGAACACGCAAACAACCAGAAAGAATGAGCATAAGCCACAAAACACGAGCAAAAAGATCACTGAGAGGTAAGAGCATGATGGAAACTGGTAGAGGGCGGTAGTACCGCCCCAAGCGGTAGTACCGCTCCACAGAGAGCGGTAGTACCGCTCCAAGCGGTAGTACCGCTCGAGACGGGGAAACAGCAGTTTCCTACTACCGTGGTCAGATCCGGCACTACCGTCCTACCAAATTCAAAAATACTCCAACCAAGAAATTGGCACCCTCCGGAAGTGGACTTCCTATCCACTTTGTCTCCCGCCCAATCGGAATCCGTAAATCTTTCAAGCTTGAAGTTTGCCCCTCTTGGGTACCATAAGCCAAAGTTTGGGGTATGAGCCAAATATCGAAAGATTCGCTTGACCGCCACATAGTGACTTTCCTTCGGTGCGGCTTGAAACCATGCACACATCCCCACACTCAACATGATATCCGGTCTAGATGCACAAAGGTAAAGCAAGGAGCCAATCATGGAGCGATATACCTTTTGATCCACCGCTTTACCATTTGGATCAATGTCAAGTTGGCACTTGGTGGGCATTGGTGTAGTAGCCGACTTGACATCACTTAGCTTGAATCTTTTTAGCATGTCTTGAGTGTATTTGGCTTGGTTGATGAAGGTTCCTTCTCTTATTTGTTTGATATCAAAACCAAGGAAGAACTTCAACTCTCCCATCGAAGACATCTTGAACTTGGAGGTCATGAGAGCAGCAAATTCCTCATTGAAAGCTTTGTTAGGAGAACCAAAGATAATATCATCAACATATAGTTGGCATAGAAACAACTCCCCTTTGACCTTCTTAGTAAAAAGAGTGGGATCGATTAGCCCCACCTCAAATCCACGATCTTGTAACAACTCGGTAAGGTGGTCATACCACACACGTGGGGCTTGTTTAAGGCCATAGAGTGCCTTATCGAGTTGATACACATGATCCGGGAAGTAGGGATCCTCGAACCCGGGGGGTTGCTTGACATAGACCAACTCATTAATAGGACCATTAAGAAAAGCACTTTTCACATCCATTTGTTGCAACTTAAAGTTGTGATGGGAAGCATAAGCAATCAACAAACGTATAGATTCAAGACGAGCAACGGAGCAAAGGTTTCACCGCAATGATACCCTCGACTTGGGAGTAGCCTTGTGCTACCAATCTTGCCTTGTTGCGAACGATGTTCCCATGAGCATCTTGCTTGTTCTTGAAGATCCACTTGGTTCCAATGACGTTGTGGTCCCCCGATGGCCTTGGCACTAATCTCCATACCTTGTTGTACTCGAAGTTGTTGAGTTCTTCATGCATGGCATTGAGCCAATCCGAGTCTTTGAGCACCTCATAGACCTTTTGGGGTTCAACACAAGAGACAAACGCGTGATGTTCACAATAGTTTGCTAATTGTCTACGAGTGTTTACCCCCTTTCTTAGGCTTCCAACCACATTTTCCATGAGATGGCCTTGGGTGGTGAGCTTGGAAGCAATCTTCGCGACACGACGCTCTAATTCCTCCTCGGGTGTGGAAGGTGGAGGGTTAATTTGATTATCTTGAGCGCCGTCTTGAGCTTGTTCTAGATCTTGAGCTTGCTCATGATCTTGAACTTTCTCGAGGGGGAGAACTTGACATTGGGCATCATTTAGAGGTTCACCACCATCTTGAGGTTGATCTTGCCCTTGGTCTTGTTCACGAGGTTGAGGGCCTTCACTTTGTTCTTCTGAGCGAGTGGGTCTTGGGGAGGTGATGGCTCCACTCGAGTGGAGCATTGTCCTTCTCCTTCGGCCACAAGGGGTTCCTTAATGGGTAGAATATGACCAATACCCATTCTTCTTATGGCTTGGGGAGGAATTTCATCACCTAGATCACAAGTGCCACTTTGCTCCACTTGGGAGCCGTTATTTTCGTCAAACTCCATGTTACATGTCTCCTCAATGAGTCCGGTGGACTTGTTGAGGACACGGTAAGCATGAGAGTTTGTAGCATAACCAACAAATATGCCCTCATGAGATCTAGCCTCAAATTTAGACAACCGAACACCTTTCTTGAGAATGAAACACTTACAACCGAACACCCAGAAGTACTTGAGGTTGGGCTTGTTGCCGGTGAGTATCTCATAAGAAGTCTTGTTCAAGCCTTTGCGGAGATAGAGCCGATTGGATGCATGACATGCGGTGGCTTCGACCCAAAAGTTGTATGGAGACTTGAACTCCGCCATCATGGTCCTTGCCGCATCCATCAACGTCCGGTTCTTCCTCTCTGCAACACCATTTTGTTGAGGGGTATATGGAGTAGCATATTGGTGCTTGATCCCCTCATCACTAAGGAACTCATCCAAGGTGTAGTTCTTGAACTCGGTGCCGTTGTCACTTCTGATTGTCAAGATCTTTGCATTATGTTGACGTAGAGCTTCATTTGCAAAGTCGATGACGGTTTGTTGAGTCTCACTCTTCCTCTTGAAGAAGTATACCCAAGTGTATCTTGAATAATCATCCACAATCACTAAGCAATACTTTCTACCTCCAAGACTATCAAAAGATGGAGGCCCAAAGAGATCCATGTGAAGGAGCTCCAAGGGTCTCTTCGAGTAGATGATGGTCGTGGGAGGGTGAGCCTTCTCATGAAGCTTTCCTTCAATACAAGCACCGCAAGCACGATCTTTGGCAAAACTAACATTTGTTAGTCCACGGACATGGTCCCCCTTGAGAAGACTTTGCAAATATATCATATTGACGTGGGTCAAACGGCGATGCCAAAGCCATCCCACGTCAACTTTAGCCATTAGGCATGTCGCGGTCTTAGTGGGTCGCTCCGAAAAGTTAATCACATAGAGACCATTCTCGACATGCCCAACAAAGGCTACTTTAAGAGTCTTGCTCCACAAGAGGGCCACGGTATCAATGTCAAAGAAAGTAGCAAAACCCATGAGTGCAAGTTGACGAGCGGAAAGCAAATTGTATGCAAGGGACTCAACAAGCATGACTTTCTTGATTGTTAGATCATGAGAAATGACAACCTTGCCAAGACCCAATACCTTAGAATGTGAGGCATCACCCCACTCAACATTGGTGGGCATAGATGGAATCTTTTGCACGTCCACCACCAAGTCCTTGCTTCCGGTCATATGATTTGTTGCTCCACTATCAAGCAACCATGATCCCCACCGAAGCAAACACCTACAAGAGATCAATGCTTGGTTTTAGGTACCCATTTAGTAATGGGTCCTTTGATGTTAGTAACAAGGGTCTTAGGAACCCAAATAGACCATTCAATGTACTCATAAGGAGAACCAACGAATTTAGCATAAACATGTACATCACTAGCACGACACAACACATATGACGGGTTAAAGTCGCCGGCTTTGTTGGAGGGAATGCTTTTGACCTTTTGGACGTCAACTCTCTTCCCTCTTTCTTTCTTCTCCTTAGGAGCACCCTCTCCCTCTTTCACAAAAGTTTGCTTGAGAGGAGGAGGACGTTTGGTCTTGTCGTTCTTCTTCTTCTTGCTCTTGGACTTGGGTGCAAACCCAATTCCTTCCTTGGCCACAACTTCCTTTTGATTGCTCAAAAGGTCGTTGAGGTTCTTCTCACCTTGAATGCATGTCACAAGGCCTTTCTCAAGTTGATCCTTCAATTTGGCATTCTCCTCCACAAGATGCACAAGCTCACAAAGACGGGTTAGTAGCACAAGCATTATCAATTAATATCATGTGTGGGAATGTAGCCTTTTCCTTGGTTAGCTTAACTTGGAGTTGAGCATGAGACTCCTTGAGGTTAGCGTGAGCACCCTTCAAGACCTTGTGGGCCTTGTCAAGTATCTCAAACTCCTCTTTGAGTCTAGCATGATCAACCCCAAGTTTAGCCTTCTCGGAAGTTAACACATGAGACACAACAAGAGCATGATCAAGATCTTTCTTTAACTTAGCATGGTCATCGCTAGTGACTCCTCAAAAGTCAAGCGATGCACACTCTTCCTCAAGAGCATTGGAGAGATCTGATATCTCATCGGCATAGTCACGACTATGACCTTCCATCTTAGAGATGGTATCTTCGTGAGCCTCGATCATGTCATTGGCCTCACCAAGTTGTTCCAAGAGAGCAACACAATGCTTCTTGGACTTGCCCTTGAGCTTACTCATAAAAGACTCCAATTCATTCACTTCATCATTAGACCCATCATGTTCATCAATGCAATCCTCCGAGGAGGGATTAGTAATGATGGTAGTAGTGATGTTGGGGGTTACCTTGTTTGAAGCTTTAGCCATGAGGCACTTGGCGATGATGTTCTCGTTGGGTGAATCAAAGAGAGACGCCGGGGAGTAGTAGCAATGGCAACGGATGCCATGGCCATTTCTTCTCCGCTTTCATCATCATCGTCATCCTCTTGGTATTCTTCTTGAACCACCAACCCACGAGTGGGAGTCTTCTTGGTGAAGTTGTTCTTGTTGGGGAAGGACTTGACTTTGTCTTTTCGGATGAACTTGCCACCATTGTCTTCCCGTTTCTCGTAAGGACAATCCGCAACGAAATGGCTCACATTGCCACAGTTGAAGCAAGTTCTAACTCATTGCTTGCCCTTGATGCCACTTGAGTTGTTCTTGTTGAAGTTGGGTCTTGTATTCTTCTTGCTCCAAAATTGTCTTGAAACAAGAGCCATGTGCTCATGATAATCATATTTGGTGTCTTCGGGGTTGCTCTCCTCATCTTCCACTTCTTCCTCTTCTTCCATAATAACCTTGGCCTTCAACGCAAGGTTGGGCTTCTTTGCCCTTTGAGAACGGAGCACCGCATTGTCGGCGGTCTTGTCCAAGATGCTCATTGCAACGAACTCATCCAAAACTTCACTTGAGGTCATAGAGTGGAAGTCCGGTCTTTAACGGATGACAGAGGACATGGCCTTGTTGTAGGGCATCATGGCCTTGAGGAACTTGCGCTTGATCCAATTGTCATCTGTGTCCTTGCTTCCATGATCTCGGAGTGAGACCGCGAGTTTGGTCACTCTTCGAAAGAGCTCACGAGGTTCTTCATCTTCTTTCATTGCAAACTCACTGGCTTCATCTTGCACCACTTCATAGTTGGAGCGTTGAATGCTAGAACTTCCTCCATAGAGAGGCACAACACATTTCCATGCGTCTTTAGCCATGGCATGAGGTCGAAGATGAGGGAGATCTTCGGGAAGAATTGCATCTTGGATGATGAAGAGAGCACTCTCATTGAATTGATTATCCACGGCTTCTCGAGGGTGAAGTTGCTTGGGTCATGAGGATAGAAACCTTCTTCAATGATTCTCCAAAGGTTAGTATTCACATGTTTTAAATTACGCTTGAAGCGATAAACCCAAGAATCAAAATCTTCATGTTTCTCATACTTAGGAGGAGGACCGGCATGATTTAAATGAGTAGAGGGAATCGGCCCTCCATAAATTGGAGGTTCCACATGGGCAAAGATGCCGGTGCCATTTCTACCACTAGTAGAAGGACACTTTTCACTGTTAGCTTCCCCCTTGTCGGAGGTAGCATCCGTCACCTTGTTAGTGGGATCACCCACTTTCATAGGCGAGGTGGGCGGTTTGAGTCCTTCGAGAAATTTAGTAAGCATGCTTTCAACCTTGGTCGTCATGGAGTCTCTCAATGTGTCTAGAGCCACATTGAGATCCTCACGAGACCGAGGTTCCCCATCGGCCGTGAGACGAGATAGGATTCACACCGAGTGCACCTCACTGGCCGTCTGTGGTGTCAACCATACTCTTCGGACGACAAAGTCCTTAATAAAGAGACGAGGCTCTGATACCAATTGAAAGGATCGATATGGTTGACTAGAGGGGGGTGGGGGGTGAATAGGCAACTAACAATTTTTAAGCTTTTCTTTACCAATTTAAACTTTGCAAAAAGGGACATTTACATCTGTGCCCCTAACTCGAACCCACTACTCATATTTGCCCCTAATTTTGAAGCATGCTCAAATTTGCCCCTCATGCTAAGTCACTACTCGAAATGCCCTTCCGCATGCAGACTATAGCACTTTCCGTCCAATACTGTAGCACTTTCCGTCTGCTATAGTACACATGGGCCTTTGACGGTCAAAGGCCTTTGACTGGACGGAAGGGCATTTCTGAGTAGTGACTTAACGGTAGAGGGGCAAATTTGATCATGCTTTGAAATTAGGGGCAAATCTGAGTAGGTGGTTCGAGTTAGGGGCAGAAATGCAAATGGCCCTTGCAAAAATATAGGTTGTCTAGATGTGCAACTATGTGAGCAACCTATATGATGCAATGACAACTAACACATAAGCAAGCAAGGATATAACACAAGACGCTTGCAAAAGTAAAGGCACGAAATAACCAAGAGTGGAGCCGGTGGAGACGAGGATGTGTTACCGAAGTTCCTTCCTTTTAAGGGGAAGTACGTCTCCGCTAGAGCGTGTGGAGGCACAATGCTCCCCAAGAAGCCACTAGGGCCACCGTATTCTCCTCACGCCCTCACACAATGCGAGATGCCATGATTCCACTATTGGTGCCCTTGAAGGCGGCGACCGAACCTTTACAAACAAGGTTGGGGCAATCTCCACAACAATTGGAGGCTCCCAACAACACCATGAAGCTTCACCACAATGGAGTATAGCTTCGGGGTTACCTCAACCGTCTAGGGTGCTCAAGCACCCAAGAGTAACAAGATCCGCTAGGGATAAGAGAGGGAATCAAATTTCTCTTGGTGGAAGTGTAGATCGGGGCCTTCTCAACCAATTCCGAGCAAATCAACAAGTTTGATTGGCTAGGGAGAGAGATCGGGCGAAAGTGGAGCTTGGAGCAACAATGGAGCTTTGTGGGAAAGAGGTAGGTCAACTTTGGGGAAGAAGACACCTATATATAGAGAGGGAACCAATCCAACTGCTACCCCACCAACAGCCACGCATGAGCGGTACTACCGCTTAGGCGTGGTACTACCGCTTCCCAACCAGCGGTACTACCGTCTTGACGAGGAGGTCGTGGTCCTGGCCCCAGGCGGTACTACTGCTGGAGTCGGAGCGGTACTACCGCTTGAGCAGTACTACCGCCACTACTGCCGCACTTAGTACCGTAAAACCCGACACAAAAAAACACCGGTCTCGAGTCGAGGCGGTAGTAGCCCGGAACCACTGCGGTACTACGGCCGAAGCCCACAAGCGGTACTACCGCTTGGGGAGCGGTACTACCGCTCTGGGAGCGGTACTACCGCTTGAGTGCTTCGGCGGTACTACCGCTGAGGACCGCGGTACTACCGCTTGGGGCAGGTCAGGCGCAGGCGAGGAAAGGAAAGGCTGCTCCATCGAAGCGGAAGGAAAACATCGGGTGTGTTACGGATGTGTACGTGTTGATTCCACCCTAGCCTTACCAAAGCGGATCCCCTCTTGATAGTACGGTGACTCCTATGAAACTAGTCCACCAACAAAGAAACGAATGAGCTACACCGTCTTGAATAACACACCAAGGGGAGGTAATCGTCTCGTGCCAATGGATAAATCTCTGAAAGAACTTAACGCACACGATTAGTCCGCAAAAGCATTGTCATCAATCACCAAAACATCTTGGGGATAAATAGGCCCTTACAGTAGGGTACGACACCTCGTGCTTCAGAATGGATTATGGACAGCGGATGCACTAACCACATGACTTGTGATCAAAGTCTTTCATGGACTCAACCTTACGTCCATGTGATAAAAGTCACATCACATTCGCTGACACTGGTAAAAGCAAGGTATTGGATCTAGGTAGAGTTGCAATTTCAAGGGATCAGCACATGGACAAAGTGATGCTTGTTGAATCCCTTGGTTTCAACTTAACGTCTGTCTCAATTTCAAGGAATCATAGTCTCCATCATCCTTTCCTCACTGTGACAATGCTCTAATAATGATGACCATCACACTTTTATTTTCTTACAACTCAAGAATTACAACTCAATACTTAGAACAAAATATGACTCTATATGAATGCCTCCGGCGGTGTACCAGGATATGCAATGAAACATGAGTGACATGTATGAAAGAATTATGAACGGTGGCTTTGCCACAAATACGATGTCAACTACATGATCATGCTAGCAATATGACAATGATGGAGCGTGTCATAATAAACGGAACGGTGGAAAGTTGCATGGCAATATATCTCGGAATGGCTACGGAAATGCCATGATAGGTAGGTATGGTGGCTGTTTTGAGGAAGGTATATGGTGGGTGTATGATACCGGCAAAAAGTGTGCGGTCTTAGAGAGGCTAGCAATGGTGGAAGGATGGGTAAAAATGTGTATAATCCATGGACTCAACATTAGTCATAAAGAACTCATATACTTATTGCAAAATCTAGAAGTTATCAAAGCAAAGTATTACGGCATGCTCCTAGGGGGATAGATTGGTAGGAAAATACCATCGCTCGTCCCCGACCGCCACTCATAAGGAAGACAATCAATAAATAAATCATGCTCCGAGTTCATCACATAACGGTTCACCATACGTGCATGCTACGGGAATCACAAACTTCAACACAAGTTTTTCTTTAAATTCACAACTACTCAACTAGCATGACTCTAATATCACCATCTTCATATCTCAAAACAATTATCAAGCATCAAACTTTTCTTAGTATTCAACGCACTCAAAAGAAAGTTTCACATATCTTGAATACCAAGTATATTAATATTTAAGCAAATTACCATGCTATTAACGACTCTCAAAATAATCTAAGTGAAGCATGAGAGATCAATAGTTTGTTTAAAACAAATATACCACCGTGCTCTAAAAGATCTAGGTGAAGCACTAGAGCAAAAATTAACACGCTCAAAAGATATAAGTGAAGCACTATGAGCAAAACTATCAAGCTCAAAACATATAAGTGAAGCACATAGAGTATTCTATCAAATTCCAATTCACGTATGGCTCTCCCAAAAGGTGTGTACAACAAGGATGATTGTGGTAAACTAACAAGCAAAGACGCAAATAATACAAGACTCTCCAAGCAAAACACTTATCATGTGGTGAATAAAAATATAGCCCTAAGTAAAGTTACCAATGAACGAAGATTTAAAGAGGGATGCCTTCCGGGGCATCCCCAAGCTTAGGCTTTTGGCTATTCTTGAATATATTGGGGTGCCATGGGCATCCCCAAGCTTAGGCTCTTGCCACCCTTTATTCCATGGTCCATAAAAGCTTCACCCAAAACTTGAAAACTTCACAACACAAAACTCAATAGAAATCTCATGAGCTCCGTTAGAGAAAGAAAACAAAAGACTACTTTAAGGTACTATAATGAACTCATTCGTTGTTTATATTGGTGTTAAATCTATTGTATTCCAACTTCTCTATGGATTATAAACTAATTTATTGGCCATAGATTCATCAAAATAAGCAATCAACACACGAAAAACAGAATCTGTCAAAAACAGAACAGTCTGTAGTAATCTGTAACTAACGCAAACTTCTGGAACTCCAAAAATCTACCAAAATTAGACGACCTAGAAAATTTGATTATTGATCATAAGCAATTGGAATCAGTATTTTATCACGTTCTGGTGATTTTTAACAATTCGGGCACTGAGCGCAAAGTTTCTGGAAATTACAGCAAGATCAAATAACTATCATCCAAGAAGATCCAATAGGTTTAACTTGGCACAAACACTAATTAAAAGATAAAACCACATATAAACAGAGTCTAGATGGATTATTTATTCCTAAACAGAAACAAAAACAAAAAACATAAAGAAAATTGGGTTGCCTCCCAACTAGCGCTACCGTTTAACGCCCCTAGCTAGGCATAAAAGCGAGGATAGATCTAGGTCGTGTCGTAGTAATAAGATAAATCGGTGAAGATCATTTCATATTCTCTACGTTCGGCAGCAAGTTTTCTTTGAGGCAAGCAAAAGTAATCAAAAGGGCTAAATTTAATAGGGCAAAAATCCCCAAGATCAATTTTAGGAGGTATAGGTTCCTCTTTTGGCCCTTCATAATACACAACCAATTCATCATTATAAGCGTTCTTTTGACAGAACCTTGTGAGTCTACACTCAAGAGAGTATCCTAACTCATTATTTCGAATAGCCAAATCATCATTAAGTTCAGAGATTCTATCAATTAAAATATTGGTTGGCACCTTTTTTCTAAGGTTCTCATTGAAAGCAACATAGTCAAGGGATTGAAAACGCATAATTTCTTCTTGATCAAAGAGGATAGATTCTATGGGAGGACGGCCGGCGTCCACCCTATAATGTGCAAAGATTTCTTTGGCCTCTTTTATTATAAATCTGAATTCATGAGCCAAAAAGATAGTAGCGGCACGCTTAACAGAGGAGTGTTCAATATTAGAAAATTCTAAGAAAATCCTTTGTATAGAAGGGTGCATATGCACAAATTGCCTTTCAAGTTCAACAATAAGCATGGCAATAGCGTCCGCAAGACTACTAGTTCTATGAAGAATAGAACTGCCCATAGAGGGCAAAGCGCCGGCACAAGTAAAGAAATCTTGAATAACTCCTTTTCCAATAATATTACCACTACCGATTCAAATCTCTTTGTATGATAGGTAGGGATTCTTCAAATAGAGCATCCGAATTTTCAGACATCGTTATCGCCCATATCGGCGGTAACTTCCCCAATTTCAGACATAACGACAAGCAAACTAACACACGAGCAAACAAACGGACGAGGAAAAGGCAACGGGAAAAAGAGGAGGAGATTGGGAGAGAGAGGGCGAATAAAACGGCAAGGGTGAAGTGGGGGAGAGGAAAACGAGAGGCAAATGGCAAATAATGTAAATGCGAGGGAGATAGGTTTGTGATGGGTACTTGGTATGTCTTGACTTGAGCGAAGACCTCCCGACAGCGGTGCCGTAAATCCTTCTTGCTACGTCTTGAGCTTATGCGTTGGTTTTCCTCGAAGAGGAGAGGGTGATGCAAGAAAGTGTAGCGTAAGTATTTCCCTCAGTTTTGAGAACCAAGGTATCAATCCAAAGAGGAGGCTCCTCAAAAGTCCCACGCACCTACACAAACAACCGAGAACTCAAGAATCAACGCAATAAAGGGGTTGTCAACCCCTTCACGGCCACTTGCGAAAGTGAGATCTAATAAATATAGTAAATAATATTTTTGGTATTTTTGGTATAGATGCAAAAAGTAAAGATGCAAATAAAATTAGATTGAAAGCAAATATGATAAAAGATAGACCCGGGGGACATAGGTTTCACTAGAGGCTTCTCTCGAGATAGCATAAGTATTACGGTGGGTGAACAAATTACTGTCGAGCAATTGATAGAAAAGCGCATAGTTATGAGATTATCTAGGCATGATCATGTATATAGGCATCACGTCCATAACAAGTGGACCGACTCACCTGCATCTACTACTATTACTCCACACATCGACCGCTATCCAAAGATGCATCTAGAGTATTAAGTTCATAAGAACAGAGTAACGCTTTAAGCGAGATGACATGATGTAGAGGGATAAACTCATGCAATATAATATAAACCCCATCTTGTTATCCTCGATGGCAACAATACAATACGTGCCTTGCAACCCTTTCTGTCAGTGGGTAAGGACACCGCAAGATTGAACCCAAAGCTAAGCACTAATCTCATGGCA
The DNA here is from genome assembly GCA_021605145.1 of Aegilops bicornis. Classification (NCBI taxonomy): domain Eukaryota; kingdom Viridiplantae; phylum Streptophyta; class Magnoliopsida; order Poales; family Poaceae; genus Aegilops; species Aegilops bicornis. The sequence continues at coordinate 415,721,287 of CM038669.1, forward strand.
AGAAAGATCAATCTAGTAGGCCAAACTAAACCGATAATTCGAAGAGACTTGCAAAGATAACTCAATCATACATAAAAGAATTCAGAGAAGATTCAAATATTATTCATAGATAAACTTGATCATAAACCCACAATTCATCGGATCTCGACAAACACACTACAAAAAGAGATTACATCGAATAGATCTCCACAAGAGAGGGGGAGAACATTGTATTGAGATCCAAAAAGAGAAGAAGCCATCTAGCTAATAACTATGGACCCGTGAGGTCTGTGGTAAACTGCTCACAACTCATCGGAGGGGCAAGGATGTTGATGTAGAGGTCCCCTGCTTGATTCCCTCCCACAGAGTGCCAAATAAGGCTCCAAGATGGGATCTCATGGATCTGAGAAGGTTACGGTGGTGGAAATTGTATTTCGTGGTGCCCTTGGATGTTTTCGGGTATGTAGGTATATATAGGAAGAAGAAGTACGCCGGTGGTCATTGAGGGGCCCACGAGACAGGGGGCGCGCCCTTCTTTCTCGTGGAGGCTCTGGTTGCTTCTTGACTTGCACTCCAAGTTCTCTGGATCATGTTCGGCGAGAAAATCACGTTCCTGAAGGTTTCATTCCGTTTGGACTCCGTTTGATATTCCTTTTCTTCGAAACACTGAAATAGGCAAAAAACAGCAATTACAATTTGGGCCTCCTGTTAATAGGTTAGTCCCAAAAATAATATAAAAGTGGAAAATAAAGCCCAATAAAGCCTAAAACAGTAGATAAAGTAGCATGGAGCAATCAAAAATTATAGATACGTTGGAGACGTATCACTCAGCCTGAAGCTAATCCTCAATATGAGGGCAATGATCAGCAAGAGCAAAGTCTTCATCTGATTCATCCTCGGGTTGCTAATGAAGTTCAGATTGAGAAGATAATTGATAGCATCAATGCACCTAGTCCACTCACTCATTCAAGAGCTACTCAAAGAGCAACACAGCTAACTAATTTATGTGGACATTTTGCATTTGTTTCAATCTCAGAACCTAAGAAAGTCGATGAAGCCTTCTTGGAACCTGAATGGATTCAAGCCATGCAAGAAGAGCTTCAACATTTCAAGTTGAACAATGTATGGGAACTAGTCAAGCGTCCTGATCCTCGCAAGCACAACATTATAGGCACAAAATGGATATATCGCAACAAACAAGACGAGCATGGTCAAGTTGTCAGAAACAAAGCACGGCTCGTTGCTCAAGGATACACACAAGTTGAAGGAATTGACTTTGATGAAACATTTGCTCCAGTAGCTAGGCTTGAACCATTCGCATACTGCTAGCTTACGCAAATCATCACAACATCCTTCTGTATCAAATGGATGTGAAGAGTGCCTTTCTCAATGGAAAGATTGAAGAAGAAGTGTATGTTGCACAACCGCCTGGCTTTGAAGACCCAAAACATCCTGATATGGTATACAAGCTCAACAAGGCAATCAGATGGCCTCAAACAAGCCCCTCGTGCTTGGTATGACACACTCAAAGACTTCCTGAAGAGCAAAGGCTTCAAACCTGGTTCTCTAGATCCCACTCTCTTTCACGAAGACATATGATGGTGAACTATTTGTGTGCCAAATCTATGTGGATGACATTATCTTCGGCTGCACCAACAAGAAATACAGTGATGAATTTGGTCACATGATGCAAGAACGATATCAAATGTCCATGATGGGAGAGCTGAAGTTCTTTCTCGGTCTTCAAATCCGTCAGCAACGCAACGGCATCTTCATATCTCAAGAAAAATATCTCAAAGACTGCCTGAAGAAGTTTGCAATGCAAGACTGCAAAGGATACACGAGGCCAATGCCAACCAAAAGTCATCTAAGCCCCGAGGCCAATGGTAAAGACTTCGATCAAAAGGTATACCGCTCCATGATTGGCTCTTTACTTTATTTATGTGCATCTAGGCCAGATATCATGCTTAGTGTTTGCATGTGTGCCCGATTCCAAGCGGCACCAAAGGAGTCGCATCACTTAGTTGTGAAGCGAATTCTTCGATATTTGGCTTACACCCCAACACTAGGATTATGGTATCCAAAGGGCTCAGAGTTTGATCTGGTTGGATTCTCGGATGCTGATTATGCTGATGACAAGGTGGATCGCAAGTCTACATCAGGCACATGTCACTTTCTGGGTCGATCTCTTGTCTGTTGGTCTTCAAAGAAGCAGAACTGTGTATCACTCTCAACTGTTGAATCTGAATACATTGCTGCTGGATCTTGCTGCGCTCAGCTTCTGTGGGTGAAGCAAACTCTTAAGGACTATGGCATCCATCTGAAGAATGTGCCACTATACTGCGATAATGAAAGTGCCATCAAGATTGCCAACAACCCAGTTCAACACTCGAAGACAAAGCACATTGAAATTCGTCATCACTTTCTCAGAGATCATGTTATGAAGGAAGATGTTGATATCATTCATGTCAAGACAGAAGAACAGTTGGCTGATATCTTCACAAAGCCCTTGGACGAGAAAAGGTTTTGCAAGTTGCGGTGTGAGCTAAATATCTTGGAATCCTCAAATGTCCTGTGAATGGACACACATCCTAACACTTATGCATTTTGATGACTTAGATGTGCAACACACGAAGTAATGTATATCTTCAATCAATGAAGACATACACTCTAAGTGTGAATACATTAATGTGGAAATTGACTTCGGAGCGCCACGATAATTGTGCTACCGTGTCCGGGTCTAATACTTCCTATACGGTGGGTAACGCCACCACCAAACTCTTGCTTAAGTGTTTTTCTTGGCGTCATATTTGCATAGTCTTCACAATTAATTTGTCTTCAACATTGATTTGAATTCATGTTTATCTTCACTATGTTGATTTGGTCTTGACTGAGTTATATACATATATAGTGTTCTGTCCTCTACATCATTCACTTATTGCTATGTCTTCGCTTTGAATCTTTTGATCTAAGTGAATGTGATCGGACCCTAACCTCTCTATGCTTTCTACCTCAAGCTCTATCTATCCAAATCATATGCATTCTGTTGAAACTGTCGAATATCTTCTCTGCGTCCTTGTCAGCAGAAGATACAGAGACAAACATTTATATCTGGTTTTAATGACATATCCTTTTGCCTGAAACCCGGAGAATTCGGAACGACCACCCCGACAATCCTGGTGCGCGTGGGAACGTGGAACAACTCTCAATGTGTTGCATGTTCGCCACGTGTCCATCAGATGTGAACCGCCAGGGGCACCTACGTAATTGCGATGTGCCGTCTCTGTCCTTATAAATACCTGTCTCGTCTCGGTCAAAAATCTTTCTTCCACCTCGCCACCTCTCGCAAACCCTAGCACCTCTGTTAAGCTCTCGACGACGCCGGCGACGAAGCGCTTAGCTGCCGCAACTTCTCCGACGCCGTCCTCACGCCGGCCGTGGACCTTGTCCTCTCCGCCGTCGCCGTAGGTGTCTTCCGTCGCCAAGTTAGGGCACAGAAGATCGAACTGCTCGGCATCCATCTTCGCTTCGTCTAGCAGTTCTTCGTGTGGTAATAAAAGTCTACTTTTTACCGTCTTTTTGATCTAATAGATTCATCCTTTCTTACTAAAAGTAGTTTCTAGATCTTCAAACATGAATCTATCTCTTTCTGCTTCTCATATTCTGCCTAGTATATTCACTTATGCTTCTTCACAAGTTAGATTTCTCACTTGTACTTATTCTTGGATTTGTACAACTCTGGAACCAACTCTCATCATATAAGTGAATGTCTTCGTGTTATGAGGTCAATGTCTTCAAACTGATTTATCTTCAAAATCTTCTGAGAATGCATATGACCTCTTCCCCTTCCCTCGCATCTCTAATCTTTGTCACAGTACATGTCCGTGGGAGAATCCCTAGGTTCTCATAGTCTCGCATTCGCTTGCGAGAATTCTTGCAGAGTCACATCAACTCACCAAGCGAGTTCCCCGCTGCATCACCGCTTTGAAGCCATTGCACGCGTCAAGCCCTTCAGTTTACATTTCATGGCAACCGAAAAGTCAGCAAGAAAGGGAGGCGCATAGCGTCGTGGTAACACTTCCAAGGACCTACCTCCAGATTTGTACGAGATGTACAAAATCGACCCGTAAGAAACCTATACAGAGCAAGATCGAATCCAATGGATTCGAAGATATTGGGCGAAGAATGGTTTAAATATCGCTTCATCATGAAGAATATGCGCAGAAGAATGCCATCAAGGCCCCACAGGGTGATATCTTGTACAAAATCTTCCACCGGGACTCAGTCGAAGCTATTGAGCAAGGCTTCTATCCTTGCATGATGCACGGACCACGTACCGAGAATGTCAATTCTTCTTCACTGCTCTGGTGTCGTGAAGACAATCTGTTCAAGCGCAACTACCAGTTCGCCAAAGACCTGGGCCATAAGAACAAGAAGGATCTCGGGCTTGACTTCAACCCTGGTCCTTCCTCACCTCGGGACAATGGCACCCATGAAGCCAATGAGAACAGGATCGGCCCCTTCTACAACCTTGCTGGCCTCATCACTCACATTGTTGTTCAAGGTGCCAAAGTGGATCATTCTGATGATGATGCTGACACCGATGAAGGTCCAGCTCCTGCCCCAAAGCCGCAGAAGCAAAAGAAGACTTAAGCTTCAAAGTCATATGTTGCTCCAAAAGCTTCGAGAGTGAAGCCATTGGCAACTGCCCCTTCTGCTCCCAGTAATAACTCTAAAGATCTCTCTCGCATCTCCATGAGGCGTGAGAAGCCACAGAAGACACCAGTTCAAAGAATCGAGTCATGCAATCGACACCGCTGCCATTCTGAGGAACGAATCTGAAACCATTGACTTGTCTTCGGATGAAGAATTTGGTGAAGATGCTCTGGAGCAGCTGATCAAGAGCAAACAAGAGGCGAAGATCTTCAACAATCTGCCCCTCTTTGATGTAAACATTCTGAAGAACTTCATTGATGAGTGGTTCGACAATCAAGATCTTAGCTTTGATGACCTTCAGCTTCCCATTGGCGTCAGTGTTGCTTTCCAAGGCGCCATTGCTCCTGTACTTGCTCTGGCTCAGCGCATAGTTGAACTGAAGCAAAAGATAGACTTCGAAAAGGAACAGTTCAAGAAGCATGTAGCCAAGCTGAATGTGGCTGATGTGCAAAAGTTCAAAGTGATGCTTAATGACCTCAAGGAGTCGTTTCGGAAGAAACGCGAGGAAGCCAAAGGCTCAAGAGAGCGCATGAAAGCACTCGCAGACAAATGCGTTCAAGCCTACAATGAAGCTGAAAACCGCAAGGCACTTGGTCATACGGCATTGACCCTCAATGGCTGCCAAGAAAAAGAAGAAGTCAACCGGCCGAAACCGAGGCACCACGGCAGAAGAACCCCACATTGTCTTCCCGCCAAGATGCTGCTCGAAGCCTAAGGCTCCTTCAAAGGCTTCAACGTAAGAAAGCCAAGGCAAAGTCAAGCCAGGAAGCGGAAAACCAAGCGCACCACTGATGAAGCACCACCCCCCAAGAAGAGAAAAACCAAGAAGAGAGATCGGGCTGCTCCCATAGAGCCCCTTGTTGTTGAACCCCTTGCTTTTGTCCCCCCTCCGTCTGCAAACCAAGAGCGCCAGATAATTGTTCATGAGCTTGCTTCCACAGAGGCTCCTGAAGCTCAAGAAATTCCAGTCGTTGACCCCATCACGACTGAAGACATTGGTCCCCAAGACAATGTAGAAGATGATGAAGTCCTTCCTCAGATCGAGCGCCCAACGGTATCATCGCCTGCTCAAATGAACAGTGAGCTTATCAGTATTGGTCGTCCTTTGACGCCAATCTCACAAGATGCATCGTAATGATCGCCCCGACAAGCAACCTCAAATCAAGACTCACCAAGTACACCCCAACAGTCACTGCGCCACATCAGCCCCATGTCCAATGATGACAACTACATGGAGACCTCACCGTCACCAAAGGCGTCGCCCATATTCCAACGGCAACCCATGAGAGGCTAGAGGCCATCCGTCTCCATGACCACCATCACAGAAGAGGACCCCAACTTGTCAAGTTCAGTGGCACGTCAAGTGTTCCCTGAAGACAATCCTTCTGTGACGGTCCCTGTGTCTGAAGCCAATGCTGCTAAAGACCCTCTGGCTGCATCAGCCAGAGCAACACAATAAGAAGAGCATGTTGCTACTCCCCCTACAACTCAAGAAGAAGTTCGTGAAGAGAACCAGTCTATGCCAGAACCTCCAACTACTCAAGTGGAGGGTGAGAATCCTGAGGCTGCCCCAAATGACATTCCTGACGCCAATGACGTTGTCATTGCCGAAGCCAAAGTGGAGCCTACAGTGGCCAATGTACAAATGGCCAATGAAGCCCATGAGGCAGATGAAGTCAATACTGCACCTGACACAAATCTGCAGCCTGAAGTCAATGCCACTGCTCCTGTTCCGCCTCCAAGGCCACATACTATCGAGCAAGCATACAACTATGGCCAGCTCGTCATTGTCAGATGGCCTATTCTGGTTCCTCCACCTGCTGCTGGTCCTCAATTTGATTACCATGCCGAGCACAGGCCTCAGGTTCAGAAGCCAAAGCCAAGACTGCCCAGATTTCCAGGTACTGCCACTTCGCCAGGATCTTTCAATGTCAACGGCTTCATTGCACACAACACCTTCTTCGATAGCGCAAATAACCCCTACACCAAGCCCAAGATTTCATGTGATCAGTTCTGGAGTTATCAGCAGCGCAGCTATTATTCATGCATTATGTAAAACCAAGGCCGCATATTTCCGCAGATATGCGCCTTTGATACCGGCCATAGCTGGCACGCTTCGCTAGAAGAAGCTCTCGATTGCTTCGTAGAGGTGGCTTATCGCAGTTTGTCACCGATAAGGAGCATCGGAATGAAGAGTTGCTGCTTCAATTCTACGCCACTCTTCATATAAGAGGCTACAACAGGGATCCAAAGACTTGGGTCCTTGAGTGGATGATAGGAAATGTTCATCATGAAGCCAAAGCATTTGATGTCACTGAGCTTACTAACCTGCCCACTCCAGGTGATCTCTATGAGCCCGGTTGTCAGCTTCACACTGCAGCTTCGGAGAGCATCTTTCACAAGTCCGAACCCGACATGAGCCAAATGCTAAGCATGATGAAGCCATTGCCTCAAGATGCAGAATATCCTAAGGAGTTCTTTGTTGGAGACCTTGAGTATCGCACAATCTATCACATCATTAGGCGAACTCTCCGCCCATCAAAGGACATTCTCCACGAGCTAAGCCGGAAGGTGCAATGAAGACATTGGTCTTCCATATTCTTCATGGCAAATGCTTCAATGCACAAGGTTTCTTCATCCGCCAACTTGCCGCATCGAGGATCGACATTTTGGCTTGAAGTTCTATGCTCCATGGATCATGCGTCTGATCAAGCTTCACACTGCTTTCAACTATCAGCCATCTGCACGCAATCACATTGTCTTCTTGCCAGATGTCGATATGTCTGTTGAAGCCATCTATCCAGAGCCTGACAAGGAGCCACTTTATCTTCATAATGTTGATCGTCAGAGCTTCACTCAGCCCCTTGAAGGTGTGCTGGCTGCCACTCGAGTCTATCCGTTGGCCGGTACTACACGTGCACCTCACCGTGCCCAAACCGAAGCCACTGAAAGCACAATTGCTCAACAGCCTCGAAGGCGTTCTCGTGTTCTCAATGACCGAGAGATTCTCGTTGGCCTGCATCAGAAACAGGATAAGCATCATGATTGGCTCAAGCGCGGATGCACGAGCCTCATGACTGACGTCAATCGCATTCACAACCTTGCAACCAAGAATGCCTTTGTCGCGCATGAAACCTGTCGACGCACATGGAAAGGGCTGACGCTTATGTGTGCTGAGGAAGATCTTCAAGATGATGGCTTCTCAGAAAGATTCAGGTTCGATTCCACTCCGCCCAATGCCGCTTCATGCGGCGCACTCCATCTCTTGAAGACTCAGAGTACTCCTCTTCTGCTGCAACCGTGAATGCTCGTGTGATCGATGATCAAGATGATGCTACTTCGCCACCACCAACACGTATCGACACTGCTCCAAGTTCGTCCGCACTGCCAAACCTCAACACCAACCCTGCATCTTCTCCTACTCCTTCTGGGAACGAGTAGAGGCTCAATGTCTTCAACCCTTTTTGGTCCTTACTTACAAAGGGGGAGAAGCTATGAGTTGATAGTCTTCAAGCGGGTTCATATGGGCGGTTGCTTTATATTTTGCCTAGTGTTTACAACTCTTGCTCTTGATACATTTGGTTGTCTGAGTTGTAACACTTAAACTCGATGGTCGTCTGCTACTTATTTGCTATTCTGTGATGCGATGATAAATTCCGCATGTGCGATGTTAACTTCCACACTTAAATCATTTTTGCAGACGTCCATTTTTCATTATGCATGTCATATTCTTCGTTACATCGAATCATGCATGATGAATTGTCTTCATAAGTTAAAGAGGATTTCCACAAGTAGAACCTGCCATGTGCATTTGCATTCCAAAAGCAAATTACTTATATGCACATCTTCAGGGGGAGCCTTTTGCTACTTATGAAGACAATACCTCATCCTTACAATTTCACATATTCATATCCCCGTTGAAAACTTGAACCAGTTTGTCATCAATCACCAAAAAGGGGGAGATTGTAAGTGCATCTAGTGTCACCCCTAGTTTGGTTTTGGAGTATTGACGACAAACGTGGTTGAGGGACTAATGTGTTTGTGAGAATTGCAGGATAACACAGGTAGTAGTCCCTCCTTGATTCGGTTTACCTACCGGAGATGACCCCTAAAAATGTATGAAGACATTGAAGACTATGGTGGTACGTGAAGATATTCACATTGAAGACTATGACAAAAGAAGACATTGAGTGAAGACTATGGAGCGCGAAGACTTAGTTGTTTCGTTGTTTCTTTTCTTCTTTGTTGAATCATAGGAACCACCGCACTATTAAGTGGGGTCCAAGTGAACAAAGTCAGAGTGACTGAAGTGATGCTCAACCAAAATCCTATGTCTTCGAGCGAAGACAATGAGAGCAAATCTTATCCAGAGTTGGATAAGTCAGCTTTACTTGTAGCCCAAGTCAAGCTGCCGCGTGTGTTTGAAATCTGACCGCCAGACACCTGCTGGCCTTAGTGACCCAGGGTCATTTCGGACAAATCTGGTCGGGTTGCCTAGTGGCTATAAATAGCCCACCCCCTACACCATAAATTGGTGGCTGCTCAGAGTTAGTGCACGGCTTTGGTCGTTGAGAGCAACCCACCTCCGAAGAGTTTGAGAGAGAAATCCTTGTCCCCTGTCTGCGTGATCTGAAGACTTGTTACACTTGAGGACTGTGAATCCTCCAGCCGGTTAGGCGTCGCGTTCTGTGCATCCAAGAGTAATTGTGGATCGCCGGTGAACGAAGTTTGTGAAGGTTTGAAAGTCTACCTTGAAGACTTACCAGAGTGATTGGGTGGGGACTGTGTGTCCTTAGCTCAAGGGGAATAAGGTGAAGACACGGTCTTCTGAGTTCAATCTCAGCCTCCCTAATTGCACGCATAGCTTGTCACAAAGAATCGAACTGGTCGAACAAATCCTTGTCTTCACAACATACCGTTCTATTTCTTACTCTCCTTACTTACAGCTTTGTCTTTGTGAAGTCATTGCACGATTGCTCTACCTGTTTGACTTCACCGTGTGACTACTTGTTACGATTGGCTTCATACTATCTTCCATCCCGATCCTACTTCCTAGCTGCTATCACCATCATGCTTTAGCTTCATACTGCTTGACTATGGCTTGTCTAGTGTAGTTCATCTTCCGCTGCATGTTTATAGGTTTAGTTTTCATATTTGTCTTCGAAACTTCCATGTTTTGAAGACTTTCATAAAAATCGCCTATTCACCCCCCCTCTAGTCGATAATTAGCACTTTCAGTAAGAGCTATAATTTTTCCATCAAGCCACCAACAAAACATGAGCTAGCTTCGGAGCCCGAGGGCTCAAAACCCGACAACTCCTAACCTGGGGCTCGGGGGCTGCATACACAGAGCAGCACGACATCATGGCGGTTATTCCGACCTGGACCAAGCCCATCCTTGCTTTTCCCTTGTAGAAAAGCTCCCAGTCGACAAGGAAGATGCCCAGTGAATTGTGCGCCCATTTGAGGCATATACTCCAATCAAGGGAGAGTTGTATAAACACAATGTTACCAGAATTGTGTATCACTGAAAGAAGGCCAGGAAATCTTATGACTATGATACATAAACGAAGGGTAAAAGGTGATGCAAAATGTACTCATCAACATACCAACAAGAAATGTACCTGAAGAAACTCCGGGCAACATGGTTGAAGGTGTAGGGGGGATTTTTATTGTAGAGAGTGGGAGCCCGAGGTAATTTTTAGGAAATGATGAAACAGTGCACCCGGAGGTGGCTGCATCAAGAGGGCCATAGGTTGATTGGTGTTTAGAGGAACATAAGTAGTTTTTTGGAAGTTGATAGCCAACCCGATGGCGAGGACAAATAATATAGGAAGGATTTGTGGTGAATATCAACGTCATCTTTTGCGTTGGAAATTCTTAGAGGGTTGTCATCTTATTGTAGCACCGCTGGGCGAAGGTTTGGTAGATTGGGTGGCTAAGGTTTTCATCTGAAGTGTGAGCGGGTGCTACCATGCGTTGAAGTACCGGCTATGATGATGAATATATAGGGGGTAGAGGGCCGCCTTGTCCAAGACCATTATTACAATTGATCCAAGACACGGGAACCCCACTTTGGAGGACAATTGTTTTCCTAGAGTGGGGTACCTTTTTTTATCCAGGAGAACCATGCCAGAGGGAAGCCCCTAATGTACAAGAGCAAAAGCAAGGAGTTCGAGCAAAATAGTGTTGAAGGCATTGTGGAAGTCTAACTTGATCACCATTGTTTTTTGAGTGGGAAGTGCTAAGTAGGCCATCGGCATAGATAAAAAATATGCATTATCTCTACCAAGATGAATCATGTTTGCCAAGGAATGTGGCAATGCTTTTTTTTGGGTGGGTGGGTGGGGGGGGGGGGGGAGGATTTTGTAGGGAGAATTGTTGGAAAAGCATCCAAGATTTTGGCCATGCCATTTTTTGGCAAGAGGACCGTGAAGGCTCTGTTGAATCTTTCGACATCATAGTTTAGAAGGTGCAAGTTATGGAAGATTGAGAGCAGTATGTGTTTGATAGAGTGCCCCTATAGAAAGTTGGTCCTAGGCCGTATGGGCCCAAATTGGCATTTTGGTCCATTTGATCAAAGAAGGGAGCCTCAAGAAATATGATTTGTGCTATGGAATATTTGTAAAGGAGATGTGGGGAGAAGTTCGTGCGTGAGGTTCTAGTGTTTCTAGAGAGAGGTGTGATATTTTTCCTGGAATGGATGATTTTTGATCATGTGAGGAGAACTCTAGTCCCTAGCCTTTGAGGATTGCACACAATTGTCCAGATGCTCCCCCGCTCCTAACCCTACCCCGCCTGCGGCGGCACCGCCAGAACAAGACCGAGCGCCCGACCGCCTCCCATTCACTCCAGCATCCCTCCTCTTCGCCGCCGCCGGGTGTCGCAGTAAAGCTCAGGTGCCGCAATGATTTGCCGGCGGCGTTTCTCCTCGGCTAACGATTCGGTCAGGACGGCGGCGGTCCGCGATGGCCGGATCTACGGTAGTGGCGCGGGGCGGCGGCAGCCAGGCAGGTGGCAACGTTCGGCAACGAGTCTAGCGACGGCGGCTTGGGCACCCGATCTGGGTCCAGATGGGCTTCGAGCGGGCCGCACTTGTTGATGTCCGCGTACCGTCCCGTCAATGGCATGCTGCTCCTGGGATCGACCCGCATCACGAGGACGTCGGGGGGCTCCGGCCATGGGCATGGCGGTGGTGGCCACCTCCTTCGCCGGAGATGGTCAGCCTGAGGCTGGGTGGTCGGATCTCCAGGTCCGTCATCTAGTCCCGGCTGCGAGTTGGGGAGACAGAGTTGCCGGTGAAAACCGAGCCGATGGCGGCGTTTTGCGTCGTTACCTTGATGAATGCATCGTCGTGTAACTTCTCTCGACCCACTCGTGCTGCTTCGGGGGAAACCCTAAGATCTGGTCATCCAGATCGGATGATGGCGGTACTGCGGTGTGTTACTATCTTGAGAGCATCGTTTGTGGAGCAGCGCTGGAAGACAGAGGCAGGAGGTGGAGCAGCTAAGTCTTGCACAGAGCTTCGGTGGAGATGTCAAGTCATGCCTGACCGACATGTGCTACGTTGTGTCATGCCTGGTCGGCAGGTGCTACGCACAACAGATCTTCCAGAGTCTTCACGTCTGGATGAATGCGCGCAGGGCGGTGGCCCCGATGGTGTCAGGACCCCGATCCTAAGTCACACCGATCTAGCATGTAACACATCATATCACTTTGCGGCCTCACGCACGGTATTCCCACGGGTGTCGCCTTACCATGGCCCGGACCGTTTAGCCTTTTGGCTCACGATATGATAGTGTCGCTAGCATCCATATGACAAAGAACCGGGCCGACATGGCTAGTCGTGAACCCAAAGCGGCGCTAACCTATGGGGACAGGCATACATGAATCACATCGAGCATGTCGGTCATCAACGTATATATTCGGGTCAGAGCACTGGCTATGAGGACTCCGGTACCCGGGCCAGAAAGCAGCTAGGCAGACTCGAATAACACCGCGTGACATTTCCCGAAGGGATGCATATAGGAACGGCGTGAAACACATGCCGGCCAGTCAAGTGTCCAAGCAGTAGTCTTTGGGCTAGCAGGACTCCGTGAACCGGTCAGAGCGGACTACTATCGCCGTACACGAGACTACATTTCCCCATATGAGAGGCTGCCAAGGATAAACAACTAGTTTGTCGGATCCCACACATACCAAGCATTTCAAACATACACACATTATGCTCAATATGCGTAGATACAACATGGCATCACAACATAACTCTACGACTCAAATATTATTCAATAGGCTCAAGAGCGAGATATTACAAACATGGGTCTCATGACCCAACACTCGAGCATACAAGTCAAAGCACAAGCGGAAGCTAATCATGTCCGGGTACATAACTATAAATGAAAAAGGCCGAGAAGCCCGACTATCTACCGAGATCTCGCCGAGGGCACAAGATCGTAGCCGAGGTAACAAGCTAAACGTCAAGTCCAAGCGGAACTACTAGCGAGACCGACGCCTCTCTCGCAAAACATAAAATAAGCAAACGTGAGTACAATTGTACTCAAGAAGACTTACATCGTAACTAACTACATATGCATCATTATCAAAAGGGGTGGTGGAGTTTGATCGCAGCAAGCCAGCTTTGACTCGGTGGCTATCCCGAACTACGATCGCAAGTAACTCTTTTGAAGTGGCGCATTACGAGTCCACATATTCACCATATCAATACACCACTATGGACCCGCCTCCGCCTCCCCTACGAGAACGCCATCCATAGCACTCACGCTTATCTTGCGCATTTTAGGGTATCCACTTCCACTTGTCTATGAACTATGCAAGGGTCCAAGTTTCCATATCCGAGGAATCCGGCTATTCGAATAGATAATGATAACCCCGCAGGGGTGTACTTCTTCACACACGCCTCGCCACTTATCGCCTCAGACATCGCCATGTACCTCGGCAACCTTCAAGCGGAAGCCGGGCGAGGAGTCGGCCACGACCGACTAACCACACAAGTCTCTCGCCCGTGTTCATCGCCTATTCGGGTTCCATCCGCAGGAGATCCGGCCGGGTGTCGCCACGGCCCCAAACGATGTGAGCAGGGTTCCCAAGCCCACCAACCGGGTGCCACTTGGTACACCGTACATCAGGCCTAGTCTGTCCAAGCCCACCTGCACTGGTGCCACTTGGTAGACTACTAACACTACCTACAAACACCGTAAACTAGTTGCAACTCCCGGACAGAGATCAAGTTGATTAATAAGTCGAGAGGGTCGAGTTACCGGAACCCAATGTGTGGTAGTAACTGTTCATGGATCACAAACACGTAACTCAGTTCTCGAGGACGGCTGCAATGAGACAACCCACCATGTACTCCTACATGGCCTCTCACCGCTACCTTTACCAAATCGTGTTCACACACTTAGCTCACACACAATAGGACATGTTCACAACAATTCCAATTCATTCCCAATGAATCGTAATCCGACTTAACTCTAAGCAAGAGCAGGCATGACAAACAAGCATAAATGAGTAGGCACAACATGGCTCAAACAATTCCTACTCATGCTAGTGGGTTTCATCTAATTACTTGTGGAATGACAGTCATGCAAAGGATCAAGGGGTTCAGCTACCGCAGCAAGTAACAGTTGAATCGTTGTTGTCCTAATGCAGTAAAATAGAGCAGGAGCGAGAGAGTGGGATTGTATCGGAATGAACAAGGGGGTTTTGCTTGCCTGGCACTTCTGAAGATAATATAGTTCTTCATCGGTGTCATCGATTTCATCGTCGATACATCGTCTACCGGGAGGGGACAAACACCAGTAACTGAGAAAGAACACAATCAATGCAATGCACATTCACATGAATGACATGTCATAATAAGGTACTGAATTCACCTAATGCAATAATAACCCAAGTTAGTTGAAGTGGAATTCAAACAAGGTTGAACTCCAACTCCAAATGCTAGTTCATAAATTACCCTAATCATGATTCATCCTATTCAGTGAGGTTAACTTGTTCAAACATGCATGATCATGGCATAAACAGATTCTTCATATTTTTCTGATCATTTTTCATATATAAATTATTTCCATCCGAGTTACGGTTGAATTTATATGATTTTTAGAAGTTTAGAGTATTTTCAAATTTACTGAATTAAATTAAATCTAGAAACCTAGTTATTAAGGGCCACCGACGTCAATGTGACGTCACGGGTCAACAGGGCGCCCAGTCAAACCCGACGTGTGGGGGCCACACGTCGATGACTAACTAAACTAACCTAGTCAATTTGCACTAACCTAGGTTAAGTTAAATTAGTTTAAACCTAAACTAAATTAGTTAGACGCAAGGGCCCGATGTCACGATTCGGTGGTCAAACCCCGTCAGGGTCATCGCCATCGGGCTTGACGCCGGGCGACGCCGAACGCGGGCGAGCGCCGCTGGTTGCTCCAATCGGCTAAAAGCGCCGGAGGGCACTGTGGGAAGCCCTTCCTCCCAAGCATCCAACAGAGACCACAGGCGCGGGTCGCCGGAGTTGGCGACGGCAGTTGAGCCGGGCGGCCGAACCCACGGCACGACGCAAACGTCATGCAGGTGCACGGGAGGCCAACCGAGGGCTCTCTACGGCTTCTGTGGACCTGTGGAACATGCCGAGCTACGGGACGAAAGCAGAAAGCTCGGGGCTGAGGCTCACGGCCATGGCGGTGGCCGGATTCGGTAAGAAGGGCGGCGGCTACAGGCTGCTGCCGAGAGAGAGAGAGATGAGGGAACGCCATGAGCTCACTGGGAGGTCGAAGGCAAGCTCACCGGCTCGTGAGGCGGATGACGCCGAATTGGCTGACGGCATCCATGGGTCCAAGAGGGAAGAACGGCGGGCGGCGCCTGGGTGCTCCGGCCGGAGACTCGGTGAGGAGGCGAGGTGGAGTGGCGGAGCTTGTGGGCTAGTCGGGAGGAGAGGGTGGCGGTGGCAGTGGAGCCTCGTCGGTGGCGGCATCTCCGTTCAGTGAGCTCGGGGAAGAGGGCCAGGGGAAAGAGAGGGAGCGGCGAGTGAGGGAGAGGAGCGAGGGGGCACGGGCGTCGCTGTGGCGTCGCAAGGAGGTCGGGGAGGGCTGTGCAGGCCGGAAGGGAGGAGGTGGCGAGCTCGGCTGCGTCAGAAACCTCCTCTCGCCATCGGGCAGAGGTAGGCGACGAGCGGCGTGTCGGTTGGTGGCTGGGCCACCAACTGGGCCAATGAGGGAGAGGGAGAAGGTCAATGGTGGGCTGCAGTAAAACCAGGTAGTCCTTCTCTCTCTTTTATTATTTCTGTTTTTTTTCTATTTCATTCTGTTTTGTTTTAGTTTAGTAAAATACTAAACCATTTAAATAAATCCTGAAAATAATTGTGGGCATTAACTAAATTATTACAGAGGCCCTTAACTATTTTCCAGAATTGTTGGAGCATTTAAAAATAATATTAATAGTATTTAAATGCCCCAATTCAAATACAATATGGTTTATTCAAAAATCCAAAATGCCTTGGAAAAATATCCATCATCTCTGGATATGGTTTTCACCTTTTTCCATTAATCATGAACATTTTTGCAAACCACTTTGGGTTTTTGAAAATATTTTTGAATTTAAACCTATTTGAATTGCTTTAGTGCTAGGGCTTGATCATCCCCATTTCAAATTTCATGGAAATTAAACATGATGCATGGATGCAATGCTACTAGTTACAAGCAAGCTCTAGAGTTGATCTGGGGCTGTGACAGATGGGTGCCGTGGTGGCATCGACGAATGTCTGGAATGGCAAGGATGATGTGAATCTCTATCCTGAAGATGGGTCAGCGGTACGAGGATGATGGCAGCTTTTGGCTTTTAAAATGTGTGCATGTGGTGCAAGCTTTAGGTCTGTTGCACCGGCTGTTGGTCCCGATACGTTATGTGGATGGATCGGAGACGACACCGGTTTTAGATATGGGGGATGAAAGCACTCCATATTATCGAGTATGTAGGTGTGAGTGGTGGCTTCGGTGTGCTTGATGTATTTTTTTGTTGGACCTTTGTGAAATAATTAATAAAGATGGTTGTATGCATCGATTGATGCAGAGGTCGGGGGTTTAACCTTCTTTTCCAAAAAAAATCCTTTGAGAATAGAGATTTTTTTTTCAAAATCATTGGGGTCTGACGCATGGATAACTAGCGTTTTCATGGCCGTCTATGGCTGTTTTCATCCCACTATGCCAAAAGATGACTATTAATTTGCCGAATGGCACATTGCTTTGTCGTCTTCTTTGCTATTTTTGAGTTGAAAGTAATTACTAGTATATGAACAAAATTGTTGCTCCTCACCACTAAAAAAACGTGTAAAAATGATCTTTTCGTAGGAGGATAAACATATGGTTAAAAGTTCATGATTCGACGTCGAAAGCTACACCGTGATTCCCTATCAAGATTGAGAAGAATGAACGGTAAGAAGAAACAAGAGTGCGGTACACCTAGATTCCCAGAATCCTTGTCAAGATGAATAAATGGTAAGAAAAAGAGGGCAATAGCGAATGAAAGTTACACCCAGAGATTCCCCATCAAAGAGCAAGAAAATCAGGAGGGCAATGAGAGCTACATGCATCCTATTCCTTGTCAAGAAGGAAAAAATGCCAAGGAGCGGAGTGCGATAAGATGCGTGCAAGCAACGTCCGCTCAACCGTCCAACTCCACGCACGATCCGAGTCACCGGGCGCTCCCGTGAGTTTCCACGCAGGATCCGAGTCAGTCAAGCGTTCAACTCCTCCGACCGAATCCCCAGGGATCTCGCGCCCATGCCACTCCTCCCCCGCTAACCTCTCTCCCTATTTTCCAACCGATTTCCAGCTCACCTCACCGCTAGTATTTTGTGTTTTCCTTGCCGTTTCGCGAGTCTTCCTCGCTCGCCCTCGCTCTATAAAACCCGGCTGCCGCGCCACACCTGCTTCCACCATTCTCGGATTCCTACGCATTCGTTCGCTCCCAGCCTCACACTGCACCGATCAACACCAGCGTCGTCTCCGACTTCTTCTTCTTCCTCTGTCTACTCGGTTGATTCCTTTGACCCGTCGTTCGTTCGCTGGTCGGTGGTTTCATCCATCGTCCGGTCACGGGAGAAGAGCAGCCAGCGTCTCTTTTCGTTGCTTTCTAGCGACCCCTCCGAGTCCGACCTTCCATGGCCATCGCCTCCCGCATCACGAAGCGCGCGCTCTCCACCTTCGCCGCCGCAGCCAAGCTCCCGGAGGCGGCCATCGCGGCCGCTGGCGCGGAGGCGGTGCCCGCGCCGTCGTCCGCGCAGCACCAGCAGCACCAGCAGGTGCTGGAGTTTGAGGACACCGAGAGGCTCTTCACCGGGGAGCCGTCCACGGCTCTGGTGCGCACGCTCGCGGCGCTGCAGTTGATGTCCGCGGGCCCGCTGGTGGACGTGGGCCTCGCGGCGCTGCGGTCTCCGGCGGTGGCCGCCAGCCCCGTGGTCCAGGCCGCGGCGCGGGCCACGGCGTACAAGCACTTCTGCGCCGGGGAGACCGCCGATGAGGCCGCGGCCCGGGTGCAGCGCCTCTGGCGCGGTGGCATGGGCGGGATCCTCGACTACGGCATAGAGGACGCCGAGGACGGCGCCGCCTGCGACCGCAACGTCGCCGGCTTCCTCGCCGCCGTCGACGTCGCCGCCGCGCTGCCGCCGGGATCGGTACGTCAACCGTACATAACTCTGTTTTTTTTTCCTTCGTTGTCATCCGTGGCGTGCGTGCGCGCGTAGCAGTGGTACGGAAGAGTGCCACGTCGGAGGGAATCCTCGGTCTGCGCTAGTGGACACCCGGATTCCTTGGGAATCTTCTCGCAGTAAACTGAATCGCACGGCTGTCACTGTGCGTGGGCCCTGAAAACCAGCCGCCTGATCGTGTTCCGACAAGCTCGCCATCGCCATGCCTTCTCCACCGCTCGTTTTCATCTACAGCTTCCCATCAAAACCCTACTATTTGTTTTTCCTTATTTAGACATTTCCCAGCAGCTTAACCAAAATATTCAGAAATAATTAGCCAGTCTGATTAAGCTTGGCACTCCTACTTAGTACTAGTGACTAATTATGCTGTGTTTGTGCGTGCAGGCGAGCGTGTGTATCAAGATCACGGCGCTGTGCCCGATCGCGTTGCTGGAGAAGACGAGCGACCTGCTGCGGTGGCAGCACAAGAACCCATCGGTGCACCTGCCGTGGAAGCAGCACGCCTTCCCGATCCTGTCCGACTCGAGCCCGCTGTACCTGACGCCGTCGGAGCCGGCGGCGCTGACGGCGGAGGAGGAGCGCGAGCTGCAGCTGGCGCACGACCGGCTGCTGGCCGTGGGCGCGCGGTGCGCGGAGCACGACATCCCGCTGCTGGTGGACGCCGAGTACGCGTCGGTGCAGCCGTCCATCGACTACTTCACCTTCGTTGGCGCGCTGGCGTGCAACGGCGGCGGGCGGCCCATCGTGCACGGCACCGTCCAGGCGTACCTCCGCGACGCGCGCGACCGGCTGGAGGCCATGGTGCGCGCGGCCGAGGAGGAGCGCGTGTGCCTCGGGGTCAAGATCGTCCGCGGCGCCTACCTCACCAGGGAGGCCCGGCTGGCGGAGTCGCTGGGCGTGCCGTCGCCGATCCACGGCAGCATCCAGGACACTCACGACTGCTACAACGGCTGCGCAGCCTTCCTCCTGGAGCGCGTCCGCCGCGGGTCCGCCTCCGTGATGCTGGCCACCCACAACGTGGAGTCCGGGCAGCTGGCGGCGGCGAGGGCGCAGGAGCTGGGCATCGGCAAGGGCGACCGGAACCTGCAGTTCGCGCAGCTCATGGGCATGGCGGACGGGCTGTCCCTGGGGCTCCGCAACGCGGGGTTCCAGGTGAGCAAGTACCTGCCCTACGGCCCCGTGGAGCACATCATCCCCTACCTCATCCGGCGGGCCGAGGAGAACAGAGGACTGCTCTCCGCTTCCGCCTTCGACCGGCAGCTGCTCCGGTAAGGATCCTAGCACGCACACCATGCATCGATCTCTCGTTATGGTATTCAGAATTAGGATCGATTGTTTTGTGCCTTGCGTTCATGGCTAACTGATTCGTGGTTGGATCGTGCAGGAAGGAGCTGGTTAGGAGGTTCAAGAATGCGGTGATGGGACGGGAGTGAGGAGGCCGGCGGGAGGTTCACGGGGGAGAAGCGACGGAGTTAGAAGTTGTAAATATGCATTGTTGTATCGCCACCTGAATGAATGAATGAAATAAACGAAATAACGCTGTTGTTCGATCGTCAGGCTACGGTTCAGTACTGCACCAAGCTGTTATCTTTTGCCTTTTTGAAAAGAAGCACGTGTTGCTGTGTTTATTTATGTTTTCATCTACGGACGGACACATCTACAAACACACAGTGAACCACCAAATGGTCATATACTCGTTATAAATGCCTTGGTAGATGTATCGCAACGTTACATGATGCTACAAATTTTCAATTTAAGAACAGTAACAAAGAACAACAAATCCTCTAAATTCGTCCTATTTAGTAAACTTTGGAAAAAAGCTGTCCGGCCAGCAAATGCGAAGAAAAAATGATGACTGGTTGGTCCGCTCGTTGCGCTAACTCTCATTATGCTCGAGCGCTGATTCACCAGTCGCTTGTTCCACTTTTCACTCGGAATATCTCGCTGGTTGGCTGGTTGACCGTTGCATTCATGAATTAGAATAAAGTTTGCAAATTTTTAAGAAGTTCATGAAATTTGAAAAAAATAGTGAAATAGGAAAAATAATCGTGAAATTTTTAAAAAGTACCCGAGCTAACGGTTCATGCATTTGAAAAATTTCACGCATTTGGGAAACTTTCACAAATTTGAAAAAAGGATTGACGCGCTAGAAAATCCAGGAATTTAATAAAATTTGAAAATTTTCATAGAAAATAAGTAAAAAGGAAAAACCTAAAAACAAAAAAGAAACATAATAACAAAAAAACTCGATAGAAAAACCCAGCTGGAAAAGGTAGAAAAAAACAAAATTGGCAGTATATGGGCCGGCCAGCTACTAACCTAGCATATGGCGAGTGATTACAGGCACGACTATGTCTCGCCTTCAGCGGGAGTAACTAGTTAACGAGCGCTTCTTCAGGAGTCTCACAATGATAAGCGTCACTTGGCACGCTCTCAGCTATTTGTCATGTGTCACGCTCTGGGCGTTACCTACAGATTTTGTTTTTTTTTCACGCGTTTTTGGCTTTTTAAGCGGGTATTTTCGGGGGGTTTCAACGTCTCGGTTTTCCACCTGTCTTCCTTAGTTTTTGGATAAAAAAAATCAAAAAAAAATATTTTTTTTGTGTGAAAAAACGCTTTTTTTCCTTTCGCAAGATTCACGATTTTTCTTCCATGAAAAGCACGGTTTTGCTTTCGCGAGAGTCACGGCCGTGCCTCTCGAAAACGGAAAAACTTGTTTTCTGTTTTTTTTTCCTTTCGCGAGAGGCACGGCCGTGCCACTCGGAAACGGATAAAAAATGCATTTTCTGTTTTTTCCCTCCCGCGAGAGTCACGATTTTGCTTCCACGAGAGGCACGGTTGTGCTTTCGCGAGAGCCACAGCCGTGCCTCTCGGAAACAAAAAAACGTGTTTTCTATTTTTGTTTTCTTTTATGAGAGGCACGATTTTGCTTCCGCGAGAGGCATGGTTGTGCTTTCGCGAGAAACATGGCCGTGCCTCCCGCGGAAATGAAAAAAAATGCATTTTCTCTTCTTTTTTTCTTCCACGAGTGGCGCGGTTTTTTTTTTCTGCAAGAGGCACGGTTGTGATTTTGTGAGAGGCACGGGTTTTTTCGTCCGATTTTTTTCGTGGAAAAAAAGTTCGCCAAAACCTACCAACATGGGTTCCAGTTTTGAAAATCTCGACGCGAGGAATCCAACGGTGAAAGTTCAAGATTTGGACGCATGTTTAAGAGATAAAACATTTTGAATAAACGGATCTAGAAAAAAGGGGAAAACTCGCAGGTTGCGACAGGTGGCGCACATGCAGCCCGCACTTGTCGCAACCTGGAAAGGTGGGAGTGATCTTTGCAATGAATACTCCTCAATTAGTGATTTCCGCCTTCAGCTAGAGGCGAGGAACCCTCACTGAAGGGAGACCGAGATGGCCGGCCCAGGAGTGCGGGAGGCCGCAACATACTATCTTTTTGGTTTCCAGTTTCATTTTTTGGTTCACTTGTTTTTACTTTTGCTTATACTTTGAAATATTCTAAATATATATCACACAAAACACTCTATAAAACATTTAAAAAAATGTTGACCAAGCATTTGAAAAATGTTGAATGTGTAGAGTGAAAATGTTTATCATGTATACAAAAAATGTATTAAAAATGTATATAAATTTTTTGATCATCTATTTAAAAAGGTTAATGAAGCATTTGAAATTTTTATGAACAAGATTTAGATATTTTTGACAAGAATTTGAATATAGTTAAATATGTATAGATAGAATGTTGATCATGTATTAAAAATGAAGAATGATATTTTTGACAAGAATTTGAATATAGTTAAATATGTATAGATAAAATGTTGATCATGTATTAAAAATGAAGAATTTTTATGTCATATATATAAATGTAATCAAGAATTTGAAAAATATTGATAGAGTATTTGAAAATATTAAATGTGTATAGGAAAAATGTTGATCGATATTAAAATTGATGATTTTTTTATCATGTATTTTAAAATGTTGAAAACTTACTTGAAGATGTTTATCCAGCATTTGAAAAATATTAAATTCCTATAGAAAAATTGTTAAACATGTACTAAAAATGCTGAATTTTTCTAAAAATGTATATAAAAGTATTAATGAATTATTTGAAAATGTTGAACATGTACTTAAAAATGTTAATCAAGCATTTAGAAAGAGTTAAATGTGTATAGAAAAAAAAATCGACCATGTGTTAAAAAATGATGATATTTTTGATCACGTATTTAAAAATGGTGCAAATGTATTTGGAGAATGTTGAGCAAACATTAGAAAAATGTTAAAAATCCTATAGAGAAAAATGTTGGCCA
This sequence comes from Aegilops bicornis, assembly GCA_021605145.1. Classification (NCBI taxonomy): domain Eukaryota; kingdom Viridiplantae; phylum Streptophyta; class Magnoliopsida; order Poales; family Poaceae; genus Aegilops; species Aegilops bicornis. Next base: position 415,744,018 of record CM038669.1, read on the forward strand.
TGTATTACAAAATGCTGAATTATTTTGATATTGCATATAAAAAATATTAATCAAACATTCCAAAAGTTGAACAGGTATTTGAAAAATGTTAATCAAGCGTTTAGAAAATGTTAAATTTGTATAAAAAATGTTGTCAATGTGAAGAAAATATTAGTTAAGCATATAAAAAAATGTTAAAAGTGCATAGAAAAATATTATCTTGCATTTCAAAAATGTGTATACTAAACATATTAACCATGTATTAAAAAAGGTCAAACTTGTATTAAAAAAATTGACATATTAAAAAATGTAGTATGAAACACAAAAGAAAAACCCGGAAATGAAAACCGAAAAAGAAACAAAATAAAAGAAAAACCAAAGAAACAAGGAAAACCAAGAACTAAACAAACTAAACCAAAAAGGAAAAAATATCAAAAATAAAACCGAAGAAACAAATGTAGAAGAATAAAGAATTAAAACAAAACAAAAACCTAAGAAGAGAAAAGAAAAGAAACAAATGAAAACGAAAAAGCATCGATAACCAAAGAACCAACTGAAAAAAATGGAGAATAAAAAAAGAAATAAACCGAAGAAAACCTAAGAACATGGAAGAAAATGAAAAAACAGAGAAAGGAAAAAAAGGAAAGAAAGAAATATAAGTAAAAAAAGAAAGAAATAAATAAATAAGATCAAAGAAAAAAATACAAGTAAAGAAAAACCGAACGAAAACAGAGAAAAACCGTGATAAATAAAACAGAAAAACCTAGGAAAAATGTAGAAGAAACGATGCAAAACCCCGCTTGTTTGGACTTAACTATACCCCGCGCTACTAGTCTATCACGAATCCGATGTAAACCTAGTGGCTGGCACCTGCTCGCTCCTTTTTCTCTCCTCTGTTTTTCCTTTCTGCGCGAATGGCCCCCTGTTGGAAATATGCCCTAGAGGCAATAATAAAAGCATTATTATTATATTTCTTTGTTTATGATAATTGTCTTTTATTCATGCTATAATTGTATTATCCGGAAATCGTAATACACGTGTGAATACATAGACCACAATACGTCCCTAGTAAGCCTCTAGTTGACTAGCTCGTTGGTCAACCGATAGTCATGGTTTCTCGACTATGGACATCGATGTCATTGACAGCGGGATCACGCCATTAGGAGAATGACGTGATGGACAAGACCCAATCCTAAGCATAGCACAAGATCGTGTAGTTCGCTTTGCTAGAGCTTTTTCAATGTAAAGTATCTCTTCCTTAGACCATGAGATCGTGTAACCCCGGATACCGTAGGAGTGCTTTGGGTGTACCAAACGTCACAACGTAATCGGGTGACTATAAAGGTGCACTACAGGTATCTCCGAAAGTGTCTATTGGGTTGACACGGATCGAGACTGGATTTATCACTCCGCATGACGGAGAGGTATCTCTGGGCCCACTCGGTAATGCATCATCATAATGAGCTCAAAGTGACCAAGTGTTTGGTCACGGATCATGAATTACGGTACGGTAAAGTGACTTGCCGGTAATGAGATTGAACGAGGTATTGGGATACCGACGATCGAAGTCTCGGGCTTGTAACGCATCGATTGACAAAGGGAATAGTATACTGTGGTTGCTTGAATCCTCGACATCGTGGTTCATCCGATGACATCATCGAGGAGCATGTGGGAGCCAACATGGGTATCCAGATCCCGCCGTTGGTTATTGACACAGAGCCGCCCGGTCATGTCTCAAGATGTCTCCGAACCCGTAGGGTCTACACACTTAAGGTTTGGTGACGCTAGGGTTATTAGGAAGACTTGTATGTGATTACCGAATGTTGTTCGAGTCCCGGATGAGATCCCTGACGTCACGAGGAGTTCCTAATAGTCCGGAGGTAAAGATTTATATATGGGAAGTTGTCATAAGGACACCGGAAGGTTTCGGGCTTATCGGTATTGCACTGGGCCACCTAAGGGTTCCGGGGTCCACCGAGGGGCCACCTCCTGGGGCCACATGGGCGGCGTGGGGCAGGAGCCAGCCCCTGGAGGGCTGGGCGCCCCCCTTGGGCCCATGCGCCTAGGGTTTGGGGGGGGAACCCTAGAGGGGGCGCCCCCTTTGCTTGGGGGGCAAGTCCCCCCTCCCTGGCCGCCGCCCCCCCTCTAGATCCCATCTAGAGGGGCCGGGTCCCCTAGCCCCTTCCCCTATAAATAGAGGGGTGAGGAGAGGGCTGAACACCTAAGCCAAGGCGCAGCCCCTCCCCTCCCCAACACATCTCCTCCTCCGCACGCGTGCTTGGCGGCCTGCCGAGATCTTCTTGCACCAACAACACCACGCCCGTCGTCAGCTGCCGTTGGAGCTGTCTTCCTCAACCTCTCCTTCCTCCTTGCTGGATCAAGACGGAGGAGACGTCCGTCTGCACTGCACGTGTGTTGAACGCGCGAGGTGCTGTCCGTTCAAGACTTGGTCATCGGTGATCTGAATCACGGCGAGTACGACTCCATCATCACCATCCCCTTGAACGCTTCGCACTCGATCTACAAGTGGTATGTAGATGCAAACTCACTCCCTTGACTCGTTGCTTAGACGAACTCATAGATGGATCTTGGTGAAACCGTAGGAAATTTTTTAATTTTCTGCAACGCTCCCCAACAAAGGGCATCATGAGCTAGGTCTATGCGTAGTTCTCTATTGCACGAGTAGAACACAATTTTGTTGTGGGCGAGATCTTGTCAACTTGCTTGCCGCTACTAGTCTTATCTTGCTTCAGCGGTATTATGGGATGAAGCGGCCCGGACCAACCTTACACGCACGCTTACGTGAGACCGGTTCCACCGGTGACATGCACTAGTTGCATAAGGTGGTCAAGCGGTGTCTGTCTCTCTCACTTTAGTTGGAGCGGATTCGATGAAAAGGGTCCTTATGAAGGGTAAATAGAAGTTGACAAAAATCACGTTGTGGTTATTCGTAGGTAAGAAAACGTTCTTGCTAGAACCCAATTGCAGCCATCGTAAAAGATGCAACAACAATTAGAGGACGCCTAACTTGTTTTTGCAGCAATTGTCATGTGATGTGATATGGCCGAAGTTGTGATGAATGATGAATGATATATTGTGATGTATGAGATCATGTTCTTGTAATAGGAATCACGACTTGCATGTCGATGAGTATGACAACCGGCAGGAGCCATAGGAGTTGTCTTTATTTTGTATGACCTACGTGTCATTGAAGAACGCCATGTAAATTACTTTACTTTATTGCTAAACGCGTTAGCCATAGAAGTAGAAGTAGTCGTTGGCGTGACAACTTCATGAAGACACGATGATGGAGATCATGATGATGGAGATCATGGTGTCATGCCGGTGACAAGATGATCATGGAGCCTCAAGATGGAGATCAATGGAGCTATATGATATTGGCCATATCATGTCACTACTATATAATTGCATGTGATGTTTATTATGTTTATGCATTTTGTTTACTTAGAACGACGGTAGTAAATAAGATGATCCCTTACAACAATTTCAAGAAGTGTTCTCCCCTAACTGCACCGTTGCTAAAGTTCGTCGCTTCAAGCACCACGTGATGATCGGGAGTGATATATCCTTACGTTCACATACAACGGGTGTAAGACAGTTTTACACATGCAAAACACTTAGGGTTAACTTGACGAGCCTAGCATGTACAGACATGGCCTCGGAACACGGAGACCGAAAGGTCGAACACGAGTAGTATGGAAGATACGATCAACATGAGAATGTTCACCAACAATGACTAGTCCGTCTCACGTGATGATCGGACACGGCCTAGTCGACTCGGATCGTGTAACACTTAGATGACTAGAGGGATGTCTAATCTGAGTGGGAGTTCATTAGAATAATTTTGATTAGATGAACTTAATTATCATGAACTTAGTCTAAAACTTTTGCAAATATGTCTTGCAGATCAAATGGCCAACGCTCATGTCAACATGAACTTCAACGCTGCTCCTAGAGAAAACCAAGTCGAAAGATGATGGCAGCAACTATACGGACTGGTCCTAACCCGAGGATCATCCTCATAGCAGCCAGGAAACAATATGTCCTAGAAGGACCGCTAGGTGATGCACCGTCCTGCAGAACCAAGACATTATGAATGCTTGGCGCCTCGTCTTGATGATTACTCCCTCGCTCAAAGGCGGCATGCTTTTACAGCTTAGAACCGGGGCTCCAAAAGCGTTTTGAGCAACACGGAGCATATGAGATGTTCGAGGAGCTGAAACTAGTTTTTCAAGCTCATGCCCGGTCGAGAGATATGAAGTCTCCGACAAGTTCTATAGTTGTAAGATGGAGGAAAACAGTTGTCACAAGTGAGCACATACTCAAAATGTCCGGGTTGCACAACCGCCTGTCCCACTGGACATAAACCTCCCGGACGAGGCGGTCATTGACAGAATCCTTGAGTCGCTCCCACCAAGCTACAAGAGCTTTGTGATGAACTACAATATGCAGGGGATGGTGAAGACCATTCCCGAAGTATTCTCAATGCTGAAGTCAGCAGAGGTTGAAATCAAGGAAGAACATCAAGTGTTGATGGTCAATAAAACCACTAAGTTCAAGAAGGGCAAGGGTAAGAAGAACTTCAAGAAGGACGGCAAGGATGTTGCCGCGCCCGGTAAGCAAGTTGCCGGAAGAAGTCAAAGAATGGACCCAAGCCTGAGACAGAGTGCTTTTATTGCAAAGGGAAGGGCCACTGGAAGCGGAACTGTCCCAAATACTTAGCGGACAAGAAGGCCGGCAACACTAAAGGTATATTTGATATACATGTAATTTATGTGTACCTTACCAAGACTGTAGTAACTCCCCGGTATTTGATACCGTGCCGTTGCTCATATTTGTAACTCACAGCAGGAGCTGCGGAATAAGCGGAGACTGGCGAAGGACGAGGTGACGATGCGCGTCGGGAATGGTTCCAAGGTCGATGTGATCGCCGTCGGCACACTACCTCTACATTTACCTACGGGATTAGTTATAAACCTTAATAATTGTTATTTGGTGCCAAGTTTGAGCATGAACATTGTATCTGGATCTCGTTTGATACGAGATGGCTACTCATTTAAATCTGAGAATAATGGTTGTTCTATTTATATGAGAGATATGTTTTATGGTCATGCCCCTATGGTCAATGGTTTATCTTAATGAATCTCGAGCGTAATGTTACACATATTCATAGCGTGAATACCAAAAGATGTAAAGTTGATAACGATAGTCCCACATACTTGTGTAATCGCCGCCTTGGTCACATTGGTGTCAAGCGCATGAAGAAGCTCCATACTGATGGACTTTTAGAGTCTCTCGATTATGAATCATTCGACACATGCGAACCATGACTTATGGGCAAAATGACCAAGACTCCGTTCTCCGGAACAATGGAGCGAGCAACCAACTTGTTGGAAATCATACATACTGATGTGTGCGGTCCAATGAGTGTTGAGGCTCATGGAGGATATCGTTATGTTCTCACTCTCACTGATGACTTGAGTAGATATGGATATGTCTACTTAATGAAACACAAGTCCGAGGCCTTTGAAAAGTTCAAGGAATTTCAGAATGAAGTAGAGAATCAACGTGACCGAAAGATAAAATTCTTACGATCGGATCGTGGAGGAGAATATTTAAGTCACGAATTTGGTACACACTTAAGAAAATGTGGAATCGTTTCACAACTCACGCCGCTGGAACACCTCAACAGAACGGTGTGTCCGAACGTCAGAATCGCACTCTATTGGATATGGTGCGATCCATGATGTCTCTTACCGATTTACCGCTATCATTTTGGGGATACGCTCTAGAGACAGCTACATTCACTTTAAATAGGGCACCGCCTAAATCCGTTGAGATGACACCGTATGAATTATGGTTTGGGAAGAAACCTAAGCTGTCGCTTTCTAAAAGTTTGGGGATGCGATGCTTATGTCAAGAAACTTCAACCTGAAAAGCTCGAACCCAAGTCGGAAAAATGCGTCTTCATAGGATACCCTAAGGAAACCATTGGGTATACCTTATACTTAAGATCCGAGGGCAAGATCTTTGTTGCCAAGAACGGATCCTTTCTGGAAAAGGAGTTTCTCTCGAAAGAAATAAGTGGGAGGAAAGTAGAACTCGATGAAGTACTACTTCTTGAACGGGATAGTAGTGCAGCTCAGGAAAATGTTCCTGTGATGCCTACACCAACTGAAGAGGAAAATAATGATGATGATCAAGGTACTTCGGATCAAGTTGCTACTGAACTTTGTAGGTCCACAAGGACACGCCCGCACTGCAGTGGTACGGCAACCCTGTCCCGGAAATCATGTTGTTAGACAACGGTGAACCTTCGAACTATGAAGAAGCGATGGCGGGCCCAGATTCCAACAAATGGCTTGAAGCCATGCAATCCGAGATAGGATCCATGTATGAAAACAAAGTATGGACTTTGACAGACTTGCTCGATGATCGGCGAGCGATAGAAAACAAATGGATCTTTAAGAAGAAGACGGACGCGGATGGTAATGTCACCATCTATAAAGCTCGACTTGTCGCTAAGGGTTATCGGCAAGTTCAAGGGATTGACTACGATGAGACTTTCTCTCCCGTAGCGAAGCTTAAGTCCGTCTGAATCATGTTAGCAATTGCCGCATACTATGATTATGAGGTATGGCAGATGGACGTCAAAACAGCGTTCCTTAATGGTTATCTTAAGGAAGAACTGTATATGATGCAGCCGGAAGGTTTTGTCGATCCTAAGAATGCTAACAAAGTATGCAAGCTCCAAATGATCCATTTATGGGCTGGTGCAAGCATCTCGAGTTGGAACATTTGCTTTGATGAGATGATCAAAGCGTTTGGGTTTATATGAGACTTATGGAGAAGCCTGCGTTTACAAGAAAGTGAGTGGGAGCTCATAGCATTTCTCATATTATATGTAGATGACATACTTTTGATGGGAAATGATGTAGAATTCTTGGACATCATTAAGGCCTACTTGAATAAGTGTTCTTCAATGAAGGACCTTGGAGAAGCTGCTTATATATTAGGCATCAAGATCTATAGAGATAGATCGAGACGCCTCATAGGTCTTTCACAAAGTACATACCTTGATAAGATTTTGAAGAAGTTCAAAATGGATCACCCAAGAAGGGGTTCTTGCCTGTATTGCAAGGTGTGAGATTGAGCTCGGCTCAATGCCCGACCACGGCAAAAGATAAAGAAGAGATGAGTGTCATCCCCTATGCTTCAGCCATAGGATCTATTATGTATGCCATGCTGTGTACCAGACCTGATGTAAACCTTGCCGTAAGTTTGTTAGGAAGGTACCAAAGTAATCCCTGCAAGGAACACCGGACAACGGTCAAGAATATCCTACAAGACTGAAAAGGACAAAGGACATGTTTCGTTTATGGAGGTGACGAAGAGCTCGTCAGAAGGGTTACGCCGATGCTAGCTTCGACACAGATCTGGATGACTCTAAGTCACAAACCGGATACGTGTATATGTTGAATGGTGGAGCAAGAAGTCGGTGCAGCTGCAAGCAGAGCGTCGTGGCGGGATCTACATGTGAAGCGGAGTACATGGCAGCCTCGGAGGAGGCGCATGAAGCAATTTGGGTGAAGGAGTTCATCACCGACCTAGGAGTCATACCCAATGCGTCGGGGCCGATCAAACTCTTCCGTGACAACACGGAGCTATTGCCCTTGCCAAGGAGCCCAGGTTTCACAAGAAGACCAGGCACATCAAGCGTCGTTTCAACTCCATCCGTGAAAATGTTCAAGATGGAGACATAGATATTTGCAAAGTACATACGGATCTGAATGTCGCAGATCCGCTGACTAAACCTCTCTCATGAGCAAAACATGATCAACACCGTAACTCTAGGGGTGTTCGATTCATCACAATGTAACTAGATTATTGACTCTAGTGCAAGTGGGAGACTGTTGGAAATATGCCCTAGAGGCAATAATAAAAGCATTATTATTATATTTCCTTGTTTATGATAATTGTCTTTTATTCATGCTATAATTGTATTATCCGGAAATCGTAATACACGTGTGAATACATAGACCACAATACGTCCCTAGTAAGCCTCTAGTTGACTAGCTCGTTGGTCAACCGATAGTCATGGTTTCGACTATGGACATCGATGTCATTGACAACGGATCACGCCATTAGGAGAATGACGTGATGGACAAGACCCAATCCTAAGCATAGCACAAGATCGTGTAGTTCGCTTTTGCTAGAGCTTTTTCAATGTAAAGTATCTCTTCCTTAGACCATGAGATCGTGTAACTCCCGGATACCGTAGGGAGTGCTTTGGGTGTACCAAACGTCACAACGTAATCGGGTGACTATAAAGGTGCACTACAGGTATCTCTGAAAGTGTCTATTGGGTTGACACGGATCGAGATCGGATTTGTCACTCCGTATGACGGAGAGGTATCTCTGGGCCCACTCGGTAATGCATCATCATAATGAGCTCAAAGTGACCAAGTGTTTGGTCACGGATCATGCATTACGGTACGAGTAAAGTGATTTGCCGTAACGAGATTGAACGAGGTATTGGGATACCGACGATCGAAGTCTCGGGCTTGTAACGCATCGATTGACAAAGGGAATAGTATACAAGGTTGCTTGAATCCTCGACATCGTGGTTCATCCGATGACATCATCGAGGAGCATGTGGGAGCCAACATGGGTATCCAGATCCCGCTGTTGGTTATTGACCCGAGAGCCGCCTCATTATGTCTCAAGATGTCTCCGAACCCGTAGGGTCTACACACTTAAGGTTCGGTGGACGCTTAGGGTTATTAGGAAGAAGTTTATGTGATTACAGAATGTTGTTCGGAGTCACGGATGAGATCCCGGACGTCACGAGGATTTCAGGAATAGTCAAGAGGTAAAGATTTATATATTGGAAGTGGTCATAAGGACACCGGAAGGTTTCTGGGCTTATCGGTATTGTCTGAGGCCACCCAAGGGTTCCGGGTCCATCGGGAGGGGCCACCTCCTCGGGGGCCACATGGGCTGCGTGGGGCAGGAGCTAGCCTCGAGGGCTGGGCGCGCCTTGGGCCCATGCGCCTAGGGTTTGGGGAACCCTAGAGGGGCGCCTTGCTTGGGGGCAAGTCCCTCCTCGGCCGCCCCCTCTAGATCCCATCTAGAGGGGCCGCCTAGCCCCTTCCCTATAAATAGAGGGGTGAGGAGGGCTGAACACCTAAGCCAAGGCGCAGCCCTCCCTCCCCAACACCTCTCCGCCTCCGTCACGTGCTTGGCGGCCACTGCCGAGATATTGTCGCACCAACAACACCACGCCGTCAGTCCGCCGCTGGAGCTGTCTTCCTCAACCTCTCCTTCCTCCTTGCTGGATCAAGATGGAGGAGACGCCGTCCGTGCACTGCACGTGTGTTGAACGCGGAGGTGCTGTCCGTTCAGCACTTGGTCATCGATGATCTGAATCACGGCGAGTACGACTCCATCATCACCATCCCCTTGAACGCTTCGCACTCGATCTACAAGTGGTATGTAGATGCAAACTCACTCCCTTGACTCGTTGCTTAGATGAACTCATAGATGGATCTTGGTGAAACCGTAGGAAAATTTTTAATTTTCTGCAACGTTCCCCAACACCCCCTTCAGTGAGGGATCCGTAGGTCTCGCTGAATGCGAGGGATAGCACTCGCGAGTGATATAATTTTTTTTAAAGTGCATTGAAAAATATTATCTTGCATTTGAAAAATGTGTATACTAAACATATTAACCACGTATTAAAAAAAGGTCAAACTTGTATTGTAAAAATGTTAAAGTTGTATTACAAAAACAATTTGACATATAAAAAATGTAGTATGAGACACAAGAGAAAACCGAAAAAGAAACAAAAAAGATGAAAAACCAAAGAAACAAGGAAATTTAAAAATAAACAAACTAAACCAAAAAGGAAAAAATCAAAAATAAAATTGAAGAAACAAATGAAGAAGAATAAAAAATTAAAACAAAAACAAAATCCTAAGAAGAAAAAAGAAAATAAACAAATGAAAACAAAAAAGTGTCGATAACTAAAGAACCAAATGAAAAAATGGAGAAGAAAAAAAGAAAAAAACCCGAAGAAAACCGAACAACATGGAAGAAAATGAAAAAACAGAGAAAGAAAAAAAAAGGAAAGAAAAAAAATATAAGGAAAAAAAGAAAGGAATGAATAAATAAGATCAAAGAGAAAACAATACAAGTAAAGAAAAACCGAATGAAAACAGAGAAAACACTGTGATAAATAAAACAGAAAAACCCAGAAAAAATGGAGAAGAAAGGATGCAAAACCCCACTTGTCTAGACTTAACTATACCTGCGCTACTAGTCTATCACGAATCCGATGCAAACCAAGTGGCTGGCACCTTCTCGCTCCTTTTTCTCTCATCTGTTTTTTCCTTTCTGCATGAATGACCCCCTTCAGCGAGGGAGTGATAACCCACAAGTATAGGGGATCGCAACAGTTTTCGAGGGTAGAGTATTCAACCCAAATTTATAGATTCGACCCAAGGGGAGCCAAAGAATTTTTGTAAGTATTTGCAGCTGAGTTATCAATTCAACCACACCTGGAGATTAATTATCTGCAGTAAAGTGATCAGTTGCAAAGTAGTATGATATTTTTGATAATAGTAGCAGTAGCAATAGTAATGGTAATGGTGATAGCAGTGATTTTGTAGTAAGAGTGCAATAGTAACAAGAGCAGTAGTAACTTAGCAGAAACAATATAAGAAAAATTCCTAGGCATTGGATCGGTAATTTGTTGGATGATATCATCATGTGACAGTCATAACCTAGGGCAATACGACACTAGCTCCAGTTCATAAATATAATGTAGGCATGTATTTCGTAAATAGTCATACCTGCTTATGGAAAGAACTTGCATGCCATCTTTTGTCCTACCCTTCCGTGGCAGCTAGGGTCCAATTCGAAACTAAGGGATATTAAGGCCTCCTTTTAATAGTGAGCCGGAACAAAGCATTAACACACAATGAATACATGAACTCCTCAAACTACGGTCATCACCGGGAGTGGTCCCGACTATTGTCACTCCGGGGTTGCCGGATCATAACACGTAGTAGGTGACTATAACTTGCAAGATCGGATCTAGAACATGGGTATAATGGTGATAACATAAACTGTTCAGATCTGAAATCATGGCACCCGGGCCCAAAGTGACAAGCATTAAGCATGGCAAAGTCATAGCAACATCAATCTCAGAACATGATGGATACTAGGGATCAAGCCCTAACAAAACTAACTCGATTATGCTACCTCTTGAGCATGCGTTGGTTTCCCCTTGAAGAGGAAAGGGTGATGCAACAAAGTAGCATAAGTATTTCCCTCAGTTTTTGAGAACCAAGGTATCAATCCCGTAGGAGGTTACACGCAAGTCGTCTCGTACCTACACAAACAAATAAGAACCTTGCAACCAACGCGATAAAGGGGTTGTCAATCCCTTCAAGGCCACTTGCAAAAGTGAGATCTGATAGAGATAATAAGATAAATATTTTTGGTATTTTTATGATATAGATTGGAAAGTAAAGATTGCAAAATATAAGACGGAAGAAATAGTAAATTGATAGGAAAATAATATGATGGAAGATAGACCTAAGGGCCATAGGTTTCATTAGTGGCTTCTCTCAAGATAGCATAATTTACGGTGGGTGAATGAATTACTGTTGAGCAATTGATAGAAAAGCACATAGTTATGAGAATATCTAGGCATGATCATGTATATAGGCATAACGTCTGTGACAAGTAGACCGAAACGATTCTGCATCTACTACTATTACTCCACACATCGACCGCTATCCAGCATGCATCAAGAGTATTAAGTTCATAAGAACAGAGTAACGCATTAGGCAAGATGACATGATGTAGAGGGATAAACTCAAGCAATATGATATAAACCCCATCTTTTTATCCTTGATGGCAACAATACAATACGTGCCTTTGCTGCCCCTCTAACATCCGGAAAGGACACCGCAAGATTGAACCCAAAGCTAAGCACTTCTCCTATTGCAAGGAAGATCAATCTAGTAGGCCAAACCAAACTAATAATTCGAAGAACTTGCAAAGATATTTAAATCATGCATAAAAGAATTCAGAGAAGAATCAAATATTGTTCATAGATAATCTTGATCATAAACCCACAATTCATCGGATCTCGACAAACACACCGCAAAAAGAATTACATCGAATAGATCTCCAAGAAGATCGAGGAGAACTTTGTATTGAGATCCAAAGAGAGAGAACAAGCCATCTAGCTAATAACTATGGACTCGAAGGTTTGTGGTAAACTACTCACACATCATCGGAGAGGCTATGGTGTTGACGTAGAAGCCCTCCGTGATCGATTCCCCATCCGGTGGAGCGCCGAAAAAGGCCCCAAGATGGGATCTCACTGGTACAGAAGGTTGCGGCAGTGGAAATAGGGTTTCATGGTGCTCTCTGATGTTTTCAGGGTATATGAGTATATATAGGCGAAAGAAGTAGGTCGGTGGAGCCAGGAGGGTGGGGCGCGCCTCCTACCTCGTGGCTGCCTCGTTCTTTCTTGACGTCCACTCCAAGTCTCCTGGATTGCGTTTGTTCCAAAATAACTCTCCGAAGGTTTCATTCCGTTTGGATTTCGTTTGATATTCCTTTTTCGCGAAACAATCGAAATAGGCAAAAACGACAATTTGCACCGGGCCTTCGTTAATAGGTTAGTCCCAAAAATAATATAAAAGTGCATAGTAAAGCCCATTAAACATCCAAAACAGATAATATAATAGCATGGAACAATAAAATTATAGACACGTTGGAGACGTATCAAGCATCCCCAAGCTTAATTCCTGCTCGTCCTCGAGTAGGTAAATGATAAAAACAGAATTTTTGATGTGGAATGCTACCTAGCATAATTCTTAATGTAATTTTTCTTTATTGTGGCATGAATGTTCAGATTCGAAAGATTCAAGACAAAAGTTTAATATTGACATAAAAATAATAATACTTCAAGCATACTAACTAAACAATTATGTCTTCTCAAAATAACATGGCCAAAGAAAGTTATCCCTACAAAATCATATAGTATGGCTATGCTCTATATTCATCACACAAAATATTTAAATCATGCACAACCCCGGTTTCAGCCAAGCAATTGTTTCATACTTTTGATGTTCTCAAACTTTTTCAATTTTCACGCAATACATGAGCGTGAGCCATGGACATAACACTATAGGTGGAATAGAATATGGTGGTTATGGAGAAGACAAAAAGGAGAAGATAGTCTCACATCAACTAGGCGTATCAACGGGCTATGGAGATGCCCATCAATAGATATCAATGTGAGTGAGTAGGGATTGGCATGTGATACGTCTCCAACGTATCTATAATTTTTGATTGTTCCATGCTATTATATTATCTGTTTTGGATGTTTATGGGCTTTATTTTACACTTTTATATTATTTTTGGGACTAACCTATTAACCCAGAGCCCAAAGGCCGCCTCGCTTTTTTCCCTTGTTTCAAAGAGCCAAGAAAAGGAATATCAAACGGAGTCCAAACGGAATGAAACCTTCGGGAGAGTTATTTTTGGAACGGAAGCAATCCAGGAGACTTGGAGTGTACGTCAGGGAAGCAACAAGGTGGCCACGAGGCAGGGAGGTGCTCCCCCCACCCTCGTGGCTCCCCTGACCGACTTCTTTCGCCTATATATGTCCATATACCCTAAAAACATCAGAGAACAGAATAGATCGGGAGTTTCGTCGCCGCAAGCCTCTGTAGCCACCAAAAACCAACCGGGACCCTGTTCCGGCACCCTGCCGGAGGGGGGACCCCTCATCGGTGGCCATCTTCATCATCCCGAAGCTCTCCATGACGAGGAGGGAGTAGTTCACCCTCGGGGCTGAGGGTATGTACCAGTAGCTATGTGTTTGATCTCTCTCTCTCTCTCTCTCTCTCTCTCTTGTGTTCTTGATTTGGCACGATCTTGATGTATCGCGAGCTTTGCTATTATAGTTGGATCTTATGATGTTTCTCACCTCTACTCTCTTGTAATGGATTGAGTTTTCCTTTGAAGTTATCTTATCGGATTGAGTCTTTAAGGATTTGAGAACACTTGATGTATGTCTTGCCGTGCTTATCTGTGGTGACAATGGGATATCACGTGATCCACTTGATGTATGTTTTGGTGATCAACTTGCGGGTTCCGCCCATGAACCTATGCATAGGGGTTGGAACACGTTTTCTTCTTGACTCTCCGGTAGAAACTTCGGGGCACTCTTTGAAGTACTTTGTGTTGGTTTGAATAGATGAATCTGAGATTGTGTGATGCATATCGTATAATCATACCCACGAATACTTGAGGTGACATTGGAGTATCTAGGTGACATTCGGGTTTTGGTTGATTTGCGTCTTATGGTGTTATTCTAGTACGAACTCTATGATAGATCGAACGGAAAGAATAGCTTCGTGTTATTTTACTACGAACTCTTGAATAGATCGATCAGAAAGGATAACTTTGAGGTGGTTTTGGAGTGACTCTTTGTTGCATGTTGAGGGATAGTTATATGATCCAATTATGTTATTATTGTTGAGAGAACTTGGACTAGTGAAAGTATGAACCCTAGGCCTTGTTTCAACGCATTGCAATACCGTTTACGCTCACTTTTATCATTAGTTACCTTGTTGTTTTTATATTTCAGATTACAAAAACCTATATCTACCATCCATATTGCACTTGTATCACCATCTCTTCGCCGAACTAGTGCACCTATAAAATTTACCATTGTATTGGGTGTGTTGGGGACACAAGAGACTCTTTGTTATTTGGTAGCAGGGTTGTCTGAGAGAGACCATCTTCAACCTACGCCTCCCACGGATTGATAAACCTTAGGTCATCCACTTGAGGGAAATTTGCTACTGTCCTACAAACCTCTGCACTTGGAGGCCCAACAACGTCTACAAGAAGAAGGTTGCGTAGTAGACATCAGCATGCAATGGTGCACTAGAGCTATAAGTGTATGTAAGCTCAAAAATAAACTAAGTGGGCGTGCATCCAACTTGCTTGCTCACAAAGACCTAGGGCACTTTGAGGAAGCCCGTCATTGGAATATACAAGCCAAGTTCTATAATGAAAAATTCCCACTAGTATATGAAAGTGACAACATAGGAGACTCTCTATCATGAAGATCATGGTGCTACTTTGAAGCACAAGTATGGTAAAAGGATAGTAGCATTTCCCCTTCTCTCTTTTTCTCTCATTTTTTTTGTTTGGGCCTTTTTTTCTCTTTTTTTATTTGTCGCCCGGAGTCTCATCCCGACTTGTGGGGGAATCATAGTCTCCATCATCCTTTCCTCACTGGGACAATGCTCTAATAATGAAGATCATCACACTTTTATTTACTTACAACTCGATACTTAGAACAAAATATGACTCTATGTGAATGCCTCCGGCGGTGTACTGGGATGTGCAATGAATCAAAAGTGACATGTATGAAATAATTATGAAAGGTGGCTTTGCCACAAATACGATGTCAACTACATGATCATGCAAAGCAATATGACAATGATGGAGCGTGTCGTAATAAACGGAACGGTGGAAAGTTGCATGGCAATATATCTCGGAATGGCTATGGAAATGCCATAATAGGTAGGTATGGTGGCTGTTTTGAGGAAGGTATATGGTGGGTGTATGGTACCGGCGAAAGTTGCGCGACACTAGAGAGGCTAGCAATGGTGGAAGGGTGAGAGTGTGTATAATCCATAGACTCAACATTAGCCATAAAAAAACTCACATACTTATTGCAAAAATCTATTAGTTATCGAAACAAAGTACTACGCGCATGCTCCTAGGGGAAGGGTTGGTAGGAGTTAACCATCGCGCGATCCCGACCTCCACACATAAGGAAGACAATCAATAAATAAATCATGCTCCAACTTCATCACATAACGGTTCACCATACGTGCATGCTACGGGAATCACAAACTTTAACACAAGTATCTCTCAAATTAACAAGTACTCAACTAGCATGACTCTAATCACCATCTTCATATCTCAAACTAATCATCAAGTATCAAACTTCTCATAGTATTCAATGCACATTTATGAAAGTTTTTATTATACCCATCTTGGATGCCTATCATATTAGGACTAATTTTATAGCCAAAGCAAAATACCATGCTGTTCTAAAGGACTCTCAAAATAATATAAGTGAAGCATGATAGATCAATAATTTCTATAAAATAAAATCACCACCGTGCTCTAAAAGATATAAGTGAAGCACTAGAGCAAAATTATCTAGCTCAAAAGGTATAAGTGAAGCACATAGAGTATTCTAATAAATTATGATTAATGTGTGTCTCTCCAAAAGGTGTGTACAGCAAGGATGATTGTGGTAAACTAAAAATCAAAGACTCAAATCATACAAGACGCTCCAAGCAAAACACATATCATGTGGTGAATAAAAATATAGCCTCAAGTAAAGTTGCCGATGGATGAAGACGAAAGAGGGGATGCCTTCCGGGGCATCCCCAAGCTTAGGCTTTTGGTTGTCCTTGAATTTTACCTTTGGGTGCCTTGGGCATCCCCAATCTTAGGCTCTTGCCACTCCTTATTCCATAATCCATAAAATCTTTACCCAAAACTGGAAAACTTCACATCACAAAACTCAACAGAAAATCTCATGAGCTTCGTTAGTATAAGAAAACAAATCACCACATTAAGGTATTGTAATGAACTCATTATTTATTTGTATTGGTGTTAAACCTACTGTATTCCAACTTATCTATGGTTCATACCCCCCGATACTAGCCATAGATTCATCAAAATAAGCAAACAACACACGAAAAACAGAATCTGTCAAAAACAGAACAGTCTATAGTAATCTGGATCAAACGTATACTTATGTAACTCCAAAAATTATGAAATAAATTGTTGGACGTGAGGAATTTGTCTATTAATCATCTGCAAAAAGAATGAACATAATATCACTCTCCAGTAAAACATGGCAGCTAATCTCGTGAGCGCTAAAGTTTCTGTTTTTTACAGCAAGATCAGAAAGACTTCACCCAAGTCTTCCCAAAGGTTCTACTTGGCACAAACACTAATTAAAACATAAAAACACATATTAAAAGAAGCTAGATAAATTATTTATTACTAAACAGAACCAAAAATCAAGAAACAAAAATAAAATTGGGTTGCCTCCCAACAAGCGCTATCGTTTAACGCCCTTAAGCTAGGCATTGAGATTTCGATGATGCTCACATGAAAGACAAGAATTGAAGCACAAAGAGAGCATCATGAAACACGTGACAAACACATCTAATTCTAACATACTTTCTATGCATAGGCATCTTATAGGCAAACAAATTATCCTAGCAAGCAAAAACTAGCATACGCAAGGAAGCGGAAAGAAACAATAGCAATCTCAACATAACGAGAGGTAATTTATTAAGATAAAAATTTCTACAACCATATTTTCCTCTCTCATAATAATTACATGTAGGATCATAGGCAAATTCAACAAAATGGATATCACATAACATACTCTCAACATGATCCACATGCATGCAAAGTTGACACTCTTCCAAGATAGTGGGATTATCATTAGCTAAAGTCATGACCTCTCCAAACCCACTTTTATCAAAAATACCATAAAATTGAACATTCTCCAAATATGTGGGATCTAAAGTTGAGACTCTTCCAAACCCACTTTCAATATTATTGCAAACACTATTATCAATCTCATATTCATCATGGGGCTTAAATAAATTTTCAAGATCATAAGAAGAATCACTCCAATCATGATCATTGCAACAAGTAGTAGACATAGCAAAACTAGCATCCCCAAGCTTAGGGTTTTTCATATTATTAGCACAATTGACATCAAGATAAGTTATAATAACATCATTGCAATCATGCTTTTGATTCAAGGAATTATCAAGTATGGGTGCAATAGCAATAATCTCATGTTTAACATAAGGAACTATAGCAAATTCATCTCCATAAATATTGGCATCATGGCCATAAGAATAGCAAGCATCATGTTCACCAAGGGATATTTCAATCAAATCATCGAAATTATAATTATCTATAGATTCGTGCATATCATTATTTTCTTCCAAAGCAACGGGCATTCTCTCAATAAACTCCTTAACATAGGCATTATGAGCATAGTTTTCATAGCAATATTTAAGTATGTCGGAATTTTCAGATTTGTAGAGAGTAATATCATACTTCTCAATCAAAGAAGCAACTTCATGAGCACCCTTAAAAACGACAAATTCTTCAATTTGTTCGATATCATAGTAACTATAAACACGCTTTCCACAAGAAGATAGGATTTCATTATCATTAAACTCACATAGGTAGGGAAGGTGTTTTTTAGGGTTCTTGGAGCAACAAGTAAAATCATAAATTTCACAAAGATTACAAGCATAGCATAGCAAACTATTTATTTGATACCATAAGAGCTTCCCCTTTTTAGAAAAACGATGACGCGCAAAATGAGCATGCTCATCTGAAGATTTTCCCTCAACTAAACAAGTTGGGGTTTCAGCACGAGCACATATAGATCGAAGATGATCCAAGTAGAACACTTTAAGTGGATCCATATCAATAGATTTTTAGCAAGCGAAGATGCAAGCACATAGAAGGCACATGGCAACACAAGCAAACGAAAAAGACGAATGGAAGAGGGGCAAAGAAAAGGCAAGGGTGAAGTGGGGGAGAGGAAAACGAGAGGAAAATGGCAAATAATGTAATGCGAGGGATAAGAGTTTGTGATGGGTACTTGGTATGTGTTGACTTGAGCGTATATCTCCCCGGCAACGGCGCCAGAAATGGCTAGTTGCTGGGAGATCAAATCTTGACTTGACTTGGCGTAAACCTCCACGACAACGGCGCCGGAAATCCTTCTTGCTACCTCTTGAGCATGCGTTGGTTTTCCCTTGAAGAGGAAAGGGTGATGCAGCAAAGTAGCATAAGTATTTCCCTCAGTTTTTGAGAACCAAGGTATCAATCCAGTAGGAGGTTACACGCAAGTCGCTTCGTACCTACACAAACAAATAAGAACCTTGCAACCAACGCGATAAAGGGGTTGTCAATCCCTTCACGGCCACTTCATGTAAAGTGAGATCTGATAGAGATAATAAGATAAATATTTTTGGTATTTTTATGATATAGATTGGAAAGTAAAGATTGCAAAATAAAAGATGGAAGAAATAGTAAATTGATAGGAAAATAATATGATGGAAGATAGACCCGGGGGCCATAGGTTTCACTAGTGGCTTCTCTCAAGATAGCATAATTTACGGTGGGTGAACGAATTACTGTCGAGCAATTGATAGAAAAGCGCATAGTTATGAGAATATCTAGGCATGGTCATGTATATATGCATAACGTCCACGACAAGTAGACCGAAACGATTCTGCATCTACTACTATTACTCCACACATCGACCGCTATCCAGCATGCATCGAGAGTATTAAGTTCATAAGAACAGAGTAACGCATTAGGCAAGATGACATGATGTAGAGGGATAAACTCAAGCAATATGATATAAACCCCATCTTTTTATCCTCGATGGCAACAATACAATACGTGCCTTGCTGCCCCTAACATCCGAGAAAGGACACCGCAAGATTGAACCCAAAGCTAAGCACTTCTCCCATTGCAAGAAAGATCAATCTAGTAGGCCAAACCAAACTGATAATTCGAAGAGACTTGCAAATATATTTAAATCATGCATAAAAGAATTCAGAGCAGAATCAAATATTGTTCATAGATAATCTTGATCATAAACCCACAATTCATCGGATCTCGACAAACACACCGCAAAAAAAAGTACATCGAATAGATCTCCAAGAAGATCGAGGAGAACTTTGTATTGAGATCCAAAGAGAGAGAAGAAGCCATCTAGCTAATAACTATGGACCCAAAGGTCTGTGGTAAACTACTCATACATCATCGGAGAGGCTATGGTGTTGATCTATAAGCCCTCCGTGATTGATTCCCCCTCCGGCGGAGCGCCGGAAAAGGCCCCAAGATGGGATCCCACGGGTACATAAGGTTGCGGCGGTGGAAATAGGGTTTCGTGGTGCTCTCGGATGTTTTCAGGGTATATGAGTATATATAGGCGAAAGAAGTAGGTCGGTGGAGCCACGAGGGGCCCATGAGGGTGGGGGGCGCGCCTACCCCCCGGGGCGCGCCCTCCTACCTCGTGGTCGCCTTGTTTCTTCCTTGACGTCCACTCCAAGTCTCCTAAATTGCGTTTGTTCCAAAAATAACTCTCCCGAAGGTTTCATTCCATTTGGATTCCGTTGGATATTCCTTTTCTGCGAAACACTGAAATAGGCAAAAAAAACAACAATTTGCACTGGGCTTTCGGTTAATAGGTTAGTCCCAAAAATAATATAAAAGTGCATAGTAAAGCCCGTTAAACATCTGTCGGGGGTTGGGTGCGACATATGCCAAAGGATGGCTTATCATGGTGGGGGCGAGTAGAACGTCGCCGGTGCCTGGAAACGGGATGAGGCGAAGGCATGCACGCCGGCGGATCTTACCCAACTTCATTGCTCTCCGTGGAGATAATACCCCTCCGCTGCTGTGGGGTCTCCGCATGATCACTATGGCAAAGTGGGTACAAGGTTGCTCCTTGAGCTGTTCGGGGTGAGGAAGGAGAAGGGCACGACTAGCTCTCCTCTTCCCTCTATGTGTGTCTAAAACTATCAGGGTCCAACCCTTTGCATGGGTGCCCCGGGGGGTTTATATAGGCCTACCCCCCGGGGGTACAATAATCCATTTGGGCGGGTCCCAGCCGTCTGTCTCTCAGGTCACCGTCTTCTCCGCCGACTGCTGGGGCCCGCCGACTGGTGGGCCCCGCCGACCAGCCCGGCATGGGGCCGACAGGCCTTGTCCTCCGCGGGCGGGTCTTGTCGGCTGCGGATTACTGTAGCCGCGCCTCTAATGATGCTGGCTTGGTCATGGGGTCATGGCAACAGTGCCGCCGCCTGACGGGCGATCACTGTTGCCATTCCCCGTCTTGTGTGGTTAATGGCGTGCGGGGCCCGTGGGAGGGGCTGGCTGACTCCTGGGGGCCGACTCCCAACGGGTCCGTCTTGTGGTGCTCTCGCCGTCTTCTGTACCCCTGCTGACAAGCGGGTCCCGCCCGTCTGGGTCGTGACAGACGGCCGTCGTGGGCACAGGCACCGCCACGGGGCTGATGTCAGGGCCGGCATGGCAACAGTGCCGCGCCGGATGGAGATCTCTGTTGGTACGACGCACTGTGGCCATGCCTGCCCTTCGCGAACGGGGCAGGAGGGGCCGCGCGGTGGCCATACCCCGTCCCGCCCATTATTGCGAAGGCAGGAGGTGGTTGGAGTCGCGAGCCGACTCCCCATAGCCGGCTTCTTTGGAAGCCGCCAGTTGGGAGTCGGCTTATCTCGAAGTCGTCCCTGGGACTTGGCCGTGAGGGGTAGTCGGCGGCCTTGCCGCCGACTCTCAGAAAGCGGCTCTTTGTCTTGGGGTCCTGAGGGGCGCAGCCTGCCCCGATGTCTTGAAAGGTCCGGGGGCTCGGGTTAGCCTACCCGTGGCCCATTACTCCGACAGTAGTCCCCGAAGCTGGTGAGGCGCCGAGGGCAACATGTCGAGGAGCCTCAACAGTTTCATCCTTCTGGTGGTGGAATCTGGGCCTTGCTCGCCGTCTTCCTCTAGGCCGACTAGCTGGAGCCGGACTCGCTGAAGGCCGTCTTGCCCCTTTAAGAGTTTGAATGTCGTAGCGGGATCCGTGCAGCGTGCTCGATAAGCTTCGAGCAGCTGCACATTGCGGACCGTCGCGTGGCGCCACACGGCAGGGTCAGTCTGCCCACCCACGTGCGCGACGGGACAGGCCATCAGGCGGGACCCGCCACTACCGCGCCTCGGCACGTGAACGGATCCGTTGCGGCCGTGCAGACGGTTAGTTCCCCCGCGTCGTAATCGCGCGCGATAACCCGTGGGGTAAATCGTGGGGGGCGTGGGGTCCTGGGTGCAGTTAATCCCACGTCCGCCCCATCGGCTTCTCAGCCCATGAGCCTATAAGTAGGCGGGAGGAGGGGGGCGGCGAAGCACACGCGCCCATCTCCCTGCTCCCCAACTTCCTCTTGCTTCTTCTTCCTCTTGCCGCCGCCGCGCCGAACCACGCCACGCCGCGGTGATGAGCTCTTCCTCGGACGCCGCACCTCCTGCCGGGCGCTCCGGCGTGTGGGACGGCTCCGAGGTGGACGACGACCACATCGAGTTCCTTCGCCAGACGCGCCGTCTCCCCGACAAGAGCCT
Source organism: Aegilops bicornis (assembly GCA_021605145.1). Classification (NCBI taxonomy): domain Eukaryota; kingdom Viridiplantae; phylum Streptophyta; class Magnoliopsida; order Poales; family Poaceae; genus Aegilops; species Aegilops bicornis. Next base: position 415,766,308 of record CM038669.1, read on the forward strand.
AGTTCGGGCCCGCGCCACGCCGGCAGGGGAAATATCGCCGGTGCCGGAGGAGGGCGAGCGGGTCGTATTCCGCTCGCACCTCATGCGCGGCCTAGGGCTGCCGGCGAGCGGTTTCTTCCGCTCCTTCTTGGAGTTCCACGGGCTCTAGCCGCACCACCTTACTCTGAACACGGTGGTGCTGCTGGCTGCCTTCGCCATCTTGTGCGAAGGCTTCCTCGGCGTTCTCCCCACCATCGAGCTATGGGGGGAGTTCTTCCAGTCCAAGCTCGGCACGCACGTCGCCGGCGTGCCAGCCCTGTGCGGTACCTTCATCGCGATGAGGAGATCGGTGGCCGACAACCCGTTTCCCACCATCCTGCTGATCAAGTCGGTGAAGATGTGGCAGCGGTCCTATTTTTACGTGAAGAACGTCGCCCCGTATAGGCGATCGGTCAACTGCCGCCTTACGGCCGGGCGCTTGGGCGGGGAGGCTCCCACCGGTCCCACCGGGCCAGGGCGCCGATCACATCGGTGCTGCCGCCGTCGCACGACTCCGAGTGCTGACGCGGTCGGAGGGCTTGACCGAGGCCGACCTGCTGGCCGCCTTCGTGGCGCGCCGAGTCCTTCCGCTCCAAGGCCGACCTCATCTAATCTGTCAGATGAGCGGCCACCGGGACCCAAGTCGGCTGTGCTCCAAGGACATGCCCCACGCGGAGGTGGCGGACACGGTGAATTATATCGCAAACTGCAATCTCACGGCGGATTGGCAGTTCGGCAAGGAGCCGTACTCACGCGCCAACCCCCGCCTCGTCAGAAGTCATCTCTCTTCTTCTTCTGTTTTCTTTTTCAAATTAATCCGACCTCCGATCTTTTTGGTTTTTGAGTCGAACCCTCATCCAGCCTTCACCGCACCATGGGGCCGCCCGTCGGTCGTCCCGACCGAGCGGAGAGCGACGTCGACGACTCTGACTTGGGGGCGGCGGCGATGGAGGCCGACGCCGAAGAAGGAGGAGGAGGAGCCGGCGACTTCAGGCCCTCGGCCACCTTTGCCGACTGGCCTGATGACGACGCCGAGGGGGAAGTCACCCCGTGCCACCAACCAAAGGTCGGCCAGCCGAGTGCGAGTTCCTCTGCCGGCTTGGGTGGTCAAGGCGGCGCGAAGAAGCGCCGGGCCGGGCCGAGCTTGCTTGGCGGCCGGTCGAAGAAGTTCAAGGGGGCGGCCGCCGCGACCAAGCGGGAAGAGGCGGTCGCAAAGGCCAACCGCTTCCGCAAGGAAGTGAAAAAGCCGCCACTGGTCTCTGCGTAAGTGCTTCCACTTTTTGTCTTGTTTTCTTCTGGTGAATCTTGTCCAAATATTTTACATGTCTTCTTCGCTTCAGGGCTCCCCTTACTTTAGAGATGGTCGCCGCCGCCTCCGTCATAGGGTCGGCAGAGACGTCCGCCACTACTCGGTGGATTGACCTCGCCGCCGACCTCCGGGAGGCGACGGAGCAGAACGCGCAGGAGAAGCGCGACGAGGAAGAAGCCGCCCACCTGGAGAAGGTGGAGGCCGAGAAGGCGGCGGCCTCCGCCCAGAGGAAGATGGATGAGGCCGAAGCCGCCGTCGCGGCAAAGTGACGAGCTGAGAAGGCCGCGCACCACCAATCGGCGTTGCTCGTCATCCCGCTGAGCTCCGCGCCGCCGCCCCCGGAGTTCACGGGGCAGATTGAGGGAGCCAGCGGCGAGTACCCCATCATGGAGAGGGAAGGCGGCGAGACCTCCATGTCGGGCACGGCCGTGCCGCCACCGCCGCCTTCACCGCCGTCTGGGAGCACGCAAGGTAAACAGCAGGCGGACCCGCCGGTGCCACCGACTGAAGACGAGGCCGTGGCGAAGCTGCTCCTTCAAGTCGCCTCGCCAGTGCGCCGCCGCCTTGAGAAGGCGATTTCGGCGCCACGCCCCTTGGAGACCGGCGCCGCCAGCTCGGCCATCCCAGACGCCGAGGCGACGAGCGCCGCGCCCGTTGGGTGGGTGCGAGGCGGCAGCCCGCTGAGCCAGCGCTTCGACGCGTTTAAGCGGTCTGCGAGCCGAGGGAGACGCCATCGAGAATCGCACCAAAAGGCGCATCTGGCGTCGCGAGCGGCCGTTCGGGTATGCTTTCTTCTTTTGAGTTTGTTTTTCTTGTTCTTCTCTTCGTAAGGCGCGCACTCCACCGGGTGTAGTCCCGAAGTTTCGGGCGCTGAAAGCAGCGGCTCGAACTCCATCTGATGAGTTCCAAATATTTACCTTTGTCTGAAATGCTTATCACAGGAGTATCACAACATCCGCGTCACTGCCTTCAACCGCAATGTTGAGGAGCTGGGCAAGCGGACCGCCGACTTGTCGGAGAGCCGGAGTGAGTCCTCTTTCTTCTTCGCGGGGGCGCGCTGGCACACCCGTGGGCTGTAGTCCCCGAGATTCAGGCCGACTGCTGAGCAGTCGGGCCGGATCTTCCCGGCGACCTTCTTAGTTGACGACTTAACGTCTTTTTTCTTTTAGAGGCCAACGCCACTCTCCAACAGCAGCTGGGCGAAGCCAACACTGCCTTGCGTGCCAAGGGGGAGGAGTGCAGCAAGCTCGCCGCAGAGCGCGACCTACTGGCTATGCAGCTTACGGAGCAAAGGGAGCTGCTTAAGAAGGCGCAGGACGAGGCGGAGAAGAAAGAGACTGCTCTCCTGGTCGAGTTCGAAAGTGAGCGCTCCTCCTGGACCGACAAGGAGGCACTGCTGACCTCCGGCTTCCGTGAGATCGAGAACATCGTCGATGGTGAGTTTCTTTACTTTCTTTCTTTGAGCCGCCGACTATAGGTCGGGCTGACTCCTGATTTTTGACTTGCTTCTTTTTCGTCTTGGCAGACTTCTTTCTTGGCCACACGCAGGCAGCCACTCAAGCCATCGAGGTTGATCGCGAGGCGCGGAAGGCAAATGGTGCGGATATTGCCGCCAACGCCCCCTGGACCCTTGATGAGCAGCTTCTGAGCATCGAGGCTCGTTTGCGGCCGGCCCATCGGATGCTGCGCCGGCTTCAACGTGTCGGCGCCCAGGCGATTGCTGCCCTGTGGCCAGACATGTCGGTTCTGCGCACTCCTAGTCGGACTGCCGACTGGCTTGAGGTCGCGGCTGGCCGTCTTGAGGCCTGGAAGGGTTCCTCGGCCCGGGCCGGAGCGCGCCGGGCCTTGGAATTCGTCAAGGCGTGGTATCCAGGGCTGGCTCTGGACCGGCTGGCCGCGTTCGGTCGAAGACCCAGCGGAGCTGTTAGCTGCGTAAGACGCCCTCGTCGGCGTCTGGCGGCGATCGCCGACTACACGCATACCAGCGTCTTCGTTCTGGCGAAAGCTGAAGACGGCGGGAGGCGCCGGAGTGGTTCGGGATGAACCCGGATTATGACGAGGACTCGGCGGAGGTGATCGGCTCCAGCGCCGAGGAGGAAGGCAAGGCGGAGGACGGAGGTGAGGCGGAGGCGCCAGAAGACGGAGCGGGCGACCAGCCTCAGCTCGACCGCGCCTCCAGCAACGAGCCGCGCCCGACCGGGCCGGCTGCCACGAGACGATCAAGCCGAGATCGCCAGCCGGCCGCCCCGGCGCCTGACACCGCCGTCTCTTCCGACCCTCCAACCCATCTGCCGCTTCCTAGGCCGCCGTCTTGCCTTTATTTTATCTGCTTTAGTAGTCTTTGAAGAACTTGTTAATTCGCACAATTCCACCCGCGGGGTGTATTTTGAACTTCTGCTTGAAGATTCGGCCAAGGGCCTATGTTATATAAATATTTATCCTGATTCTATCTTTCCTTGCTCATTGCTCCTATGGCTTTTTCCTTTGCCGCCTTCCCTTAGTCGCCGCCTTGCCAGTCGGACAACCGCTCTGCGGACTGCCGCTGGATCAAATGCTTGGCTACTCTTGGGAAGGCAAGTACTTGGCCATTTTTTAGAGTCTTTTTAACAAGTTGGATAGAAAGCGGCAAGCCGACCACTCAAGAGTCGGCTTTGCGAAGAGAGGCTGGAAGCCGGCTTAAACTATGTTTATGCTTTGGGTCCTTAGCCATTTTTCGTGTGGGCGCCCAGTCTTCCTTACTCCTGCCCACCAAACAGTCGCTCTGCGAGCTGCGGCTTCTGACAGGAGACGACTTAGGCACCACCCACTACTTGTCCGACTGCAGGAAGCATTCCATAGCGCGAGGCGGCGAGTCCCCAGGCCGACTAGTCGAACCCGGTGCCAGGCGGCATAACAAAAAGTAGCATACTCGAAGGCATAATTCTTATCATACAGATAACAAAAAGGGCAGTCCCCGAGCTCGTCTCGAAGGCCCAAGTCTTGGTACTTTAATACAAAGGGTAGCGAGGTACATATCGCATCAAGCTGTAAAATCTTCGGAGAAGATTTGCATTCCATGGCCGTTCGTCTCTTTGCGGAGTCGTCCCTCTTGCGCGCTTGGCTTCGAAAGGCGTCAATCGTAGTAGGAGTCGTTGCCCGGACTTTGTCGATAATGAAAAGGGCCTTCCCAAAGGCGCCGACAGCTTGTCTTTGGCGGCTGTTCATTATTTGGATCGATCGGAGCACAAGGTCGCCCTCTTGGAAAGATCTCGGCATGACCTTCCTGTTGTAGTATCGGCGCAGGCTCTGCTGGTAGATGCTGGACCGGCTGAGTGCCAACAGCCGGCCCTCTTCCAGCAGATCGATGCCGTCTTGACGTGCTTCTTCTGCTTCCTCCTCGGTGTACATGGTGAATCGCGGGGAATCGAACTATATTTCCGTTGGGATGACGGCTTCAGCACCGTAGACGAGGAAGAAAGGTGTGAAGCCGGTTGAGTTGTTTGGAGTCGTGCGCAGACTCCAGAGGACGGCTGGCAATTCATCAAGCCAACAACCGGCCGAACACTCCAGTGGTTCGACCAGTCGAGGCTTGATGCCAGATAGGATGAGGGCGTTTGCTCGCTCCACCTGGCCGTTTGACTGTGGATGGGCAACGGACGCTAAGTCCAGTCGGATGCCCTGTGTCGCGCAGAAACTGGCCAAGGCGCCTTTGGCAAAATTGGTGCCATTGTCGGTGATGATGCTGTGCGGTATGCCGTACCGAGTCGTGATGTCGGCAATGAAAGTCACTGCAGTCGGACCATTCAGCTTCTTGATGGGCTTTACTTCTATCCACTTGGTGAACTTGTCCACCGCGACAAGTAAGTGAGTTAGGCCACCTCGTCTTTGCTTTGAATGGTCCCACCATGTCCAGCCCCAAACAGCAAAGGGCCAGCGATGGGGATAGTCTTGAGTGCGGAAGCCGATACGGCTTGACTTGGGCGGAACATCTGTAACGCCCGAGACCGGATCCGTAAGACTTCCATATTTTTGTGACCTCTGTGTTTTTATTTGTGCTTGCTCTATTTATTTTTGCATTGCATCATGTCATCATGCCAGATGTCTTTTAATTTTTAAAAAACCTCAACTAAATAAATTGCATAGATCTTTTGATCTATTTAAATTGAGGAATACACATGGTGATTTCTCTTTATAACATATCCTCCCAATATTAGGGAGCTATATTAAATATTTCTTTAATTTGGAAATCACCATAACACACTTGCAAATTATCCCAATGCCTTTGTTATCTCAATACTTGGTCTCCAAACTTTGCCCTAAATTCTTTCATCACTTTTCTGAGCTTCACTAAAATTCTCAATATTTTTGGACCGACCGAATACCCACTTCTTATTCAAACTCATTTGAATTTAATTCAAACGAGTTCGAACCCAATCTTCACACACACACTAACTTCTATTTTCTTGGATCAAGCTCATTTTTATGAGTCCGGAAAAATTATCCGCATGCTCAAATTCTTTCCCTAAACCCCTCCTCCTTTTCTTCTCTCTAATGCTTTTCTTTTAAAGGAAATAAGAGAGAGGGCGAAGAGAGCCGAGCAGCCTACCCAGATCGGCCCAACCTCCCCTAGGCCCAGTAGCCCCCTATCTAACTAACCCTAGAAATGAGGAGCCTTGTCCCATCCTCCCAGCCGCCGCCGGCAGCATCTCCCACCTTGGGATCCTCCCATTCCCCACCGCGCCAACCACCAGCCACACCTGGATCCAATCCATCCACTTCAGCCAATCCATCGATCACCTTCCACCCCCGCCCGAGGCTCTCCTCGTTCCTCTCGCACCCGAGGAGAAAGGCGGGCGCGCTCGCCGCTCGAAGCCTCATGCCTCCCGGCGTCCTCGCCTCGCGCCCGGCAAGTGACCTCGCATGGAGTGCCACTGCCAGTAATGCTGACCACACCGGGGACCTGCGCCCTTCTCCTTCCCTTCTCTCTCTCTCTCTCGGCTTCCCTTCCCCGTTTTCGTCTCTCAACTCTCTCTGTCTTTCTTTCTTCAGGACTCAGTAGCCGCCATGGATGCCGTCGCGCAGACCTGCCTCCGTTCCCGCGAGCACGTGCCAGTCAGCAGCGGTAGTTCGATGTGCCGCTACCCTTCTTTCCCCTTCCTCCCGTTTCCCCTACCTCTATCTCCCTCTAATCTCTGTGTTTCTCTGTTCTTTGCCTCGAACAGGGGCAGCCATGGCCGTCACTGTAGAGCTCGATGCCGAGTGCCGCCTTCAAGGCTTCAACCCCACCACCAGTCTGCGTGGGTGAGCAACAACAGCAGTGCATCGCGCCCCTTGTCTCCTGCCTCCTCATCCACGCACCCCCCTGCAGCCTCACCTCCGGCCGCGCCGGTGAGCAGCCACCGCTCCCGGAGCATCGAGAGGCCGTGCCCTGCTCCTTTTCTCTCCCATCTCCATTTCCTGTTTTCCTCGCTCCCTCACATCTCATTCCTGCCATGGACAGTACCAGCAAGAAGCGCCGTGAGGGACGCCCGTGCTCCCTCTCCTCCGTGTTGCCGAGCCTCGCCATGGCCGCTGGCCTCGTTGTTTCCTCGCCGTGAGCAACTTCCTCCATAACCGAAGCTTCGGTCTTTTCCTAGATCCGTTCTGGCACGTAGAGGTTATTTAGAGTTGCCACTATATTCCACCGTAAGCATACCAGTTAGCCACAGCATGGCTAGCGCCTTGTATCCATTCGAGGGGTGGGCTTGAGTCCCAGCCGCCCCCATTTTTGCTTAGTTTCCTGTTAATTTGCACTCCCACACCCACTTAGGCCTGCTCATCTCCTGGGCCGCTGCACTGGATGCAATCCGGCCCGTGCATATTTTTTTTCCAGTCTGTGTATTTTAGCATTTTTTCCAGTGCATGCATATTTACAAGAAATGCCATCATTTTAAATTCTTAATAACTAAAAATCCATGCATCCAAATAAAACATGTCATATATATAAAATGCTTAGAATTTTGTCTAGTTTCATAATATGCAACTCTCATCCATGTTTAGAAATGTTAAACTTGTTGTTTGTTTAATCTTGCATAAGTGCCATGCTAAAATGAATTATTTCATAACTAATTAACCGTAGCTCCAAATTAAATGTTCTTTATATGTAAATGGGGTAGAAAAATACCTAGTTTAACATGGTGCACTTTATTTTTCTGTTTAACAACATAAAAATTGTGTTTAGGGCAGAACAATACCAAATCTAAAATATATACATGGGGTTTTTCCGGACTTGTTGTTTGTTGTTTCCGGCCTCATTTAAACTTGACTAAATAGTTAGTTTTCATATGCTTCACCTCTTGCCTTGTTAATAAACATTTAATATTGTTGGGTTCATAACGAGAGCGAACTAAATAACTTGAATGTGGTGTTTCATCAATATGCAACTCGTTGCATATTGAGCTCCACTTAACTTGTAGTATTGCTTGTTGCATTTTCCCATTTTTGCTTAGTTTCCTGTTAATTTGCACTCCCACACCCACTTAGGCCTGCTCATCTCCTGGGCCACTGCACTGGATGCAATCCGGCCCGTGCATATTTTTTCCCAGTCTGTGTATTTTAGCATTTTTCCAGTGCATGCATATTTACAGGAAATGCCATCATTTTAAATTGTTAATAACTAAAAATCCATGCATCCAAATAAAACATGTCATATATATATAATGCTTAGAATTTTGTCTAGTTTCATAGTATGCAACTCTTATCCATGTTTAGAAACGTTAAACTTGTTGTTTGTTTAATCTTGCATAAGTGCCATGCTAAAATGAATTATTTCATAACTAATTAACCGTAGCTCGAAATTAAATGTTCTTTATATGTAAATGGGGTAGAAAAATGCCTAGTTTAACATGGTGCACTTTATTTTTCTTTTTAACAACATTAAAATTGTGTTTAGGGCAGAACAGTACCAAATCTAAAATATAGACATGGGGTTTTTCCGGACTTGTTGTTTGTTGTTTCCGGCCTCATTTAAACTTGACTAAATAGTTAGTTTTCATATGCTTCACCTCTTGCCTTGTTAATCAACATTTAATATTGTTGGGTTCATAACGAGAGCGAACTAAATAACTTGAATGTGGTGTTTCGACAATATGCAACTCGTTGCATATTGAGCTCCACTTAACTTGTAGTATTGCTTGTTGCATTTTCCCATGCCATGCCATCATTAAACCGGACATGCATCATACTTGTTTGTACATCATGCCATGTTTATGTGAGGATTGTTTACCATGTTGTTTGCTTCTTTCCGGTGTTGCTCTTCGGGTTAGTTCCGATAACGTCGCGTTTGTGAGGATTCGTTCGACTTCGTCCGTTTGTCTTCTTCATGGACTCGTTCTTCTTCCTTGCGGGATTTCAGGCAAGATGACCATACCCTCGAAATCACTTCTATCTTTGCTTGCTAGATGCTCGCTCTTTTGCTATGCCTATGCTACGATGCCTACCACTTGCTTAACATGCCTCCCATGTTGCCATGTCAAACCTCTAACCATCCTTTCCTAGCAAGCCGCTGTTTGGCTATGTTACCGCTTTTGCTCAGCCCCTCTTATAGCGTTGCTAGTTGCAGGTGAAGATGAAGTTTGTTCCATGTTGGAACATGGATATGTTGGGATATCACAATATCTCTTATTTTAATTAATGCATCTATATACTTGGTAAAGGGTGGAAGGCTCGGTCTTATGCCCGGTGTTTTGTTCCACTCTTGCCGCCCTAGTTTCCGTCATACCGGTGTTATGTTCCTTGATTTTGCGTTCCTTACACGGTTGGGTGATTTATGGGACCCCCTTGACAGTTCGCTTTGAATAAGACTCCTCCAGCAAGGCCCAACCTTGGTTTTAACATTTGCCACCTAAGCCTTTTTCCCTTGGGTTCTGCAGACTCAAGGGTCATCTTTATTTTAACCCCCCCGGGCTAGTGCTCCTTTGAGTGCTGGTTCGAACCGAGTAGACTGCGGGGCCACCTTGGGGCAACTTCAGGCTTGGTTTTACTCGTAGGATGTCTCATCCGGATGTGCCCTGGGAACGAGATATGTGCAGCTCCAATCGGGATTTGTCGGCACAATCGGGCGGCTTTGCTGGTCTTGTTTTACCATTGTCGAAATGTCTTGTAGCCGGAATTCCGAGACTGACCGGGTCTTTCCGGTAGAAGGAATATCCTTCGTTGACCGTAAGAGCTTATAATGGGCTAAGTTGGGACACCCTGCAGGGTATTATCTTTCGAAAGCCGTGCCCGCGGTTACGAGGCAGATGGGAATTTGTTAATGTCCGGTTGTAGAAAACCCGAAGTTGATCTTAATTAAAAGACATCAACCGCGTGTGTAGCCGTGATGGTCTCTTTTCGGCGGAGTCCGGGAAGTGAACACGGTTCTTGTGTTATGTTTGAACGTAAGTTGTTCTAGGATCACTTCTTGATCATAGTTGTTCGACCGTGCTTTGCTTCTCTTCTCGCTCTCTTTTGCGTATGTTAGCCACCATATTTGCTAGTGCTTGCTGCAGCTCCACCTCACTACCTTCTCCTACCCATAAGCTTAAATAGTCTTGATCTCACGGGTGTGAGATTGCTGAGTCCCCGTGACTCACAGATACTTCCAAAACCAGTTTGCAGGTGCCGACGATACCGTGCAGGTGACGCATCCGAGCTCAAGGAGGAGCTAGATGAAGATCTTGTTCTTTGTGTTGTTTCATTTCAGTTGATCAGTAGTGGAGCCCAGTTGGGACGATGGGGGATCTGTGTAGCATTTGGGGTAGTCTTCTTTTATTTTGGTTCCGTAGTCAGACCTTGATTGTATCTGTATAATGTAATGCTTTACTCATGTATTGCGTGAAGTGGCGATTGTAAGCCAACTATGTATCTCTTTCCCTTATGAATTATATGGGTTGTGTGAAGATTACCTCGCTTGCGACATTGCTTTCAATGCGGTTATGCCTCTAAGTCGTGCTTCGACACGTGGGAGATATAGCCGCATCGATGGCGTTACAAGTTGGTAATCAGAGCCATCCCCAACTTAGGAGCCTCGCTGATTGTTTCTTTGGCGTTGTTGAGTCTAGAACAAAAATGTTTTGAGTCTTAGGATTATATATCGGAGAGTAGGATTCTTTTTACTCCTCAGTCCCTTCGTCACTCTGGTGAGGTCTCCTGACGTAGAAGTTTTGACTCTTCTCTCCTCAAATTTCACTAATTTTTTTTTAGGATCACGCGGGTATCTTGGAATCGTTCTGATGGTTTTGTGACGAGAACATTGTTCTTGGTGCCTCCTGACATTTAGGGGTTGTGGCAGTGTCCCGGGGAGTTGAGCTCCGAGGTGTTGTCGTCACAATTTTATGGTTGCGATTACGAATACCTGAGTTTCGCCGACATCGAAAATCTATTTTATGCAGTTGTTGGTGAGATAACCTCGATAACCCAGTACTGGGGCGAGCTCGAGAGTATTGCCATAACTCGTATAACGGATGCTTTTCGAAGGTTGAGGTAAACGATTTCCGAAGGTTTCTTGGTTATGTGTTGAAGGATGGATACAGCTGGATCTAGGTATTGTTAGTTTGGGTGATATATTTTGTGTCCCCTGTATCCCCAACACCTGATTGCATAACCAGAAAGTTTCGGGAGTTTATAAGTGGGAATTCAAGTATCTCGTAGGATATCTTTCCAACAGACACATGATACGATATGGGATCTATCATATGTTTGTTTCCGGCTTATTCCGCAAGCCAAATCCTTTGTTTTTGTTTTGAGTTGTGGTATTCGAGTTGCTTCGAAGTCAAGTGTTGATTCCATACCTTATTCTAAGCGGTGTTCTCATATTTCTATGTGGATGATAATCCTCCATGATAATCGAGATTGTCATGTCAATCCTTTCCAACCGGTGTGCTTCTCTCCAAGTAAATCCGATCATTCCAACATTCGCAAGGTCAATTCTAAGTTTTTCTCAACGGTGTTTGTTCCATTCCATCTGCTCCAAGTTGCCTTTGTTTTCCCGCCCTCCCACCCTTTTTCTTCAAGGACTCAGATTTTTTTTTCAAGCATCCATTTTATTGCTGTGAAGTCTCTTCATTCTTTTCCTCCATGTTCTTACCTGGTGATTTCTTATGAAGATGCTAAGGAAGCTTCAAGTCTATCATTATTCGTTCTCTTTCTTCTCTAGTGGATTAAATTCAAGCTTTGTCGATCATATCTTTCCTTGTTTCAAATGTTTTCTCATGCCGGTGCACCTCTTAATCATCCACTTATCGCTATTTAATTGTTCCGAGTCTTTGAAGATATCTCAGAAGATTCAAGTTTCCTTTCTCAATTCACTCAAGTTCTTTTGAGGATGTTTATCTCATTCAAGCCATTTAATTCAACCGGTGCAATCTTTCTTTTCAAACAATCGTTCAACGGTGGTTCCTTTGAGTGGGCCCTAACCCACAGGTCTTTTCCCAAGATCTTACCTGACTCTTCTAATTTTCTCGGAGCTTCTAAAATTCTTTTCAAAGTGTGATGTAAGAATGGATTCCATCAGTCATATGTCTTTCTCCAAGATCTTACAAATTCTTTTCATCGTTGGTTCAACCTTTGTAATTTTCATTACGGAGTGCCTCAACTATTCATGGTGGTGTTTCTCGTCGTCATTCTCAGATTTTTGAAGAACGAAGATGAGTTCCTCTTAAATCCTTATCCATTCTTCCAAAGATTCATGGTTCTAGCTTGATGTCATCCTCTCATAATTGTTTTCGATTGTGAGAAATTTTTTCACCCATCCGGAGCATTTCAGGAGTCTTTTCAGTTTGATTCCCCGGAGCCCATCATCTCAGAATTATTCATTCAAGCTTTCAGCTCTCGTTCTCCAAATCATACCGGTGCATCATTCAAGTATTATCTAATCAGCTCGGGATCTCTGCGTTCACTTGTATCTAAATTCTCTCAAGTATCTTCGTTCATTTTCCAATTCTTCTTGGTGATGCGTTTGTTTTCTTTGTTCGTTCTTTTAATCCTACCGGTGGTTTCTTCAAGATTCATTTCCTTTGGTATCATATCAATTTATTCGTTGTTTCAATCCTACCGGTGGTTCATTGAAGACCTTCCCAAGTTTGCGCCATATCTATCTTAATCCTTTCTACGAGAATAAGTAGTATGCCAAATCCGTTGCTGGTCATCAATCTAAATTGGTGAAGGATACACATAACATAATTCTTGTTCTTGTTTCATCCAAGTGATTAATTCCTTCTTCCGGAGTTCGTAATGGTATCAATTTCTCAGCCATATGTTGTTCATCTTCTTCCGAGTTCCAAGTTTTCCGCATTATCTCGTCATGAGCTCCATCTAAATCATTGCAAGGCTTCACCTCGTGTTTCCAACTTCTCTCTTTTTATCATCCTTTTATTACCGGATTTCTTCATGGAGGTTCTACATGATGGTTCATCAAGGATTCCTTTCATTCTTCAATTGTTCTTCAAGATTTTTCTCCAAGTTAAGATCCGTCAAGCCATACTTCAAAATAAACATGGTGTTCAACACATGTTTTGTCTTGAGGAGTTCAAGTATTCTTCTTCCTGCATTCCAAAGTGCAATTCGTTCTACCTTATCATTTGAGGTGGGGTTATGTCATTCTTGACAATTTGAGTTCACGTTTCATGATTCACATGTTGTCAAGAATGAGATATTTTAAATCCACCGATCTCTTTGTTGGATTTAACTTGTGTCATGTTTCACCTAAAGCCTTCCCTAAGGAATGTTGCTATTATGGTGCTTCTCAATGATCCAAGTTTTCTCCTATCCTCTTGGTGAAAGAATTTTTTTTCATCACCTTGGTGCTCTCACTCAAATCAATGGCTTCTTTTAGTGGCCGTTTGTCACCTCATAGTGTTGAGATGTTTCCATAAGTCCACTACATGCTTATTCTATTCATTGTTGATTTCCCAACAACTCCGTTCAATCCTCCTTTTTAAGGCGGCTCTTTCAAACTCAATTGTGATAGAAGTTGTTGTTCTCTTCTCCGTTCTCTTGATTCCACTCTTTCATTGTCCGGAAGCCATTGTGACGTTGCTCCCTTCATCCAATAGTCTCGTTTTGCCAAGTTCAAATTCTATTCCTTCCATTTCCAATCGGAGTGTTGTATCATCTCTTCAATATCTTTTCATCTTATCAAGTTTTCTTTTCTTTTCTACCGGAGTGCTGTCCAAATTCTGTCATTCTTGTTCCTTGGCTATCTCATTATAAAGGTGGGGTCATATTCTTTCGTTCTTGAAGCTCTTATTTCATGTCTTTCAACCTACAAGGTTCTCGAATGTTCCTTGTTCCTCTTTGCTAACGGAGTGTTTGCAATCTCGTTCATCTCCATGGTATTCTTTCTTTCAATTTTGCCAATCTCTCAAGGTTCGTGGTTTCACTCGTTTGCCAAAGAAGCAATTAGTTTTACCTCTCCTCTTCCACTTCCGTTTCCCTCCGGTGCCATCCTAGATCTCGGGACGAGATCCTCTTGTAGTGGTGGAGTGTTGTAACGCCCCGAGACCGACGATCCAGAAGACTTCCATATTTTTGTGACCTCTGTGTGTTTTTATTTGTGCTTGCTCTATTTATTTTTGCATTGCATCATGTCATCATGCCAGCATGTCTTTTAATTTTTAAAAAAACCTCAACTAAATAAATTGCATAGATCTTTTGATCTATTTAAATTGAGGGAATACACATGGTGATTTCTCTTTATAACATATCCTCCCAATATTAGGGAGCTATATTAAATATTTCTTTAATTTGGAAATCACCATAACACACTTGCAAATTATCCCAATGCCTTTGTTATCTCAATACTTGGTCTCCAAACTTTGCCCTAAATTCTTTCATCACTTTTCTGAGCTTCACTAAAATTCTCAATATTTTTGGACCGACCGAATACCCACTTCTTATTCAAACTCATTTGAATTTAATTCAAACGAGTTCGAATCCAATCTTCACACACACACTAACTTCTATTTGCTTGGATCAAGCTCATTTTTATGAGTCCGGAAAAATTATCCGCATGCTCAAATTCTTTCCCTAAACCCCTCCTCCTTTTCTTCTCTCTAATGCTTTTCTTTTAAAGGAAATAAGAGAGAGAGCGAAGAGAGCCCAACAGCCTACCCAGATCGGCCCAACCTCCCCTAGGCCCAGTAGCCCCCTATCTAACTAAGCCTAGAAATGAGGAGCCTTGTCCCATCCTCCCAGCCGCCACCGGCAGCATCTCCCACCTCGGGATCCTCCCATTCCCCACCGCGCCAACCACCAGCCACACCTGGATCCAATCCATCCACTGCAGCCAATCCATCGATCACCTTCCACCCCCGCCCGAGGCTCTCCTCGTTCCTCTACTTTTCCGAGGAGAAAGGCGGGCCTTCGCTCGCGCTCGAAGCCTCATGCCTCCCCGACGTCCTCGCCTCGCGCCGGCAAGTGACCTCGCGGAGTGCCCTGCCAGAGTAACAGCCACACCAGGGACCCTGCGCCCTTCTCCTTCCCTTCTCTCTCTCTCTCTCGGCTTCCCTTCCCCGTTTTCGTCTCTCAACTCTCTCTGTCTTTCTTTCTTTAGGACTCAGTAGCCGCCATGGATGCCGTCGCGCAGACCTGCCTCCGTTCCCGCGAACACGCGCTAGTCAGCAGCGGTAGTTCGCTGTGCCGCTACCCTTCTTTCTCCTTCCTCCCGTTTCCCCTACCTCTATCTCCCTCTAATCTCTGTGTTTCTCTGTTCTTCGCCTCGAACAGGGGCAGCCATGGCCGTCACTGTAGAGCTCGATGCCGAGCGCCGCCTTCAAGGCTTCAACCCCCACCACCAGTCTGCATGGGTGAGCAACAACAGCAGCGCATCGCGCCCCTTGTCTCCTGCCTCCTCATCCACGCACCCCCCTGCAGCCTCACCTCCGGCCGCGCCGGTGAGCAGCCACCGCTCCCGGAGCATCGAGAGGCCGTGCCCTGCTCCTTTTCTCTCCCATCTCCATTTCCTGTTTTTCCTCGCTCCCTCACATCTCATTCCTGCCATGGACAGGTACCAACGGCAAGCGCCGTGAGGGACGCCCGTGCTCCCTCTCCTCCGTGTTGCCGAGCCTCGCCATGGCCGCTGGCCTCGTTGTTTCCTCGCCGTGAGCAACTTCCTCCATAACCGAAGCTTCGGTCTTTTCCTAGATCCGTTACAGCACGTAGAGGTTATTTAGAGTTGCCACTATATTCCACCGTAAGCATATCGATTAGCCACATGGCTAGCGCAGCCTGTATCCATTCGAGGGGTCTGGGGTTCGAGTCCCAGGTGCCCCCATTTTTGCTTAGTTTCCTGTTAATTTGCACTCCCACACCCACTTAGGCCTGCTCATCTCCTGGGCCGCTGCACTGGATGCAATCCGGCCCGTGCATATTTTTTTTCCCAGTCTGTGTATTTTAGCATTTTTCCGGTGCATGCATATTTACAGGAAATGCCATCATTTTAAATTGTTAATAACTAAAAATCCATGCATCCAAATAAAACATGTCATATATATAAAACGCTTAGAATTTTGTCTAGTTTCATAATATGCAACTCTCATCCAAGTTTAGAAATGTTAAACTTGTTGTTTGTTTAATCTTGCATAAGTGCCATGCTAAAATGAATTATTTCATAACTAATTAACCGTAGCTCCAAATTAAATGTTATTTATATGTAAATGGGGTAGAAAAATGCCTAGTTTAACATGGTGCACTTTATTTTTCTTTTTAACATCATTAAAATTGTGTTTAAGGCAGAACAGTACCAAATCTAAAATATAGACATGGGGTTTTTCCGGACTTGTTGTTTGTTGTTTCGGGCCTCATTTAAAGTTGACTAAATAGTTAGTTTTCATATGCTTCACCTCTTGCCTTGTTAATCAACATTTAATATTGTTGGGTTCATAACGAGAGCAAACTAAATAACTTGAATGTGGTGTTTCGTCAATATGCAACTCGTTGCATATTGAGCTCCACTTAACTTGTAGTATTGCTTGTTGCATTTTCCCATGCCATGCCATCATTAAACTGGACATGCATCATACTTGTTTGTGCATCATGCCATGTTTATGTGATGATTGTTTACCATGTTGTTTGCTTCTTTCCGGTGTTGCTCTTCGGGTTAGTTCCGATAACGTCGTGTTTGTGAGGATTCATTCGACTTCGTCCGTTTGTCTTCTTCATGGACTCGTTCTTCGTCCTTGCGGGATTTCAGGCAAGATGACCATACCCTCGAAATCACTTCTATCTTTGCTTGCTAGATGCTCGCTCTTTTGCTATGCCTATGCTACGATGCCTACCGTTTGCTTAACATGCCTCCCATGTTGCCATGTCAAACCTCTAACCATCCTTTCCTAGCAAGCCGTTGTTTGGCTATGTTACCGCTTTTGCTCAGCCCCTCTTATAGCGTTGCTAGTTGCAGGTGAAGATGAAGTTTGTTCCATGTTGGAACATGGATATGTTGGGATATCACAATATCTCTTATTTTAATTAATGCATCTATATACTTGGTAAAGGGTGGAAGGCTCAGCCTTATGCCTGGTGTTTTGTTCCACTCTTATCGCCCTAGTTTCCGTCATACCGGTGTTATGTTCCTTGATTTTGCGTTCCTTACACGGTTGGGTGATTTATGGGACCCCCTTGACAGTTCGCTTTGAATAAGACTCCTCCAGCAAGGCCCAACCTTGGTTTTAACATTTATCACCTAAGCCTTTTTCCCTTGGGTTCTGCAGACTCAAGGGTCATCTTTATTTTAACCCCCCCGGGCCAGTGCTCCTCTGAGTGCTGGTTCGAACCGAGTAGACTGCGGGGCCACCTTGGGGCAACTTGAGGCTTGGTTTTACTCGTAGGATGTCTCATCCGGATGTGCCCTGAGAACGAGATATGTGCAGCTCCTATCGGGATTTGTCAGCACAATCGGGCGGCTTTGCTGGTCTTGTTTTACCATTGTCGAAATGTCTTATAGCCGGGATTCCGAGACTGATCGGGTCTTTCCGGTAGAAGGAATATCCTTCGTTGACTGTGAGAGCTTATAATGGGCTAAGTTGGGACACCCCTGGAGGGTATTATCTTTCGAAAGCCGTGCCCGCGGTTATGAGGCAGATGGGAATTTGTTAATGTCCGGTTGTAGAAAACCCGAAGTTGATCTTAATTAAAAGACATCAACCGCGTGTGTAGCCGTGATGGTCTCTTTTTGGCGGAGTCCGGGAAGTGAACACGGTTCTTGTGTTATGTTTGAACGTAAGTTGTTCTAGGATCACTTCTTGATCATAGTTGTTCGACCATGCTTTGCTTCTCTTCTCGCTCTCTTTTGCGTATGTTAGCCACCATATTTGCTAGTGCTTGCTGCAGCTCCACCTCACTACCTTCTCCTACCCATAAGCTTAAATAGTCTTGATCTCACGGGTGTGAGATTGCTGAGTCCCCGTGACTCACAAATACTTCCAAAACTAGTTTGCAGGTGCCGATGATACCGTGCAGGTGACGCATCCGAGCTCAAGGAGGAGCTAGATGAAGATCTTGTTCTTTGTGTTGTTTCGTTTCAGTTGATCAGTAGTGGAGCCCAGTTGGGACGATGGGGGATCTGTGTAGCATTTGGGGTAGTCTTCTTTTATTTTGGTTCCGTAGTCGGACCTTGATTGTATCTGTATGATGTAATGCTTTACTCATGTATTGCGTGAAGTGGCGATTGTAAGCCAACTATGTATCTCTTTCCCTTATGAATTATATGGGTTGTGTGAAGATTACCTCACTTGCGACATTGCTTTCAATGCGGTTATGCCTCTAAGTCGTGCTTCGACACGTGGGAGATATAGCCGCATCGAGGGCGTTACAAGTTGGGAATCAGAGCCATCCCCGACTTAGGAGCCCCCTGCTTGATTGTTTGCTGGCGTTGTTGAGTCTAGAACAAAAATGTGTTGAGTCTTAGGATTATATATCGGAGAGTAGGATTCTTTTTAGAACTCAGTCCCTTCGTCACTCTGGTGAGGTCTCCTGACGTAGAAGTTTTGACTCTTCTCTCCTCAAATTTCACTAAAAAAAATTTTAGGATCACGCGGGTATCTTGGAATCGTTCCGATGGTTTTGTGACGAGAACATTGTTCTTGGTGCCTCCTGACATTTAGGGGTTGTGGCAGTGTCCCGGGGAGTTGAGCTCCGAGGTGTTGTTGTCACAATTTTATCGTTGCAGTTCTGGAATACCTGAGTTTCGCCGATATCGAAAATCTCTTTTATGCAGTTGTTGGTGAGATAACCTCGATAACCCAGTACTGGGGCGAGCTCGAGAGTATTGCCATAACTCGTATAACGGATGCTTTTCGAAGGTTGAGGTAAACGATTTCCGAAGGTTTCTTGGTTATGTGTTGAAGGATGGATACAATTTGGATCTAGGTATTGTTAGTTTGGGTGATATATTTTGTGTCCCTGTATCCCCAACACCTGATTGCATAACCAGAAAGTTTCGGGAGTTTATAAGTGGGAATTCAAGTATCTCGTAGGATATCTTTCCAATGTACACATGATACGATATGGGATCTATCATATGTTTGTTTCCGGCTTATTCCACAAGCCAAATCCTTTGTTTTTGTTTTGAGTTGTGGTATTCGAGTTGCTTCGAAGTCAAGTGTTGATTCCATACCTTATTCTAAGCAGTGTTCTCATATTTCTATGTGGATGATAATCCTCCATGATAATCGAGATTTTCATGTCAATCCTTTTCCAACCGTGTGCTTCTCTCCAAGTAAATCCGATCATTCCAACATTCGCAAGGTCAATTCTAAGTTTTTCTCAACGGTGTTTGTTCCATTCCATCTGCTCCAAGTTGCCTTTGTTTTCCCGCCTCCCACCCTTTTTCTTCAAGGACTCAGATTTTTTTCAAGCATCCATTTTATTGCTGTGAAGTCTCTTCATTCTTTTCCTCCATGTTCTTACGGTGATTTCTTATGAAGATGCTAAGGAAGCTTCAAGTCTATCATTATTCGTTCTCTTTCTTCTCCAAAGGATTAAATTCAAGCTTTGTCGATCATATCTTTCCTTGTTTCAAATGTTTTCTCATGCGGTGCACCTCTTAATCATCCACTTATCGCTATTTAATTGTTCCGGAGTGCTGAAGATATCTCAGAAGATTCAAGTTTCCATTCTCAATTCACTCAAGTTCTTTTGAGGATGTTATCTCGTTCAAGCCATTTAATTCAACCGGTGCAATCTTTTTTTTCAAACAATCGTTCAACGGTGGTTCTTTTGAGTGGGCCCTAACCCACAGGTCTTTTCCCAAGATCTTACCTGACTCTTCTAATATTCTCGGAGCTTCTAAAATTCTTTTCAAAGTGTGATGTAAGAATGGATTCCATCAGTCATATGTCTTTCTCCAAGATCTTACAAATTCTTTTCATCGTTGGTTCAACCTTTGTAATTTTCATTACGGAGTGCCTCAACTATTCATGGTGGTGTTTCTCGTCGTCATTCTCAGATTTTTGAAGAACGAAGATGAGTTCCTCTTAAATCCTTATCCATTCTTCCAAAGATTCATGGTTCTAGCTTGATGTCATCCTCTCATAATTGTTTTCGATTGTGAGAAATTTTTTCACCCATCCGGAGCATTTCAGAGTCTTTTCAGTTTGATTCCCGGGCCCATCATCTCGTAATTATTCATTCAAGCTTTCAGCTCTCGTTCTCCAAATCATACCGGTGCATCATTCAAGTATTATCTAATCAGCTCGGGATCTCTGCGTTCACTTGTATCTAAATTCTCTCAAGTATCTTCGTTCATTTTCCAATTCTTCTTGGTGATGCGTTTGTTTTCTTTGTTCGTTCTTTTAATCCTACCGTGGTTTCTTCAAGATTCATTTCCTTTGGTATCATATCAATTTATTCGTTGTTTCAATCCTACCGTGGTTCATTGAAGACCTTCCCAAGTTTGCGCCATATCTATCTTAATCCTTTCTACGAGAATAAGTAGTATGCCAAATCCGTTGCTGGTCATCAATCTAAATTGGTGAAGGATACACATAACATAATTCTTGTTCTTGTTTCATCCAAGTGATTAATTCCTTCTTCCGGAGTTCGTAATGGTATCAATTTCTCAGCCATATGTTGTTCATCTTCTTCCGGAGTTCCAAGTTTTCCGCATTATCTCGTCGCGAAGCTCCATCTAAATCATTGCAAGGCTTCACCTCGTGTTTCCAACTTCTCTCTCTTTTTATCATCCTTTTATTACCGGATTTCTTCATGGAGGTTCTACATGATGGTTCATCAAGGATTCCTTTCATTCTTCAATTGTTCTTCAAGATTTTTCTCCAAGTTAAGATCCGTCAAGCCATACTTCAAAATAAACATCGTGTTCAACACATGTTTTGTCTTGAGGAGTTCAAGTATTCTTCTTCCTGCATTCCAAAGTGCAATTCGTTCTACCTTATCATTTGAGGTGGGGTTATGTCATTCTTGACAATTTGAGTTCACGTTTCATGATTCACATGTTGTCAAGAATGAGATATTTTAAATCCACCAGTCTCTTTGTTGGATTTATCTTGTGTCATGTTTCACGTAAAGCCTTCCCTAAGGAATGTTGCTATTATGGTGCTTCTCAATGATCCAAGTTTTCTCCTATCCTCTTGGTGAAAGAATTTTTTTTCATCACCTTGGTGCTCTCACTCAAATCAATGGCTTCCTTTAGTGGTCGTTTGTCACCTCATAGTGTTGAGATGTTTCCATAAGTCCACTACAAGCTTATTCTATTCGTTGTTGATTTCCCAACAACTCCGTTCAATCCTCCTTTTTAAGGCGGCTCTTTCAAACTCAATTGTGATAGAAGTTGTTGTTCTCTTCTCCGTTCTCTTGATTCCACTCTTTCATTGTCCGGAAGCCATTGTGACGTTGCTCCCTTCATCCAATAGTCTCGTTTTGCCAAGTTCAAATTCTATTCCTTCCATTTCCAATCGGAGTGTTGTATCATCTCTTCAATATCTTTTCATCTTATCAAGTTTTCTTTTCTTTTCTACCGGAGTGCTGTCCAAATTCTGTCATTCTTGTTCCTTGGCTATCTCATTATAAAGGTGGGGTCATATTCTTTCGTTCTTGAAGCTCTTATTTCATGTCTTTCAACCTACGAGGTTCTCGAATGTTCCTTGTTCCTCTTTGCTAACAGAGTGTTTGCAATCTCGTTCATCTCCATGGTATTCTTTCTTTCAATTTTGCCAATCTCTCAAGGTTCGTGGTTTCACTCGTTTGCCAAAGAAGCAATTAGTTTTACCTCTCCTCTTCCACTTCCGTTTCCCTCCGGTGCCATCCTAGATCTCGGGACGAGATCCTCTTGTAGTGGTGGAGTGTTGTAACGCCCGAGGCCGACGATCCAGAAGACTTCCATATTTTTGTGACCTCCGTGTGTTTTTATTTGTGCTTGCTCTATTTATTTTTGCATTGCATCATGTCATCATGCCAGCATGTCTTTTAATTTTTAAAGAAACCTCAACTAAATAGACTGCATAGATCTTTTGATCTAATTAAATTGAGGGAATACACATGGTGATTTCTCTTTATAACATATCCTCCCAATATTAGGGAGCTATATTAAATATTTCTTTAATTTGGAAATCACCATAACACACTTGCAAATTATCCCAATGCCTTTGTTATCTCAATACCTGGTCTCCAAACTTTGCCCTAAATTCTTTCATCACTTTTCTGAGCTTCACTAAAATTCTCAATATTTTTGGACCGACCGAATACCCACTTCTTATTCAAACTCATTTGAATTTAATTCAAACGAGTTCGAATCCAATCTTCACACACACACTAACTTCTATTTTCTTGGATCAAGCTCATTTTTATGAGTCCGGAAAAATTATCCGCATGCTCAAATTCTTTCCCTAAACCCCTCCTCCTTTTCTTCTCTCTAATGCTTTTCTTTTAAAGGAAATAAGAGAGAGGGCGAAGAGAGCCCAGCAGCCTACCCAGATCGGCCCAACCTCCCCTAGGCCCAGTAGCCCCCTATCTAACTAACCCTAGAAATGAGGAGCCTTGTCCCATCCTCCCAGCCGCCGCCGGTAGCATCTCCCACCTCGGGATCCTCCCATTCCCCACCGCGCCAACCACCAGCCACACCTGGATCCAATCCATCCACTTCAGCCAATCCATCGATCACCTTCCACCCCCGCCCGAGGCTCTCCTCGTTCCTCTCGCACCCGAGGAGAAGGCAGACGCATCGCTCGCGCTCGAAGCCTCATGCCTCCCCGACGTCCTCGCCTCGTTCCGGCAAGTGACCTCGCCGGAGTGCCCTGCCAGAGTAACAGCCACACCAGGGACCCTCGCACCCTTCTCCTTCCCTGCTCTCTCTCTCTCGGCTTCCCTTCCCCGTTTTCGTCTCTCAACTCTCTCTGTCTTTCTTTCTTCAGGACTCAGTAGCCGCCATGGATGCCGTCGTGTAGACCTGCCTCCGTTCCCGCGACCACGCGCCAGTCGGCAGCAGTAGTTCGCTGTGCCGCTACCCTTCTTTCTCCTTCCTCCCGTTTCCCCTACCTCTATCTCCCTCTAATCTCTGTGTTTCTCTGTTCTTTGCCTCGAACAGGGGCAACCATGGCTGTCACTGTAGAGCTCGATGCCGAGCGCCGCCTTCAAGGCTTCAACCCCCACCACCAGTCTGCGTGGGTGAGCAACAACAGCAGCGCATCGCGCCCCTTGTCTCCTGCCTCCTCATCCACGCATCCCCCCTGCAGCCTCACCTCCGGCCGCGCCGGTGAGCAGCCACCGCTCCCGGAGCATCGAGAGGCCGTGCCCTGCTCCTTTTCTCTCCCATCTCCCTTTCCTCTTTTTCCTCGCTCCCTCACATCTCATTCCCGCCATGGACAGGTACCAACCGCAAGCGCCGCGAGGGACGCCCGTGCTCCCTCTCCTCCGTGTTGCCGAGCCTCGCCATGGCCGCTGGCCTCGTTGTTTCCTCGCCGTGAGCAACTTCCTCCATAACCAAGCTTCGGTCTTTTCCTAGATCCGTTACGCACGTAGAGGTTATTTAGAGTTGCCACTATATTCCACCGTAAGCATATCGATTAGCCACTGTATAGCGCTGTATCCATTCGAGGGGTCTGGGGTTCGAGTCCTGTGTGCCCCCATTTTGCTTAGTTTCCTGTTAATTTGCACTCCCACACCCACTTAGGCCTGCTCATCTCTGAGCCACTGACTTTGGATGCAATCCGCCCGTGCATATTTTTTTCCCAGTCAGGTATTTTAGCATTTTTCCAAAGGCATGCATATTTACAGGAAATGCCATCATTTTAAATTGTTAATAACTAAAGATCCATGCATCCAAATAAAACATGTCATATATATAATGCTTAGAATTTTGTCTAGTTTCATAATATGCAACTCTCATCCATGTTTAGAAATGTTAAACTTGTTGTTTGTTTAATCTTGCATAAGGGCCATGATAAAATGAATTATTTCATAAATAATTAACCGTAGCTTCAAATTAAATGTTCTTTATATGTAAATGGGGTAGAAAAATGCCTAGTTTAACATGGTGCACTTTATTTTTCTGTTTAATAACATTAAAATTGTGTTTAGGGCAGAACAGTACCAAATCTAAAATATAGACATGGGGTTTTTCCGGA
Organism: Aegilops bicornis; assembly: GCA_021605145.1. NCBI lineage: Eukaryota > Viridiplantae > Streptophyta > Magnoliopsida > Poales > Poaceae > Aegilops > Aegilops bicornis. Next base: position 415,790,206 of record CM038669.1, read on the forward strand.
CTTGTTGTTTGTTGTTTCCGGCCTTATTTAAACTTGACTAAATAGTTTACACACCTGAGGTTGGTAAGAACTGAGGGACAATGCCCCCCTCACTTTTATCGGTAGCTTAAAGCAACTGCTACTTAATCGTAGGTTTGCTTTCGTGCAAGGCCCCTGCTGCTGGAACAGGCGGTTGTCATTTTCAAGTAAACGCCCCGCCCCCTTTCTTTGCCCATATGCTTCACCTCTTGCCTTGTTAATCAACATTTAATATTGTTGGGTTCATAACGAGAGCGAACTAAATAACTTGAATGTGGTGTTTCGTCAATATGCAACTCGTTGCATATTGAGCTCCACTTAACTTGTAGTATTGCTTGTTGCATTTTCCCATTTTTGCTTAGTTTCCTGTTAATTTGCACTCCCACACCCACTTAGGCCTGCTCATCTCCTGGGCTGCTGCACTGGATACAATCCGGCCCGTGCATATTTTTTTCCCAGTCTGTGGATTTTAGCATTTTTCCAGTGCATGCATATTTACAGGAAATGCCATCATTTTAAATTGTTAATAACTAAAAATCCATGGATCCTAATAAAACATGTCACATATATAATGCTTAGAATTTTGTCTAGTTTCATAATATGCAACTCTCATCCATGTTTAGAAATGTTAAACTTGTTGTTTGTTTAATCTTGCATAAGTGCCATGCTAAAATGAATTATTTCATAACTAATTAACCGTAGCTCCAAATTAAATGTTCTTTATATGTAAATGGGGTAGAAAAATGCCTAGTTTAACATGGTGCACTTTATTTTTATGTTTAACAACATTAAAATTGTGTTTAGGGCAGAACAGTACCAAATCTAAAATATAGACATGGGGTTTTTCCGGACTTGTTGTTTGTTGTTTCCGGCCTCATTTAAACTTGACTAAATAGTTAGTTTTCATATGCTTCACCTCTTGCCTTGTTAATCAAAATTTACTACTGTTGAGTTTATAATGAGAGCGAACTAAATAACTTGAATGTGGTGTTTCGTCAATATGCAACTCGTTGCATATTGAGCTCCACTTAACTTGTAGTATTGCTTGTTGCATTTTCCCATGCCATGCCATCATTAAACCGGACATGCATCATACTTGTTTGTGCATCATGCCATGTTTATGTGATGATTGTTTACCATGTTGTTTGCTTCTTTCCGGTGTTGCTCTTCGGGTTAGTTTCGATAACGTCGCGTTTGTGAGGATTCGTTCGACTTCGTCCGTTTGTCTTCTTCATGGACTCGTTCTTCTTCCTTGCGGGATTTCAGGCAAGATGACCATACCCTCGAAATCACTTCTATCTTTGCTTGCTAGATGCTCGCTCTTTTGCTATGCCTATGCTACGATGCCTACCACTTGCTTAACATGCCTCCCATGTTGCCATGTCAAACCTCTAACCATCCTTTCCTAGCAAGCCATTGTTTGGCTATGTTACCGCTTTTGCTCAGCCCCTCTTATAGCGTTGCTAGTTGCAGGTGAAGATGAAGTTTGTTCCATGTTGGAACATGGATATGTTGGGATATCACAATATCTCTTATTTTAATTAATGCATCTATATACTTGGTAAAGGGTGGAAGGCTTGGCCTTATGCCTGGTGTTTTGTTCCACTCTTGCCGCCCTAGTTTGTGTCATACCGGTGTTATGTTCCTTGATTTTGCGTTCCTTACACGGTTGGGTGATTTATGGGACCCCCTTGATAGTTCGCTTTGAATAAGACTCCTCCAGCAAGGCCCAACCTTGGTTTTAACATTTGCCACCTAAGCCTTTTTCCCTTGGGTTCTGCAGACTCAAGGGTCATCTTTATTTTAACCCCCGGGCCAGTGCTCCTCTGAGTGCTGGTTCGAACCGAGTAGATCATGGGCCACCTTGGGGCAACTTGAGGCTTGGTTTTACTCGTAGGATGTCTCATCCGGATGTGCCCTGGGAACGAGATATGTGCAGCTCCCATCGGGATTTGTCGGCACAATCGGGCGGCTTTGCTGGTCTTGTTTTACCATTGTCGAAATGTCTTGTAGCCGGGATTCCGAGACTTATCGGGTCTTTCCGGTAGAAGGAATATCCTTCGTTGACCATGAGAGCTTATAATGGGCTAAGTTGGGACACCCCTGGAGGGTATTATCTTTCGAAAGCCGTGCCCGCAGTTTTGAGGCAGATGGGAATTTGTTAATGTCCGGTTGTAGAAAACCCGAAGTTGATCTTAATTAAAAGACATCAACCGCGTGTGTAGCCGTGATGGTCTCTTTTCGGCGGAGTCCGGGAAGTGAACACGGTTCTTGTGTTATGTTTGAATGTAAGTTGTTCTAGGATCACTTCTTGATCATAGTTGTTCGACCGTGCTTTGCTTCTCTTCTCGTTCTCTTTTGCATATGTTAGCCACCATATTTGCTAGTGCTTGCTGCAGCTCCACCTCACTACCTTCTCCTACCCATAAGCTTAAATACTCTTGATCTCGCGGGTGTGAGATTGCTGAGTCCCCGTGACTCACAGATACTTCCAAAACCAGTTTGCAGGTGCCGACGATACCTGCAGGGTGATTTATCCGAGCTCAAGGAGGAGCTAGATGAAGATCTTGTTCTTTGTGTTGTTTCGTTTCAGCTTGATCAGTAGTGGAGCCCAGTTGGGACGATCGGGGATCTGTGTAGCATTTGGGGGTAGTCTTCTTTTATTTTGGTTCCGTAGTCAGACCTTGATTGTATCTGTATGATGTAATGCTTTACTCATGTATTGCGTGAAGTGGCGATTGTAAGCCAACTATGTAACTCTTTCCCTTATGAATTATATGGGTTGTGTGAAGATTACCTCACTTGCGACATTGCTTTCAATGTGGTTATGCCTCTAAGTCGTGCTTCGACACGTGGGAGATATAGCCGCATCGAGGGCGTTACAAGTTGGTAATCAGAGCCATCCCCGACTTAGGAGCCCCCTGCTTGATTGTTTGCTGGCGTTGTTGAGTCTAGAACAAAAATGTTTTGAGTCTTAGGATTATATATCGGAGAGTAGGATTCTTTTTACTCCTCAGTACCTTCGTCGCTCTGGTGAGGTCTCCTGACATAGAAGTTTTGACTCTTCTCTCCTCAAATTTCACTAAAAAAATTTTTAGGATCATGCGGGTATCTTGGAATCGTTCCGATGGTTTTGTGACGAGAACATTGTTCTTGGTGCTTCCTGACATTTAGGGGTTGTGGCAGTGTCCCGGGGAGTTGAGCTCCGAGGTGTTGTCGTCACAATTTTATCGTTGCAGTTCTGGAATACCTGAGTTTCGCCGACATCGAAAAATCTATTTTATGCAGTTGTTGGTGAGATAACCTCGATAACCCAGTACTGGGGCAAACTCGAGAGTATTGCCATAACTCTTATAACGGATGCTTTTCGAAGGTTGAGGTAAAGGATTTCCGAAGGTTTCTTGGTTATGTGTTGAAGGATGGATACAACTGGATCTAGGTATTGTTAGTTTGGGTGATATATTTTGTGTCCCCTGTATCCCCAACACCTGATTGCATAACCAGAAAGTTTCGGGAGTTTATAAGTGGGAATTCAAGTATCTCGTAGGATATCTTTCCAACAGACACATGATATGATATGGGATCTATCATATGTTTGTTTCCGGCCTATTCCGCAAGCCAAATCCTTTGTTTTTGTTTTGAGTTGTGGTATTCGAGTTGCTTCGAAGTCAAGTGTTGATTCCATACCTTATTCTAAGCGGTGTTCTCATATTTCTATGTGGATGATAATCCTCCATGATAATCGAGATTGTCATGTCAATCCTTTCCAACCGTGTGCTTCTCTCCAAGTAAATCCGATCATTCCAACATTCGCAAGGTCAATTCTAAGTTTTTCTAAACGGTGTTTGTTCCATTCCATCTGCTCCAAGTTGCCTTTGTTTTCCCGCCCTCCCACCCTTTTTCTTCAAGGACTCAGATTTTTTTTCAAGCATCCATTTTATTGCTGTGAAGTCTCTTCATTCTTTTCCTCCATGTTCTTACCTGGTGATTTCTTATGAAGATGCTAAGGAAGCTTCAAGTCTATCATTATTCGTTCTCTTTCTTCTCCAGTGGATTAAATTCAAGCTTTGTCGATCATATCTTTCCTTGTTTCAAATGTTTTCTCATGCCGGTGCACCTCTTAATCATCCACTTATCGCTATTTAATTGTTCCGGAGTGCTGAAGATATCTCAGAAGATTCAAGTTTCCATTCTCAATTCACTCAAGTTCTTTTGAGCATGTTATCTCATTCAAGCCATTTAATTCAACCGGTGCAATCTTTTTTTTTCAAACAATCGTTCAACGGTGGTTCTTTTGAGTGGGCCCTAACCCACAGGTCTTTTCCCAAGATCTTACCTGACTCTTCTAATTTTCTCGGAGCTTCTAAAATTCTTTTCAAAGTGTGATGTAAGAATGGATTCCATCAGTCATATGTCTTTCTCCAAGATCTTACAAATTCTTTTCATCGTTGGTTCAACCTTTGTAATTTTCATTACGGAGTGCCTCAACTATTCATGGTGGTGTTTCTCATCGTCATTCTCAGATTTTTGAAGAACGAAGATGAGTTCCTCTTAAATCCTTATCCATTCTTCAAAAGATTCATGGTTCTAGCTTGATGTCATCCTCTCATAATTGTTTTCGATTGTGAGAATTTTTTTCACCCATCCGGAGCATTTCAGGAGTCTTTTCAGTTTGATTCCCCGGAGCCCATCATCTCAGAATTATTCAGTCAAGCTTTCAGCTCTCGTTCTCCAAATCATACCGGTGCATCATTCAAGTATTATCTAATCAGCTCGGGATCTCTGCGTTCACTTGTATCTAAATTCTCTCAAGTATCTTCGTTCATTTTCCAATTCTTCTTGGTGATGCGTTCGTTTTCTTTGTTCGTTCTTTTAATCCTACCGGTGGTTTCTTCAAGATTCATTTCCTTTGGTATCATATCAATTTATTCGTTGTTTCAATCCTACCAGTGGTTCGTTGAAGACCTTCCCAAGTTTGCGCCATATCTATCTTAATCCTTTCTACGAGAATAAGTAGTATGCCAAATCCGTTGCTGGTCATCAATCTAAATTGGTGAAGGATACACATAACATAATTCTTGTTCTTGTTTCATCCAAGTGATTAATTCCTTCTTCCGGTGTTCGTAATGGTATCAATTTCTCAGCCATATGTTGTTCATCTTCTTCCGGAGTTCCAAGTTTTTCGCATTATCTCGTCGCGAAGCTCCATCTAAATCATTGCAAGGCTTCACCTTGTGTTTCCAACTTCTCTCTCTTTTTATCATCCTTTTATTACCAGATTTCTTCATGGAGGTTCTACATGATGGTTCATCAAGGATTCATTTCATTCTTCAATTGTTCTTCAAGATTTTTCTCCAAGTTAAGATCCGTCAAGCCATACTTCAAAATAAACATGGTGTTCAACACATGTTTTGTCTTGAGGAGTTCAAGTATTCTTCTTCCTACATTTCAAAGTGCAATTCGTTCTACCTTATCATTTGAGGTGGGGTTATGTCATTCTTGACAATTTGAGTTCACGTTTCATGATTCACATGTTGTCAAGAATGAGATATTTTAAATCCACCAGTCTCTTTGTTGGATTTATCTTGTGTCATGTTTCACCTAAAGCCTTCCCTAAGGAATGTTGCTATTATGGTGCTTCTCAATGATCCAAGTTTTCTCCTATCCTCTTGGTGAAAGAATTTTTTTTCATCACCTTGGTGCTCTCACTCAAATCAATGGCTTCTTTTAGTGGCCGTTTGTCACCTCATAGTGTTGAGATGTTTCCATAAGTCCACTACAAGCTTATTCTATTCGTTGTTGATTTCCCAACAACTCCGTTCAATCCTCCTTTTTAAGGCGGCTCTTTCAAACTCAATTGTGATAGAAGTTGTTGTTCTCTTCTCCGTTCTCTTGATTCCACTCTTTCATTGTCCCGAAGCCATTGTGACGTTGCTCCCTTCATCCAATAGTCTCGTTTTGCCAAGTTCAAATTATATTCCTTCCATTTCCAATCAGAGTGTTGTATCATCTCTGCAATATCTTTTCATCTTATCAAGTTCTCTTTTCTTTTCTACCGGAGTGTTGTCCAAATTCTGTCATTCTTGTTCCTTGGCTATCTCATTATAAAGGTGGGGTCATATTCTTTCGTTCTTGAAGCTCTTATTTCATGTCTTTCAACCTACAAGGTTCTCGAATGTTCCTTGTTCCTCTTTGCTAATGGAGTGTTTGCAATCTCGTTCATCTCCATGGTATTCTTTCTTTCAATTTTGCCAATCTCTCAAGGTTCGTGGTTTCACTCGTTTGCCAAAGAAGCAATTAGTTTTACCTCTCCTCTTCCACTTCCGTTTCCCTCCGGTGCCATCCTAGATCTCGGGACGAGATCCTCTTGTAGTGGTGGAGTGTTGTAACGCCCCGAGACCGACGATCCAGAAGACTTCCATATTTTTGTGACCTTCGTGTGTTTTTATTTGTGCTTGCTCTATTTATTTTTGCATTGCATCATGTCATCATGCCAGCATGTCTTCTAATTTAAAAAAAACCTCAACTAAATAAATTGCATAGATCTTTTGATCTATTTAAATTGAGGGAATACACATGGTGATTTCCCTTTATAACATATCCTCCCAATATTAGGGAGCTATATTAAATATTTCTTTAATTTGGAAATCACCATAACACACTTGCAAATTATCCCAATGCCTTTGTTATCTCAATACTTGGTCTCCAAACTTTGCCCTAAATTCTTTCATCACTTTTACGAGCTTCACTAAAATTCTCAATATTTTTGGACCGACCGAATACCCACTTCTTATTCAAACTCATTTGAATTTAATTCAAACGAGTTCGAATCCAATCTTCACACACACACTAACTTCTATTTTCTTGGATCAAGCTCATTTTTATGAGTCCAAAAAAATTATCCGCATGCTCAAATTCTTTCCCTAAACCCCTCCTCCTTTTCTTCTCTCTAATGCTTTTCTTTTAAAGGAAATAAGAGAGAGGGCGAAGAGAGCCCAGCAGCCTACCCAGATCGGCCCAACCTCCCCTAGGCCTAGTAGCCCCCTATCTAACTAACCCTAGAAATGAGGAGCCTTGTACCATCCTCCCAGCCGCCGCCGGCAGCATCTCCCACCTCGGGATCCTCCCATTCCCCACCGTGCCAACCACTAGCCACACCTGGATCCAATCCATCCACTGCAGCCAATCCATCGATCACCTTCCACCCCCGCCGAGGCTCTCCTCGTTCCTCTCGCACCCGAGGAGAAGGCGGGCGATCGCTTCGGCCTCGAATCCTCATGCCTCCCCGACGTCCTCGCCTCGCGCCAGCAAGTGACCTCGCCGGAGTGCCCTGCCAGAGTAACAGCCACACCAGGGACCCTCGCGCCCTTCTCCTTCCCTACTCTGTCTCTCTCTCGGCTTCCCTTCCCTGTTTTCGTCTCTCATCTCTCTCTGTCTTTCTTTCTTCAGGACTCAGTAGCCGCCATGGATGCCGTCGCGCAGACCTGCCTCCGTTCCCGCGACCACGCGCCAGTCAGCAGCGGTAGTTCGCTGTGCCTCTACCCTTCTTTCTCCTTCCTCCCGTTTCCCCTACCTCTATCTCCCTCTAATCTGTGTGTTTCTCTGTTCTTTGCCTCGAACAGGGGCAGCCATGGCCGTCCTTCAGAGAGCTCGATGCAGCGCCGCCTTCAAGGCTTCAACCCCCACCACCGGTCTGCGTGGGTGAGCAACAACAGCGCGCCAGCCCCTTGTCTCCTGCCTCCTCATCCACGCACCCCCCCTGCAGCCTCACCTCCGGCCGCGCCGGTGAGCAGCCACCGCTCCCGGAGCATCGAGAGGCCGTGCCCTGCTCCTTTTCTCTCCCATCTCCCTTTCCTGTTTTTCCTCGCTCCCTCATATCTCATTCTCGCCATGGACAGGTACCAACCGCAAGCGCCGTGAGGGACGCCCGTGCTCCCTCTCCTCCGTGTTGCCGAGCCTCGCCATGGCCGCTGGCCTCGTTGTTTCCTCGCCGTGAGCAACTTCCTCCATAACCGAAGCTTCGGTCTTTTCCTAGATCCGTTCTGGCACGTAGAGGTTATTTAGAGTTGCCACTATATTCCACCGTAAGCATATCAGTTAGCCCTGTGGCTAGCGCAGCCTGTATCCATTCGAGGGGTCTGGGGTTCGAGTCCCAGCCGCCCCCATTTTTGCTTAGTTTCCTGTTAATTTGCACTCCCACACCCACTTAGGCCTGCTCATCTCACAGGCGCTGCCTTGGATGCAATCCGGCCCGTGCATATTTTTTTTTTTTCCCGATCTGTGTATTTTAGCATTTTTCCAGTGCATGCATATTTACAGGAAATGCCATCATTTTAAATTGTTAATAACTAAAAATCCATGCATCCAAATAAAACATGTCATATATATAAAATGCTTAGAATTTTGTCTAGTTTCATAATATGCAACTCTCATCCATGTTTAGAAATGTTAAACTTGTTGTTTGTTTAATCTTGCATAAGTGCCATGCTAAAATGAATTATTTCATAACTAATTAACCGTAGCTCCAAATTAAATGTGATTAAGGCAGAACAGTACCAAATCTAAAATATAGACATGGGTTTTTCCGGACTTGTTGTTTGTTGTTTCCGGCCTCATTTAAACTTGACTAAATAGTTAGTTTTCATATGCTTCACCTCTTGCCTTGTTAATCAACATTTAATATTGTTGGGTTCATAACGAGAGCGAACTAAATAACTTGAATGTGGTGTTTCGTCAATATGCAACTCGTTGCATATTGAGCTCCACTTAACTTGTAGTATTGCTTGTTGCATTTTCCCATGCCATGCCATCATTAAACTGGACATGCATCATACTTGTTTGTGCATCATGCCATGTTTATGTGATGATTGTTTACCATGTTGTTTGCTTCTTTCCGGTGTTGCTCTTCGGGTTAGTTCCGATAACGTCGTGTTTGTGAGGATTCGTTCGACTTCGTCCGTTTGTCTTCTTCATGGACTCCTTCTTCTTCCTTATGGATTTCGTGCAAGATGACCATACCCTCGAAATCACTTCTATCTTTGCTTGCTAGATGCTCGCTCTTTTGCTATGCCTATGCTACGATGCCTACCACTTGCTTAACATGCCTCCCATGTTGCCATGTCAAACCTCTAACCATCCTTTCCTAGCAAGCCGCTGTTTGGCTTTGTTACCGCTTTTCCTCAGCCCCTCTTATAGCGTTGCTAGTTGCAGGTGAAGATGAAGTTTGTTCCATGTTGGAACATGGATATGTTGGGATATCACAATATCTCTTATTTTAATTAATGCATCTATATACTTGGTAAAGGGTGGAAGGCTCGGCCTTATGCCTGGTATTTTGTTCCATTCTTGCCGCCCTAGTTTCCGTCATACCGGTGTTATGTTCCTTGATTTTGCGTTCCTTACATGGTTGGGTGATTTATGGGACCCCCTTGACAGTTCGCTTTGAATAAGACTCCTCCAGCAAGGCCCAACCTTGGTTTTAACATTTGCCACCTAAGGCTTTTTCCCTTGGGTTCTGCAGACTCAAGGGTCATCTTTATTTTAACCCCCCCGGGCCAGTGCTCCTCTGAGTGCTGGTTCGAACCGAGTAGACTGCGGGGCCACCTTGGGCAACTTGAGGCTTGGTTTTACTCGTAGGATGCCTCATCCGGATGTGCCCTGAGAACGAGATATGTGCAGCTCCTATCGGGATTTGTCGGCACAATCGGGCGGCTTTGCTGGTCTTGTTTTACCATTGTCGAAATGTCTTGTAGCCGGGATTCCGAGACTGATCGGGTCTTTCCAGTAGAAGGAATATCCTTCGTTGACCGTGAGAGCTTATAATGGGCTAAGTTGGGACACCCCTGCAGGCTATTATCTTTCGAAAGCCGTGCCCGCGGTTATGAGGCAGATGGGAATTTGTTAATGTCCGGTTGTAGAAAACCCGAAGTTGATCTTAATTAAAAGACATCAACCGCGTGTGTAGCCATGATGGTTTCTTTTCGGCGGAGTCCGGGAAGTGAACACGGTTCTTGTGTTATGTTTGAACGTAAGTTGTTCTAGGATCACTTCTTGATCATAGTCGTTCGACCGTGCTTTGCTTCTCTTCTCGCTCTCTTTTGCGTATGTTAGCCACCATATTTGCTAGTGCTTGCTGCAGCTCCACCTCACTACCTTCTCCTACCCATAAGCTTAAATAGTCTTGATCTCGCGGGTGTGAGATTGCTGAGTCCCCGTGACTCACGGATACTTCCAAAACCTGTTTGCAGGTGCCGACGATATCATGCAGGTGACGCATCCGAGCTCAAGGAGGAGCTAGATGAAGATCTTGTTCTTTGTGTTGTTTCGTTTCAGTTGATTAGTAGTGGAGCCCAGTTGGGACGATCGGGGATCTGTGTAGCATTTGGGGTAGTCTTGTTTTATTTTGGTTCCGTAGTCGGACCTTGATTGTATCTGTATGATGTAATGCTTTACTCATGTATTGCGTGAAGTGGCGATTGTAAGCCAACTATGTATCTCTTTCCCTTGTGAATTATATGGGTTGTGTGAAGATTACCTCACTTGCGACATTGCTTTCAATGCGGTTATGCCTCTAAGTCGTGCTTCGACACGTGGGAGATATAGCCGCATCGAGGGCGTTACAATCTGGCACCCCTTGCATTTTTGGACTAATTCCTTGGCATCTTCTAGGGCAGTCGGCCAGAAGAAACCGTGTCGAAAGGATTTGGCGACGAGTGCTCTTGAGGCCGCATGGTGGCCGCACTCGCCTTGATGGTTGTCTTCAAGAATCGCTTGGCCTTGCTCTGGCTCAACGCAACGCTGGTAGACACCAGTGACGCTGCGCCTGACCAGCTCTCTGTTGACTATGGTGTAGGCTGCCGCTCGGCGTTGTACTTGCCGAGCCAAGATTCCATCGGTTGGCAGCTCTCTGCTCACTAGGAACTTCAGGATGGGCTGGGCCCATGAGGGTGCTGCTATTTCTTCAACTGCCAGCACTGCTACTTGGACGAGGCCGGCTGGGCTGGGAGGCGACGGGCTGGAGTCCGCGGCCGCTTGCTGAATTGATGAAGTCCCTGGGCCGACTGGTGCAGTCCCCGGGCCGAGCTCTGGAGTCTTCGGACTGGTCGCCGCAGTCCCGGGGCCGGGTTCTGAAGTCCCCGGGCCGGCTTCGACTGCGGCATTCTTGGAGCCATCTGTAAGAATTCTCGTGCCGTCTGATGGGGCTCTTGAGTCGGATCCGACTTCTTTAGGGGGAGCCGGCACAAAGATGGAGTCTGATTCTGGTGAAGGCTTGACAGACGGCTTGAGGAGGCGCTGAAGGGCGACGCCGGATGGTATTGCTTGGCGGGTGGAGCCGATTCGTGCCAGGGTGTCTGCTTGGTCGTTGTCATTTCTTGGCACGTGAAGGAACTCGCACCCCTCGAAATATCCACTGAGTTGATGTACAAGGAAACGGTAGCTCGCCATGTTTGCATCTTTGGCGTCCCAATCGCCAGATGACTGCTGGACCACCAAATCGGAGTCGCCATAACACAGGATCCGGCGAATGCCAAGTTCTTTGGCAAGCCGGAGCCCGTGAATGAGCGCCTCGTATTCGGCGACGCTGTTGGAGGCGGCGAAATGGATCTGTAGCGCATATTTGAGCTTGTCTCCTTTGGGGGAAGTGAGGACAACGCCGGCTCCCAAGCCGGTGCGCATCTTGGAGCCATCGAAATGCATCCGCCAATGGGTGGAGTCGGGCGCTGGCGGCAGGTACTAGGTCTTGGCCCAATCGACGAGGAAGTCGGCCAGTGCTTGTGACTTGATGGCGGTGCGGGGCTGGTAGTAGATGGTGTAGGGAGCCAGCTCTATGGCCCATTTGGCCACTCGGCCAGAAGCATCTCGGCTTCCGATGATCTCGGCTAGTGGGGCTGTGCAAACCACATTGATTGGATGCTCTTGAAAGTAAGGCTTCAACTTCTAGGCGGCAAAGTGCACACCGTAGCACATCTTCTGGTAGTGGGGGTAGTTCTGCTTGGAGGTCGACAGAAAAACGCTCAGGTAATATACCGGTCTCTGGACAGGTAGTGCCTTGCCTTCCTCCTTGCGTTCAACTACAATGACCGTGCTGACTACCCGGCTGGTGGCGGCAATGTACAGGAGCATGGGCTCTTTAAGAGTCGGGGCCGCCAGCACAGGGGGGGGGGGGTAGTCAGCATTTTCTTCAACTGGAAAAAGCTTCGTCCGCCTTGTGATTCCATTCGAAGAAGGTGGTCTTCTTCATGAGCTGGTATAAAGGGAGAGCTTTCACGCCGGTGGTGATGAATCGGTGATGGACGCCAAGCAGCCGGTGAACTTTTGCACATCTAGCAGTCGGCGGGTACTTCCATCCTCTCGATGGCCTTGATCTTCACAGAGGTTGCACTCTATGCCGCTGCTTCAGAGACCAGAAGCCAAGGAGTTGGCGGTGGTACTCAAGACGCACTTCTCGTGGTTGAGCTTGATCTGAATCGGCGCAGGTTCTCAAAGGTTTCTTAAGGTCTTCCGTAAGTGTTCCACGCTTTTCCGTCTTCACCACCACATCGCCCACGAGACGTGGGCGTTTCGCCGAGTTGCTTGAGGAGGCACTTCGCATGCAATGCCGAAAGGTGGCACCGCATTCCTTAAGCCGAACGTCATGGTCGCAGCGTATAGGCTCCAAACGGCGTGATGAAGGCGGTCTTCAGTCTGTCGGCCGGGTTCAGCTTGATCTGATGATATCCTGAATATGCATCTAAGAAGCTCAACAGCTCGCATCCGGCTGTGGAGTCTATCACCTGATCAATTCTCGGCAGAGCGAACGGGTCCTTGGGGCAAGCTTTGTTGAGGCTTGTGTAGTCAATACACATCCGCCGCTTCTTGTTCTTCTTTAGTACCAGGACCGGGTTTGCTAACCATTCTGGAAAAAAATACTTCAATAATGAAACCGGCTACTAGGAGCCGGGCTATCTCTTCTCCAACAACTCTTCTCTTCTCTTCTGACAGGCGGCGCAAGGGCTGCCTGACGGGCTTCACATCAGATCGGACATGTAACTTGTGCTCGGCGAATTCCGTCGGTACACCTGGCATGTCTTTAGGGACCATGCGAAGATGTCCCGATTCTCATGGAGGAAATTGACGAGCTCGCCTTCCTATTTGCTGTCAAGGTTTGCACCTATGACAGCGTACCTCTCTGGGTGCTCCGGGTCCAAGGGTATCTTCTTCGTTTCTTTGGCTGGCTTGAACGAACCCTCAGCTTCCGACTCCTTGGGGTTGGGCGGTATCTCGGGCTGCTTGCCGGCCATCGCCACAACCCGATCGAGAAGCCGCTTCTCAGCTGCGATCACCAGGGACTCAGCTAGCCGACTGCTTTCAGCCGCGCAAGCGGACGACTTTCTGTAGTCGCCGGCTACGGTCAGAATCCCCTTGGAACTCGGCATCTTCATCTTGAGGTAGGCGTAGTAGGGGACCGCCATGAACTTGACCAAAGCGGGTCGGCCAAGTAACGCATGGTACGGACTTTCGAGGTCCACCACTTCAAACCAAACCGGCTCTCGGCGGAAATGATCTTTGTCTCCGGAGAGTACATCTATCAGATCTTGCCGATTGGCGAAAGCAGTGAAAGGCTGTGTACAATGCCGTGGAACACAATCCGCTGCTCAAGCTGTCTTTGCTTGATTCCTAACTTCTCCGGGGTATCCTTGTACAGGATGTTGATGCTATCGCCTCGTCTTCATCGACTCATGAGAAGCGAGCGGCCCGCTTATCTCTGTGGCAAAGGTGGCTCCCAAGACCAGGCGTAGGAGCCCGGACTCGGCATCACCTACGGGTGATCAGCTCTGCTCAACCGATAGGCTTCTCGGACCAAAGGTGCATGAATTTGGAGTATCCGACGCTATTGCATTCACCTCTTGTCAGCCGCAGCCTTTGCGTCGATCGTCGGCCACACCGGTGAACACCACATAGGCTCCGTGCTCTTCCTGGTACTCATCTTGTATCGCACCGACCGCTCGACAGCCGGCTGCTGGGGCGGCGGTGGAGGCGGCGGCCCAACAGGCGGTGGAGGCAGGAGGCCGTCTCCCTTGGCAATCCTGGCGAGCCAGCGGCACTTCCGGGTGGTGTGGTTTGACGGCTTCGCGCCACTGTGGAACTTGCAGGGACCATCTAGAGTCTGCTCGTAAGAGAAGGCCGGCAACCAGTTGGACTTGCCGCCTTTTCTCGCCGCTTGGCCGGAGGCTGCCCTCCGGGTTGCCGGTCTTTTGATCGCAACCTGCCGGCTGCTTGAAGCCGGGCCGTGGGGCCTTGCGCTCGATTTCGTTGTTGTCGCCGACTGGCGTCTCCAGCCGGAGTTCTGGGAGCCTGAGGGGCCACTTTGCCGGTCGCACTAACTTGAATCTCCGCCTTCATGGAGGAGTCGGCTGTGGCGTACTTGTCTGCTATGATCAGCAGCTCGTCGAGGGTCTCCGGCTCGTCGCAGAGGAGCTTGTGCTTGAGGAGGGTGCCTTCTCTGCACCCGGCGGTGAAGTACTCGATAGCTTGCACCTCGTGCACGCCCTCGCAGGAGTTCCGAAGCTCGGCCCAGCGCGTGAGGTAGTCGCGAGTGGACTCGTCGGGGCCTTGCACGCACAAGGAAAGCTGGCGAGGCTTGGGAGGTTGCTTGTACGTGCTTGTGAAGTTGCGGACGAAGGCTTCGGTGAAGTCGACCCAGCTGTTGATGCTGCGGGGCTTCAGGCTGTTCAACCATGTCCAGGCCGGGCCCCGGAGCATGAGTGGAACATACTTTACGGCAACACGCTTGTTGCCGTCGCTATGTTGACGGCCGTGGAGTAGTCAACCAGCCGATCTTCCAGATTTACGGAGCCGGTGTACTTGGGCGTATCTCGGGGAGCGTGAACCCTCCGGGAAAGGGCTCGTCTCGGATGCGAGGTCCAAACAGGCGGACCCAACTCGTCTTCTTCTTCCAGCGCCAGGGATCGGTGGAGTCGGTCGATCCGGTGGCGGGCATCGTTTTCTCCGACTCCCTCTCGGCGGCCAAGGCGGTCGCCGAAAGTCAGATGCTCGACGGGTGGCAGGGAGACTCGCCTTTCTTTGCGAGGAGGAGGAGGCAGATAGTCGTCCCGCCGTTCCACTGCTCTTGGGCGGCCGTCTTGGTCGTGCTCAATGGAAATGTGAGTACGACTGTGGCTGACAGCCGGATCCTTGTTTTTTCTTCCGCGGACACCGCCAGCCGGTGTCCGAGACGTCGCGCCTTGATCTCGGCGGGGAGGCAGGTCGTCGTTTTGTCGTTGCGGTGCCTCTGTGCGGCAGCCTTGTCGAGGAGCTGCTGGACTTGCTCCGTCATCAGGCAGCGCTCTTCACCCTCGAAGTTGTCCAGCTCGTCCGCCGCCGCCTGGGCGGTGCAGATGTTCTCCGCAGGCGTGGCGTACACAGGGCGATTGGCCCCGAATAGGTTGGCGATGGCCACACCGCGCTGTTGGACCGCGCCTAGGCGGCTAGGCCCAGTTGGGGCCGGCGAGCCGCCCACAGCGCGATCCATCTCACGCTGGTAGGCTTCTGACAAGCGTCTCATGCTTCCCAGCTTCTTCGCGCCTTCGACGAGTTGAAGGTGGCGTGCCTCCAGCATCTCGGCGTCGGCGTCTCCCGGAATAGGCGCGGTCAGGTCTTGCAGAGCCGCGTCGAGAGGGTCATGAGCTCCTTCGCAGGAATGCTCGCCATGACCGATGACGAGCACCTCTGTGACGGTGCTTCCGCCGCTCTCCGCGCGAGGGAGCGGCTCGTCGTAGACCACCACGTTGGTGGGGAACGCGTCGAGCGACGCGGTGTCGGAGTCGACCAGCATTGGGTCGGTGGAGCCTACGGACTCCAAGTCCGTGCAGGCTCGCCGGCGACGTGGAGTTGGTCAAGGAGGCCCGCGAGGAGGCTCTCGGGGCCGCCCGTGCCTGCGTCGGATGCAGGCTCGTCGGAGAGGCGAACCTCGCCGACAAGTTCGGCGAGGCAGCTGGCTGCGCAAGCGATCTCAGCGCCGTGCAGCGCGTCGGCGCAGACTCTGTCTGGCATGCCGGGCTGGCTGCGCTCGCCAGGGAGGAAAAGGGTTCCCGTCCAGAGCAGGTCTCCGGACGACGGCCCACCTAGCCCCACGGTGGGCGCCAAATGTCGGGGGTTGGGTGCGACATATGCCAAAGGATGGCTTATCATGGTGGGGGCGAGTAGAACGTCGCCGTGCACAGAAACAGGATGAGGCGAAGGCATGCACGCCGGGCGGATCTTACCCAGCTTCGTGGCTCTCCGAGGAGATAACACCCCTACTGCTGCTCTGCGGGGTCTCCGCATGATCACTATGGCAAAGTGGGTACAAGGTTGCTCCTTGAGCTGTTCGGGGTGAGGAAGGAGAAGGGCATGGCTAGCTCTCCTCTTCCCTCTATGTGTGTCTAAAACTATCAGGGTCCAACCCTTTGCATGGGTGCCCCGGGGGGTTTATATAGGCCTACGCCCGGGGGTACAATGGTAATCCAGCTGGGCGCGGGTCCCAGCCGTCTGTCTCTCTGGTCGCCGTCTTCTCCGCCGACTGCTGGGGCCCGCCGACCGGCCCGGCATGGGGCCGACAGGCCTTGTCCTCCGCGGGCGTGTCTTGCTGGCTGCGGATTACTGTAGCCGCGCCTCTAATGACGCTGGCTTGGTCATGGGGTCATGGCAATAGCCGCCACGGACGGGCGATCACCGCTGCCATTCCCCGCCTTGTCCGGTTAATGGCGTGCGGGGCCCGTGGGAGGGCTGGCCGACTCTGGGGGCCGACTCCCAGCAGGTTCGTCTTGTGGTGCTCTCCCGTCTTCTCAGACCCCCACCAAGCGGGTCCCGCCCGTCTCTTGGTCGTGAGACATGCCGTCAGGCACAGGCGCCGCCCACTTGGCTGATGTCGAGCGTGGCAGCATGGCAACAAAGGTTGCCACGGATGGAGATCTCCGTTGGTACGGCGCACTGTGGCCATGCCTGCCCTTCGCGAACCGGGCAGGAGGGGCCGCGCGGTGGCCATACCCCGTCCCGCCCATTATTGCGAAGGCAGGAGGTGGTTGGAGTCGCGGGTCGACTCCCCATAGCCGGCTTCTCTGGAAGCCGCCAGTTGGGAGTCGGCTTATCTCGAAGTCGTCCCTGGGACTTGGCCGTGAGGGGCAGTCGGCGGCCTTGCCGCCGACTCTCAGAAAGCGGCTCTTCGTCTTGGGGTCCTGAGGGGCGCAGCCTGCCCCGTGTCTTGAAAGGTCTGGGGGCTCGGGTTAGCCTACCCGTGGCCCATTACTCCGACAACATCCAAAACAGGTAATATAATAGCATGGAACAATCAAAAATTATAGATACGTTGGGGACGTATCATATTACATGATGAATCTCATCCAACTCCTCACCGACCAGCGAGCCTACGAAGGAATTACTCACTCCCGGTGGGGAGCATCATGGAATTGGCGATGGAGAAGGGTTGGTGATAACGAAGATCGAAGTTCCCCCTCTCCGGAGCCCCAGACGGACTCCAGATCTGGCCTCGCGATGAAGAACAGGAGGTGACGGCGGCTCCATCTCGTGGAATGCGATAATTCTTTCTCCCTGGTTTTTTTCTGAAAAAAATGTGATTTTATAGCGTAGGTTTCAGGGTCTGCGGGGCCATCAGGTGGGGACAACCCACTGGCGGCGCTGGAGGGGCGTGCCCTGGTGGGTTGTGCCCACCTGTGCCCCTCCGGTGGTTCTTGGCTCCAGAAATTCTCTTTATTGATATAAAAAGTCGTCGCAAAGTTTCGTTCCATTCCGAGAACTTTTATTTTTGCACAAAAACAACACCATGGTAGTTCTGCTGAAAACAGCGTCAGTCCGGGGTTAGTTTCATTCAAATCATGCAAATTAGAGTTCAAAACAAGAGGAAAAGCGTTAGAAAAAGTAGATACATTGAAGACGTATCAGGGAGCCGTAGGTCTCGCTGAATGCGAGGGATAGCGCTCGTGATATAAAAAAAGTTAAAAGTGCATAGAAAAACAATTATCTTGCATTTGAAAATGTGTATACTAAACATATAAACCATGTATTAAAAAAGGTCAAACTTGTATTGTAAAAATGTTAAAGTTGTATTACAAAAACAATTTGACATATAAAAAGATGTAGTATGAAACACAAAAGAAAACTAAAAAATGAAAACCGAAAAAGAAACAAAAATAAATAAAAATGAAAAACCATAGAAAGGAAAACCAAAAAAATAAACAAACTAAACGAAAAAGGAAAAAAACAAAAAAAAACTAAGAAACAAATGTAGAAGAATAAACAATTAAAACAAAACAAAAACCTAAGAAGAAAAAAAAGAAAAGAAACAAATGAAAACGGAAAAGCATCGATAATCAAAGAACCAAATGAAAAAATGGAGAAGAAAAAAACCCCGAAGAAAACCGAACAACATGGAAGAAAATGAAAAAACAGAGAGAGAAAAAAAAGGAAAGAAACAAAATATAAGGAAAAAAGAAAGGAATAAATAAATAAGATCAAAGAAAAACAATACAAGTAAAGAAAAACCGAATGAAAACAGAGAAAAAACCGTGATAAATAAAACAGAAGAACGCTGGAAAAATGGAGAAACAACGATACAAAACCCCCGCATGTTTAGACCTAACTATACCCGCGCTACTAGTCTATCACGAATCCGATGCAAACCTAGTGGCTGGCACGTGCTCGCTCCTTTTTCTCTCCTCTATTATTCCTTTCTGCGCGAATGGCCCCCTTCAGCGAGGGAGCCGTAGGTCTCGCTGAATGTGAGGGATAGCGCTCACGAGTGATATAAAAAAATGTTAAAAGTTCATAGAAAATATTATCTTGCAGTTGAAAATGTGTATACTAAACATATTAACCATGTATTAAAAAAGGTCAAACTAGTGTTGTAAAATTGTTAAACTTGTATTACAAAAACAATTTGACATATAAAAAATGTAGTACGAAACCCAAAACCCAAAAATGAAACCGAAAAAGAAACAAAAATACAAAAAAATGAAAAACCATAGAAAGGAAAACAAAAAAAAATAAACAAACTAAACCAAAAAGGAAAAAAATCAAAAATAAAACCGAAGAAACAAATGTAGAAGAATAAAAAATTAAAACAAAACAAAAACCTAAGAAGAACAAAGAAAAGAAACAAATGAAAACGAAAAGGCATTGATAACCAAAGAACCAAATGAAAAAATGGAGAAGAAAAAAAGGAAAAAATCCGAAGAAAACCGAACAACATGGAAGAAAATGAAAAAACAGATAAAGACAAAAATGGAAGAAACAACATATAAGGAAAAAATGTAGCGACCCGACCTCAAACAGTCTGACCTCTGTGCATTGATAACCCACAAGTATAGGGGATCAATTGTAGCCTCTTTCGATAAGTAAGAGTGTCGAACCCAACGAGGAGCTAAAGGTAGAACAAATATTCCCTCAAGTTCTATCGACCACCGATACAACTCTACGCACGCTTGACATTCGCTTTACCTAGAACAAGTATGAAACTAGAAGTACTTTGCAGGTGTTTTTTGGGTAAGCTTGCAAGAAAGTAAAGAGCACGAAAATAAAACTAGGGGCTGTTAAGGTAAAGACACAACTAAAGTAAATATGACGAGTGTGGAAAAGTGGTGGTAGGAGTTGTGGAATTGTCCCTAGGCAACTGACTATGTTACTAGACCGATAATCGTTATTGCAATTCTATTTGAGGGAGAGGCGTAAGCTAACATACTTTCTCTACTTGGATCATATGCACTTATGATTGGAACTCTAGCAAGCATCCGCAACTACTAAAGATTCATTAAGGTAAAACCCAACCATAGCATTAAAGTATCAAGTCCCCTTTATCCCATAATGCAAACAACCTACTTACTCGGTCTGTGCTTCACACTCACGCCACCCACCATAAGCAAATCATAAACATATTGCAAACCCTACAGCGGGAACCCCTCACGCTAACGCGACACAGGAGGGCACAATAGGACAGCACCAATAATAAAACATGCAACTCAAACCAATCATAGCAATTCATCAATCACCGATAGGACAACGAAAATCTACTCAGACATCATAGGATGGCAACACATCATGGGAAAATAATATGAAGCATAAAGCACCATGTTCAAGTAGAGGGTACAACGGGTTGCGGGAGAGTGGACTGCTGTAGATAGAGGGGGGAAGGTGATGGAGATGTTGGTGAAGATGACGGCGGTGTTGGTGTAGATCGCGGTGATGATGATGGCCCCGGCGGCGTTCCGGCGCCACTCGAAGCAAGGGGAGAGAGCCCCTTCTTCTTCTTCTTCCTTGACCTCCTCCCTAGATGGGAGGAGGGTTTCCTCCGTTCCTTGGCTCCCATGGCTTGGGAGGGGCGAGAGCCCCTCCGAGATTGGATCTATCTCTCTGTTTCTGCGTTATGTTCTGGCTCTGTTTCACCGTTTCGCGTATATATGGAGATCCGTAACTCCGATTGGCCTGAAACCTTCGCCCAGATATTTTTCCGAATATTATCTTTCTTGCGGTAAAATAAGAGCATCAACCGCCTTACGGTGGGCTCACGAGGGTAGGCGGCGCCTGGGAGGGCGTGCCCCCCCTCGTGACCACCTCGCACCGTCTCGCGTGGATTTTTCTTCTGGAATTTTCCATATTTTCCAAAAATAAGCTCCGTCCGTTTTTATCCCGTTTGGGTTCCGTTTGATATGGATATTCTGCGAAACATAAAACATGCAACAAACAGGAACTGGCACTGGGCATTGGATCAATATGTTAGTCCCAAAAATAATATAAAAAGTTGCCAAAAAGTATATGAAAGTGAATAATATTGGCATGGAACAATCAAAAATTATAGATACGACGGAGATGTATCAGCATCCCCAAGCTTAATTCCTGCTCGTCCTCGAGTTGGTAAATGATAAAAAATAATAATTTTTGATGTGGAATGCTACCTAGCATAATCTTGATCATATGTCTAATCATGGCATGAATATTAAGACACGAGTTATTCAAAGCAATAGTCTATCATTTGACATAAAAACAATAATACTTTGAGCGTACCAATAAAGCAATCATGTCTTTTCAAAACAACAAGGCCAAAGCAAGCTTATCCCTACAAAATCATACAATTTGGCCATGCTTCATTTTCATCACACAAAATGCCCCCATCATGCACAACCCCGATGACAAGCCGAGCAATTGGTTCATACCTTTTAACGCGCTTCAGCTTTTTCAACTCTCACGCAATACATGAGCGCAAGCCATGGATATAGCACTATAGGTGGAATAGAATATAATGATGGAGGTTATGTGGAGAAAAAGAGAGGAGAAAGTCTCACATCGACGCGGCTAATCAACGGGCTATGGAGATGCCCATCAAGTGATGTCAATGCGAGGAGTAGGGATTGCCATGCAACAGATGCACTAAGAGCTATAAGTATATGAAAGCTCAAACTGAAACTAAGTGGGTGTGCATCCAACTTGCTTGCTCATGAAGACCTAGGGCATTTGAGGAAGCCCATCGTTGGAATATACAAGCCAAGTTCTATAATGAAAATTCCCACTAGTATATGAAAGTGACAACATAGGAGACAATCTATATGAAGAACATGGTGCTACTTTGAAGCACAAGATATGAGACTCACTACATGAAGAACATGGTGCTACTTTGAAGCACAAGTGCGGAAAAAGAGATAGTAACATTGCCCCTTTTTTTGCGGGCTTCTTTGGCCCCATTTTTTTATTTAGGCTTCTTTGGCCTCTCTCTCTTTTTTTGGGCAATGCTCTAATAATGATGATCATCACACTTTTATTTACTTACAACTCGATATTACAACTCGATACTAGAACAAAGATATAACTCTATATGAATGCCTCCCGTGATGTACCGGATGTGCAATGATCTAGCGTAGCAATGACATCAAAAATGGACAAGCCATGAAAACATCATGCTAGCTACCTTACGATCATGCAAAGCAATATGACGATAAATGCTCAAGTCATGTATATGATGATGATGGAAGTTGCATGGCAATATATCTCGGAATGGCTATGGAAATGCCATAATAGGTAGGTATGGTGGCTGTTTTGAGGAAGATATAATGAGGCTTATGTGTGATAGTGCGTATCATATCACGGGGTTTGGATGCACCGGCGAAGTTTGCACCAACTCTCAAGGTGAGAAAGGGCAATGCACGGTACCGAAGAGGCTAGCAATGAAGGAAAGGTAAAGGTGTGTATAATCCATGGACTCACATTAGTCATAAAAAACTCATATACTTATTGCAAAAGTTTATTCGCCCTCGAAGCAAAGTACTACTACGCATGCCCCTAGGGGGATAGATTGGTAGGAAAAGACCATCGCTCGTCCCCGACCGCCACTCATAAGGAAGACAATCAAAGAAACACCCCATGCTTCAAATTTGTCACTACAGTTTACCATACGTGCATGCTACGGGACTTGCAAACCTCAACACAAGTGTCTCTACAATCCACAACCACCCACTAGCATAACTCTAATATCACCATCTTTATATCGCAAAACTATTGCAAGGAATCAAACATATCATATTCAGCGATCTACAAGTTTATGTAGGATTTTATGACTAACCATGTGAATAACCAATTCCTGTCATCTCTCTAAATAGATATGAGTGAAGCAAGAGAGTTTAATTCTTTCTACAAAAGATATGCCCATGCTCTAACAAGTATAAGTGAAGCAAAAGAGCATTCTACAAACGGCGGTTGTCTATGTGAAGAGAAACAGGCAATACAAACTTCAAATGATATAAGTGAAGCACATGAAGCATTCTATAAAGCCATACTCAAAAGATATAAGTGAAGTGCAATGAGCATTCTATAAATCAACCAAGGACTATCTCATACCATCATGGTGCATAAAAGAAAAATAAAAACCTAATTGCAAAAGACGCTCCAAGACTTTCACATAATGCATGAACGAAACGAATCCGAAAACATACCGATACTTGTTGAAGAAAGAGGGGATGCCTTCCCAGCATCCCCAAGCTTAGATGCTTGAGTCTCCTTGAATATTTACTTGGGGTGCCTCGGGAATCCCCAAGCTTGAGCTCTTGCCTCTCTTCCTTCTTCTCACATCGAAACATCCTCGATTAGACACTACATCCACACAAAACTTCAACTGAAAACTCGGTAAGATCCGTTAGTATAATAAAGCAAATCACTACTATAAGTACTGTTGCAAAACAACTCATATTTTGTTTTTGCATGGTGTCTACTGTAATATAACTTTTTCATGTCTTAACCCACTGATATAAATTGATAGATTCATCAAAACGAGCAAACTATGCATCAAAAACAGAATCTGTCAAAAACAGAACAGTCTGTAGAAATCTGAACATCCACCATACTTCTGATACTTGAAAAATTCTGCAACAATTAGGAAAAATAAACAATTTGTACAGAAAGACAGTTCAAAAATAATAAGAATCATTTGACGTTCCAGTAAAAAATTAAAAATCGCGCACTACAGCCAAAGTTTCTGTCCTGCACCGTACAAACCAACAAGTATTGTAAACATCCTAAAGGCAAACCTTGGCACATTATTTTTATTTCTAAACTCTATAAAAGCACACAACAGAAATAAATTACTCTCTAAAACTTCCGGGTTGTCTCCCTGGCAGCGCTTTCTTTAAAGCCATTAAGCTAGGCATATAGTGCTCAAGTAGTGAATCCACCCGGATCCCAAGGTATATCAAAGCCAATTTTAATTAGCAATGATTTGTAATTTAGTAGTGAGCACAAAGTAACATATATCATGTAATTATGAAGTCTAACTCTCTTCCTATGCATCGACATGTCATAAAAGAACAATTCATGCACACATAGTAAATGCCAATGCATAGTATAAACAGTTTCTTGCAGTTTTATCGTATGAGAAACATAGAGAGGTGGAGATATAGTTCCTCTCTCATAATAATTGCAAGTAGGAGCAGCAAGCACATGCATATTATATCTATCAAAATCATCATGTGCAATGGTATGAGGCAACCCATCAATATAATCCTTAATAAGTGCAAACTTCTCCGATATAGTATATTCGGGAGAATTCAAAAAGATAATAGGACTATCATGCGTGGGTGCAATAGCAACAATTTCAGGTTTAACATAAGCATAATTCATATTGGCATCTTGGCCACAAGCATCATCAAAAAGGGATATTTCAAAAGAATCATAGGGATCATAACAGTCATCATAGCAATCATCCTTCGGTAAGCACGAAGGGGAATTAAACAATGTATGAGTTGAAGAGTTACTCTCATTAGAAGGTGGGCACGGGTGATCAATCCGCTCTTCCTCCTTTTGTTCTTCGCTCTCCTCCTCATATTTTTCATCCAACGAGCTCACAGTTTCATCGATTTCTTCTTCCATAGATTCCTGCAAAATATTAATCTCTTCTTGGACAGCGTTAACTTCCTCAATAAATGCATCAATATTGGCATTGAATTTATAATTTTCATAGCAATATCTAAGTATAGCAAAAATTTTAGGTCTGAAATAGCATCATCAAAATTTTCACAAGTTTTAAACAAAGATTCTATTTCATAAGCACCTATAAAAGCAACAAATTCTTCTATTTGTTCCACATCATAGTAATCATATATACCTTTAGCATAAGAAGCTAAGGTTTTAATATCATTAAATTCGCATGAAAAGTCAAGATGTGGAGACTTCATCCTAGAGCAACAAGTATAATCATATCTCAAGCATAGTTCCCGAGCATACCAACGCAACATAATAAATTGATCCCATAATAGTTTCCCTTTTTGTGTCGAGCGATAATCCCTAAAGTATTCATGTTGATCCAACGTGTCTCCCATTATAAAGTTGAGTGGGGTTTTCTCAGGATTATTAAAGTAGTACGTAATATTTCTCACATAATGAGAATCGGGGGTTTTAGGAGTTACCCCATCCTCATGAGTAGCAAGTACATCTATTTTTTTGGTTTTTTGTGTTCCATATCCATAACTAAAGATAGAGAACAACTTAGAACAGCAGATAAAATTACTTAGTGATAAAGCAAACAAGCACACACGAGAATATTCACCCCACACTATTGCTCCCCGGCAACGGCGCTAGAAAAAGGTCTTGATAACCCACAAGTATAGGGGATCAATTGTAGCCTCTTTCGGTAAGTAAGAGTGTCGAACCCAACGAGGAGCTAAAGGTAGAACAAATATTCCCTCAAGTTCTATCGACCACCGATACAACTCTACGCACGTTTGACGTTCGCTTTACCTAGAACAAGTATGAAACTAGAAGTACTTTGTAGGTGTTTTTTAGGTAAGCTTGAAAGAAAGTAAAGAGCACGAAAATAAAACTAGGGGCTGTTAAGGTAAAGACACAACTAAAGTAAATATGGCGAGTGTGGAAAAGTGGTGTTAGGAGTTGTGGAATTGTCCCTAGGCAACTGACTATGTTACTAGACCGATAATCGTTATTGCAATTCTATTTGAGGGAGACGCATAAGCTAACATACTTTCTCTACTTGGATCATATGCACTTATGATTGGACCTCTAGCAAGCATCCGCAAATACTAAAGATTCATTAAGGTAAAACCCAACCATAGCATTAAAGTATCAAGTCCCCTTTATCCCATACATGCAAACAACCTACTTACTCGGGTCTGTAGCTTCACACCACGCCACCCACCATAAGCAAATCATAAACATATTGCAAACCCTACAGCGGGAACCCCTCACACTTATGCCGACACGGAGGGCACAATAGGACAGCACCAATAATAAAACATGCAACTCAAACCAATCATAGCAATTCATCAATCACCGATAGGACAACGAAAATCTACTCAGACATCATAGGATGGCAACACATCATCGGAAAATAATATGAACAATAAAGCACCATGTTCAAGTAGAGGGTACAGCGGGTTGCGGGAGAGTGGACCGTTGTAGATAGAGGGGGGAAGGTGATGGAGATGTTGGTGAAGATGACGGTGGTGTTGGTGTAGATCGCGGTGATGATGATGGCCCCCGGCGGTGTTCCGGCGCCACCGGAAGCAAGGGGGAGAGAGCCCGGCCCCCTTCTTCTTCTTCTTCTTCCTTGACCTCCTCCCTAGATGGGAGGAGGGTTTCCCCTCTGTTCCTTGGCTCCCATGGCTTGGGAGGGGCAAGAGCCCCTCCGAGATTGGATCTATCTCTCTGTTTCTGCGTTACATTACGGCTCAGATCACCGTTTCGCGTATATATGGAGATCCATAACTCCGATTGGCCTGAAACCTTCGCCCAGATTTTTTTCCGAATATTATCTTTCTTGCGGCAAAAGAAGAGCATCAACCGCCTTACGGTGGGATCACGAGGGTAGGCGGCGCACCCCGGGGGGGCGCCCCCTCGTGACCACCTCGGGCACCGCCTCGCTGTGGATTTTTCTTCCTGAATTTTCCATATTTTCCAAAAATAAGCTCCGTCCGATTTTATCCCGTTTGGATTCCGTTTGATATGGGTATTCTGCGAAACATAAAACATGCAACAGACAGGAACTGGCTCTGGGCACCGGATCAATATGTTAGTCCCATAAATAATATAAAAAGTTGCCAAAAAGTATATGAAAGTGAATAATATTGGCATGGAACAATCAAAAATTATAGATACGATGAAGACGAATCATGCATCAGTGTCATCCCTGGATCAGTAATGCTGACATGCACAGTACTTGACGGATTTATAACAGAGTAGCAATCACACACCTATTACATCGAGTGTCTCCAAAAGAGAACCTATTACAATAAATATGGCTTAAGGCCATCTAATAACAATAACAGCGGAAGGCTTGGAAGATAAGCGAGTCCATCAACTCCAACGACATCACTGAGTATAGAACCACGACCTAAGGCACCTTACTCGTCGTCTGAAAAATCTTCAACATGAACGTTGCAGCCCGAAAACGGGTCAGCACATGGAATTTGCTGGCAAGGTAACACATAGAGAGAAATATGAAAAAGTAATGCTATACTACATGCATATATGGCTGGTGGAAAGCTCTATGGTTACAGTTTTGCATAAAGCCAATTTTCCCCTACTGCAAAGGAATAAATTTAGTTTAACTATCATGGTGGTTGTTAAACATTGAGGATGGTTGACAGCATTCTCAATCCCAATTAAGTATCATCATTAAAAACCCAACAATATTAATTAAAGTAACATGATGAGATTCACATGATAATCCAAGTACTAGATACTCAAAATGTCCATAACTGGGGACACGGCTAACCATGATTAGTTTGTTACACTCTGCCGAGGTTTGTCACTTTTCCCCACAAGACTCGATCTCCTCCGTTTGGTTTCTCGCACTGCATAGTGTTTGAGAAACGGATGACCGAGACATAGTCTTTCAGAAGCGCTAGCACCTTGCAACGGGTAGACAGTTACACCTACATCCCTCTACATCTGCTAGTCTACCACTGTAAGAGTTCGCACGACTTAGTCAACTATGCTAGAGCCCATAGTAGCTTGTGGCTGCACAAGGAAGTTTCTAGCATGAATAATCTCATGATCCTTTTGAGCCTGGGTGGCGGTCCAAAAATAAACATGCAATCCTGGAATACCCAGGTACCTCAATCCATCCAGATGTGTGTTTAAGTTGCCACCTTAAATATACCATTAATTAACAATCTCACATCTGTCATGGATACTGTCGTGGTTTTGTCACGGCAGATGTCCTCATGAAAGGATTTAGTCGCGGAGCCATCGCTACGGGTTAACTTAGAGGGGTTAAAACGGACGCAAAGACACGAGAGTTATACTGGTTCGGCCCCTTCGATGAAGGTAAAAGCCTACGTCTAGTTTGTGATGGGATTGATGTGGTCTCGATGACTAGGGAGCAAACAGCTTCGCCTAGGCCTCGAGTTGTTGTTGTCTGTCCCTAAACCGCCGCCGGGTCGTCCCCTTATATACATGGGTTGACGCCCGGCCGGTCTACAGAGTCCCGAGGCCGACTCGTACAAGTGTCCGGCTCGGTCTCTCCTTCCCTTATCTTACAACACAAGTTACATGACTATGGCGGTTTTACCATTATGGGCCCTAATCCGCCTTTGGGCTCCGGGCCTCTAAGTTCTATAGTAAAGCGCCATCTTCTGAGTCTTCGTGGGCTTCAATATAGTCGAGGGTGAACCGGCCCCTCCGGGCGGTTTACACTCAAGAGTTACATCCCAACATTAGGCCCCAGATTGATTTGAACCTGTTCATGTCAATCTTCCACACTTTAGAAAAAAACTCAACATCTTCCTTCATTTCTCGTGAAACCGCCATCTTGTTAAACCGCGATGACGCTATCCTCTGGACACAAAGAATGATTATCTTGACGTCATCTCTATATAAAAAACGAAATAACAAGATTCCCTTCATTTAATATTATCCCGAAATCGAGGCGATCATTGCGCCATCTGCCGCTTTCAGCTCCTCGATTCTCGCTACCACACTACTCTTCGCCTTATTATAAATAGACACTGAGGGCCCTTTCTCTTCTTCCCTTCCGTACTTATTCTTCCTCGCGGCCCCCAGCTCTGAAGCTCTGCGTCGCCTTCGACCTTCGAAGCAGCTGCATCAACAAAAGGTCATTGCATCAACCTGGTTGTACCAGAGATCCTCGGTGTCCCTCCGCTATCCTGCGCATCCGGTAAGACTCTTCCTCTTACCCCTAGATCTGTATCTTAGGGCTCCTGTTCTCATCGGCGTTCATAGGTGTTCATCCCTAGTCTCTTCGTATTCGCTTTGCCATAGCTTCTTTAATTCAACTGTAGCATATATCTTGTGCGGTAGTTGCTCCGCATTCAGTTTTGCACTTAGTAGATCTTCCTTTTTGTTCAGAATCTCTTGATAGAACGCACGAACTTCTCTGCCCTATATAAAGCTTTTATGGATCGCAGAAAAATTTTCTTACTGAATCTTTGGTAGATCCAAATTAATTCCATCCATGTGTGAAACCTGTTTCTGTCAACACTTAGCAGATTTTTCAGCTCTGTCCCTTGTGCCTAAGGGCGGTTTAATTTTTGATAGCTAATCCGCCATACCTCATTAGTCCTCACTTAAACCGGCAAGAATCAAACCTGAATGGCAATCTGCCGGTTTAACACCGAATAATATGCATAAACCATTAATCAGTAAACCGGTCTTTACTTTTCCTTTCACAGTTTTCTTCCGAATGGCCAAACTATTCTCTCGCCTGCAATTGGGTTCCGTCCAAGATCATCGAGACACAAATCAATGGATATGTCACCACCGGGCGCTTTAGCATCCAAAAGTGTCCTTCATTGGCGTGTTTCGGATTCTGAATGCCCTCATGAACCTCAAGAGGGAGAAGTGATTGTATTTATGCAACACTTAGACCGGGGATTCAGCCCGCCCGGATCAAAATTCTTCCGGGATGTCCTCGCAAGCTTCCAACTCCATCCACAAGATATTGGTCCGAACTCTGTGTCCAATATATGCAACTTTCAAGTCTTCTGCGAAGTCTATCTTCAAGAAGAACCAAGCTGTGGAGTTATTCCGAGATTTCTTTCATTTGAACCGCCAGACAGAGTTTTCGCACGGTCCTAACACAGAACTTGGTGGTGTTTCAATCCAAAAAGGAAAGAAATGGACTTTCCTCACGCCAAACATCATAGCCATCCGAAAGATTGGAATCAAACCTGGTTCTATTGCGAATATCGCTTCCTAACGGAGAAAATCCCTTTGTCGGGTTATCGCCCTCACCGCTTAGCAACACTCACCCATTGCCTTCACGCTTGATCGCCGCAGAACGGAAGAACTTTGCACCCCAAATTATCAAGCTCCGGGCTCTAATGGCCAATGGCTTAACCGGTATTGACCTTGTCCGCTGTTGTGTTTCTTGGGGCATCTTGCGATTAATCAGCCGCCCAGGATTAATGCATGAATACACTGGTAACGTCAAAGACCCTCAACGACATCACGAGCTATCAATAACTGAGCTTGAAGTTGCCGAGACAGTGAAGAAAATGCTCGATGAACTGATCTCCGCGTGCAGCCAAACCGGGTTGGCCCCGTTCTGCGTCTCCAGCAAACGCCCGCAGTAAGGCTCCACTCATTGCTCTACTGATTTTGTTTCCCTATTGATTGTATTAATCCCTTATTAATTCTCAGGCCAACAGCTCCTTTTGGAAACGAACGAAACCGGCCCGGGTTCCTCATGTGAAGACCAAGACCGCCAAGAAAGCTGGTAAGAGGAAAACCGCCGAGTCTTCTGAACCGCCGGAGGATGAAGAATCAGATGCTGAGGTAGAGCTTGACTTACTTTGCTCCTTTTTGTCATTCATCTTATTGACAGTTACAATTCCCAGGATGACGCTGAGGCCAGCCATGCAGATCCTGTTGAGGTAATCCTTCTCTCTTCCGATTCTGATCTTGTACCGGTTAAAAGGATTCGCCGCACAGTCCGGAAAGTGAAATAATCTCACTCTCATGCTCATTTGAATCCAAAACTTTCTTTGAAGACACAACAAGCTGAAGAACGCCGTACGACCCGGCATAGCGGTCAACAAATTACGTCGTCCGGTTTAGCTGACACACCAACCCGGAAACGTCGTCCGTGAGGTGACTTGTTCTCTGAAAAGCGTTATCCTTTGAAAGGTTTCTTCCGATGTCCTCTCAATCCGTCTGACCCGAATTATCAGGCTTCTTCCAACTCGTCTCGCGGTTCATCAACCACTCAGCTGCCTCCTCTCAAAGTTGCTGCTGGGTAAGCATATTACTCCGTTTGTTTTTTGCATTAGTCAGTTTATCATATTCTAACCCTTGATGTTGTAGCACCAAGGCTCGCCTAAGTAAGAAGGCGAAGACCCTCGACCCTACTGTGGATGTTGATCCGGAGAAGACTCCAGAGCATCATGGTGAAAATCCCGAAGTTGCTAAAAGCAACTCTGCTGGGGTTAATCAAGATGACAATGCTAACCCGCCAGAGGTTGAACCGGATGTCCAAGTTGAGACGTCACATCCTGCTCCACTGAGTCCTGCCGCAGAAAAACGGGATTCGCCGCCGATCCGCCAAGCCCGTATGAAAGCACCAAACCCAGGAAAAAATGCCAATCCGGCCAGCCCGATCAAAGATGACGATGTCGTAGTGATGGGCACCGCATATACCGCCCCTGGCAATCTGGTTGCTCTATCAAAACACAGCGCCAAGGAAGAGTTTGCTGCCATGAGTAAAGGGAAGGAAAAAACTGATCTGTCAGCTTATGACAATCTCTCTGCCCAAGATCTTCACTCCGGCTTCCTGAACCGGCTCTACACAAGTCATGATTTCGAAGCCGGTCTGGTGAATCTTATGAAGGAGCGCTATGAGGTAAGGAGTTACGCCTCTCTTGTACCTTCATTGTGTAGTAGCCCCCAAGGGCCGGTTCAACTTAGCTTAGTTAAACCGGGACTTAATATAAAACTCAACCTTTTCAGACTTCATTGATGTAGCCCCCAAGGGCCGGTTCAACTTAGTATAGTTAAACCGGATCAGAATTTGTATCGCCAGAAAGAACATGTTCGAAAGCAAATAGCCATTAGCCCCCAAGTGCCAAGTTGAATACCTGTATTGAGCTTGGGACTTTGTGATGAAACTACTAACATGCTCCCTTTTGTCACAGAGTGAGATACGCCGACAAACCTCACAAATCAATGACCTTCATGTCAATCTGAAATCTCAACAAGCAGAAGCCTCCAAGGCCAAGGATGAGCTGAAAACCGCCTTAACTACTATGGAGCAGCTCAAGGAGTGGTTTAAAACTGAGCAGGCCAACTGGGATACTGAGAAAGCTGGGTTGCAACGGGCGGAGGATGTCAAGCAGCTCTTAAACCGGTGATGTAAGAGCTCACGGATTAAAGCACCAAATTAACGCCATGACGCTCGCAATATTTGGTAATAAATGTTTCACCAAGGTTATGATTAATATTCCGCTTGACATTTCCGCCGGTTTAACCTGAACTTTCTTAAACCGGTATAGGTAAGCGCATTGCTCATCCGGGTCTCGACATGCGGAAGAAACTCAAGGCCGCATATACGCTAATTGAACAAATTGTATACCGCACCCAAATGAAGTTATTTGCGCCACCTCTTATGATAACACAACTCTGTCCTTGATCAAGGATACACTAGACCGGCTATCCATGATACCGGCACAGTTAGAAGAATTGAAACGATCCGCTGCCCGGGCTAGCACCTTATTGGCTCTAACTCGCGCCAAAGCATGGATAGCTGATCTTGATCCGGCTGACATAGCCAAAGGCTTCCCCAAAGGTTTCAAGAAAATGGCGAAGCATTTGATAATGATGCTCTCAAACGGGTAACAAGGAGATGCGTCCTCTGGCGAGTCAATCGGCAGCAGAGGCCAACCCGACGGTTCACCGCTCCTTCTACGATGCAAACAATGCACGGGTTGAAGCTGTTATTCGAAGTGCGTAACCTTGTTCCACCAACCCGTAAGCACACTTATGCCCTCGACGTTGATCCGGCTGAGCTTATAAGTGAAGAGGCTGTCTTCGTGCTTTAACCCGGATTGATCGGACCACCAATGACTTCCGCCATTGGGTGGTGAGGAGGAAGAAGTTGAACCGACGCCAGACGACCCATCTTCTTCATGTCAACCCGGCAATGAAGCTTAATCCGTCAAGCCGGTTGATGCATCAGAAGCTGCCTGTCATGACGCCATTCCAAATTTTGGGCCTCTGAATGCCTTGTAATATAATAGCCACCACTTTTGTTCTTAATATGCTTTCGTGCCCTGGTGCGGACTCCTTTGATTGAATGATCAAACCTTCAATTGAAATGGCCCGGAGTTGCAAAATCTGAAACCGCCCAATGATCTGTGCCGCCAGTCGGTTTGTGACATTCATATGAAATATGGAGGTATATAATCAAAATTTTGTGATACAAAATACCTGCCGTCGCTGAGCATGAAGTTGGCTTAGCCAATCTTGAAGAGGAGGTTGTATAAACCATTACCGTCAAAGGAGAGAACAGCTCCTGTGTTTATACTGCCGGTTTACCACGTACACCGTGCCGGGTTAGAATGAGCCCCCTGTTACTCCATAATAGGATGTTAACAGAAAAACATCAAACCGGTGAAACTATCACCGGATTAAGAAAAATTGACCGAATTCCATTAACTGACAGCTTTGAAAACGGTTTAACAATGTTGTCGGTTTAAGAAACACAACAAAAATCAAATAACAGTTGACAAACATGGGAGCAAAGGCAATGATAAACCGTTTGCAAAAGATAAAGCTGTTCTGAGCCGATCAGATGGTGTTACCATGGTCGGACACGACCAAGCTCCCTATAAGGTGTAGCCATGGTTCGAATCAGCCAGGTCCCCAACTGAAACCGTGGCATTATGCCAATCAAGTGGCGTGGCAATGGTTCGGGTTCGACCAAGCCCCCAAGTGACTCTATGGCCTTAGGCCGATCAAAAAGCATGACTGGTTCAGATTTGACCATGTCCCCAAGTGATCCGTGGCTTTTCGCCTATCAAAAGGTGTTGCATTGGTTCGGACACGACCAAGCCCCCAAGTGATATCATAAAGCTTTTTAGAAAGCAAACTCAAGGGGTAAACCGGAGGCCGCTTTAAGACAGAACAACTCCATGTAACCACACATGATGTAACAAAACAGATACCCCGCTTTAACCGAGGCTCCGGTTTATTGCTTTATTCATAATATATACACTGTCATAATATGTACATAAGTAGAGCCGATGGCTCAGGTATAATAAGGTCAAGATGAGCTATGTTCCACGGCTGTTGGTCTCCTCTTCGGCGTCGTGAGTCTTTATGCTCTCGAACATCGATCGATAGTATGACCCATTGTGCAGATTCTTGTCGACCACGAAAGGTCCCTCCCAAGGCGGGATAGCTTGTGCATGTCTCTGTCGATCTTGGATGAGCCGAAGCACCAAATCTCCTTCTTGAAAGGCTCTGGTCCTGACCCGGCGACTATGATAACGACGAAGATCCTGCTGGTAAATCGCCGAGCGAGCAGCTGCTATGTCTCGCTCTTCATCCAGCCGATCCAAAGCGTCCTGTCGTGCTGTCTCGTTATCCGTTTCAACATAGGCTGCCACACGAGGTGAGTCATGACGGATGTTGCTGGGGAGAACCGCCTCCGCTCCATAAACCATAAAGAACGGCGTGTATCCCGTGGATCTGTTAGGTGTAGTATTTATACTCCATAACACAGACGGTAGCTCTTCTACCCAACAACCCGGTGTCCTTTGCAAAGGGACCATAAGCCGGGGCTTGATGCCTCTCAGGATCTCTTGATTGGCTCTTTCCGCTTGACCATTGGACTGTGGGTGAGCTACTGAAGAAACGTCAAGCCGGATGTGCTCACGTTCGCGAGTAACTCCTTCATGGCACCTTTGGACAAATTGGTACCATTATACGTAATGATACCGTGTGGAAAACCAAACCGAAAATCACCTTTTGATGAATTGAACCGCCGCGTGGCCGCATCACACTTGCTAATGTGTTCTGCCTCTACCCACTTTGTAAATTTGTCAACCGCCACCAACAGGTGTGTCTTCTTGTCCTTGGACCTTTTGAAAGGTCCAACCATATCCAGCCCCCAATTCGCAAACGGCCAAGTAATTGGAATCATCGTCAATTCTTGGGCCGGTACATGAGCACGTCTGGAAAACTTTTGGCAACCATCACATCGTCTCACCAGATCTTCTGCATCAGCATGAGCAGTCAACCAATAGAAACCGTGGCGGAACGCTTTAG
This sequence comes from Aegilops bicornis, assembly GCA_021605145.1. Lineage (NCBI taxonomy): Eukaryota > Viridiplantae > Streptophyta > Magnoliopsida > Poales > Poaceae > Aegilops > Aegilops bicornis. Next base: position 415,824,976 of record CM038669.1, read on the forward strand.
CCACCGAGGATTTTGAACCGGCGTGGTGACCACAATCTCCTTCGTGGATCCCACGCAATATTTCACAGCCTTCCTCAGGGGACACACAGCGTTGAAACGCCCCTGACACACTGCAGTGATGCAACTCGCCATTAACAATGGTCATAGACTTAGACCGCCGAACGATCTGTCGGGCCAACGTCTCATCTTCCGATAACTTCGCCCGGTTCATGTACTCCGGATAAGGGAGCGTCTAATCCGAATGACATGCGTAGCTGCCACCAATCGAGCCTCCGGATCAGGAATAGCCAAATCCGCTTCATCGTGGAGCTTGATCGACGGATTATGCAGATCGTCGAGAAAAACATTGGGCGGGACCGGTTTGCGCTGAGAGCCCAACCGGCTCAAAGCGTCCGCCGCTTCGTTCTTCCGACGATCCACGTGGTCCACCTGATAGCCCTTGAAATGACCTGCAACAACATCCACCTCACAACGATATGCAGCCATGAGTGGGTCGTTGGAATCCCAAGTGCCAGACACCTGTTGAGCCACTAGGTCCGAGTCACCGAAGCACTTAACCCGACTTAGGTTCATCTCCTTAGCCATCCGAAGACCGTGGAGCAAGGCTTCATACTCAGCTGCATTATTAGTACAAGGGAACATTAAGCGGAGAATGTAACAAAACTTGTCACCTCGTGGGGAAGTTAATACGACTCCTGCCCCCGAGCCCTCCAACTGCCTGGATCCGTCAAAATGGATGGTCCAATAGGTATGATCCGGCTTTTCTTCAGGCGCTTGCAACTCCGTCCAATCATTAATGAAATCCACAAGTGCTTGAGACTTCACTGCCGTCCGAGGTACATACTTCAAACCGTGCGGCCCAAGCTCTATAGCCCACTTGGCAATCTAGCCAGTCGCCTCCCGGTTCTGTATGATATCACCTAGGGGAGCTGAACTGACCACCGTGATGGGGTGCCCTCGAAATACCGCCAGCCTTCCGGCTTGCCATAAAAACTCCATACACCAGCTTCTGCCAATGCGGATATCTTTGCTTAGACTCAATAAGCACCTCGCTGATATAATAAACCGGACGTTGAACCGGATGCTCCTTCCCCGCCTCCTTCCGCTCTACCACAATGGCCACGCTAACTGCCCTAGCGTTAGCAGCAACATACAGCAGAAGCGGCTCCTTGTCGATGGGAGCGGCGAGCACAAAGCGGTTGGCCAATTGCCGCTTTAAGTCCTCCAACGCTTCATCAGCGGGCCGGACTCGGACATAAACCGATCTGTCTTCTTCAAAGATCTGGTACAAAGGGATGGCCTTCTCTCGAGGCGGTGATAAACCGGCTCGGTAGCGGCAATCCGCCCGTAAGCGCTGGACATCATTAATACACTTTGGTTTAGCCAAGGAGGTGATAGCCATAATCTTCTCCGGATTAGCTTCAATCCCCCTATTGGACACAAGAAAACCCAATAACTTGCCTGCCGGAACACCAAAGACACATTTGGCCGGGTTGAGCATCATCTTGTAAACCCGCAGGTTGTCAAAGGTTTCTTTCAAATCATCAATCAGTGTTTCCTTCTTCCTTGACTTAACCACAATATCATCCACATAGGCATGCACATTACGGTCGACCTGTTCATGCAAGCAATTCTGTACGCAACGCTGATAAGTTGCTTGGGCACTCTTGAGCCCAAAAGGCATAGACACATAGCAGAAGGCTCCAAAGGGAGTGATAAACGCTGTCTTCTCCTGGTCCTTAACCGCCATCTTGATCTGATGATATCCAGAATACGCATCCAAAAAGCTCAAACGCTCACAACCCGCAGTGGCATCAATAATCTGGTCAATGCGGGGGAGGGCAAAAGGATCTGTTGGACAAGCCTTGTTAAGATCGGTGTAATCCACACACATGCCCCAAGTGCCGTTTTTCTTAAGGACCAGCATTGGATTAGCAAGCCACTCTGGATGAAAAACTTCAACGATAAAGCCCGCTGCTAAGAGCCTGGCAACCTTCTCTCCAATGGCCTTACGCCTCTCCTCGTTAAACCGGCGGAGAAACTGCTTTACCGGTTTGTACTTGGGATCAACATTAAGAGTGTGCTCAGCGAGCTCCCTCGGTACACCGGCATGTCGAAGGCTTCCATGCAAAAATGTCCCGATTCTCACGGATGAACTCGATGAGCGCTTTCCTATTTTGGATCCAAGTTGGCGCGATCTTTGAACTGCTTGGACGAATCGCCAGTCTGAAGTCAACAAGCTTAGTCTCATTTGCTGATTTAAACTTCAGGGCGGATCGTGCTCAGTGGTTGGCTTCTTCAATGGAGTCATGTCCACGGATCAACATTGTCCTTATAATACTTCAGCTCCTCGGTGGCACAAACCGACTCTGCGTAAGCCGCATCACCTTCCTCACACTCCAAAGCGATCTTGCGGCTCCCATGAACCGTTATTGTCCCCTTATGACCCGGCATCTTGAGCTGCAAATAGATATAATAAGGTCGTGCCATGAACTTGGCATAAGCCGGCCGCCCAAAAAGGGCGTGATAAGGACTTTGAATTTTCACCACTTCAAATGTCAATGTTTCTGATCTGGAGTCATATTCATCCCCGAAGGCCACCTCCAGAGCTATTTTACCAACCGGATATGTCGACTTGCCAGGCACCACACCATGGAACACTGTATTAGTCGGTTTGAGATGTTTATCTGTTAACCCCATACGACGGAAGGTCTCCTAGTACAGGATGTTGATGCTGCTCCCTCCGTCCATAAGCACCTTGGTGAACTTATAACCTCCCACCTGAGGTGCCACCACCGAGCTAGCTGACCCGGATTGTCAACCCGGGAGGATGATCCTCTCTACTCCACACAATGGGCTGCTCGACCAGCGTAGGTAATGAGGCACGGCCGGTTCAACAACGTTATTTGCCCGCTTCAAGCTTCCGGTCTCGCTTGTCTAAGCTGGTGGTGAAGACGTGGTACTGCCCACTATTCAACTGCTTTGGGTTGCTCGATAACCCGGCTGCTGTCTGGCGATTGTAACCACCACAGTTATTCGATTGTTCTGATTGTTATATCCGCCCGGATTACCATTAAACCCTGGACCGGAATTTCCTCCACCGTAACCCGGGCCAGACCTTGAACTGCCGCCGGAACCTTGATCATACCGGAAAGCATTAGAACTTTTGAACTCCTGCATAATGTAACAATCCTTCCAGAGGTGATTTGCTGGCGCCTCCTACGTCCCATGCTTCGGACAGGGTTGATTCAACAGATAGTTCAAGCGGTCCGGATTGGGATTAGGTGCTCCACCTCGATTCGGCTGTTTACCCTTGCGCCGTTGGCCCTTGTCCTGCGCGTTGGTGTTGGCTACGAAGTCCATGTTGCTGTTCGCTTTACGCTTATTTCCACCATTACCTGCCTGGTGATGCTGCTGGCTTTTGGAGTTGTTGTTCTTCTTTCCCTTCCCTGTCTCATCATCATCATCTGACTCGGGATCCTTGGTACTATCAGAATCAGCGTACTTCACTAAAACGCCCATGAGAGTGCCCATGTCATTGCAAAACCGCTTCATGCGTCCCAGCTTCAACTTTAAAGGTTTAAACGGCGGTTGCCCTCTAGGGTCAAGATCGCAGAATCAGCGTTGATCCGGTCTGAAGAATGTAAGACTTCCGAGACACGGCGTACCCAATGGGTTGTTGATTCCCCCTGACCCTGGACACAAGCCGCCAAGTCCACCACAAACATGGGCTGCTTACAGGTGCCTTTGAAAATTTGAATGAACCGGGTCCGCAACTGGGCCCATGAACTGATGGAATTGGGTGGCAAGCCTTTCAACCAAGTACGGGCCGTGCCCTCGAGCATCATGGTGAAGTACTTTGCACACGCGGCTTCATCCACATCCAGCATCTCCATGGCCATCTCATAACTCTCTATCCATGCTTCTGGAGCCAAATCAGCGGTGTAATTTGGCACCTTGCGCGGCCCCTTGAAATCCTTGGGCAAGCGTACATTGCGTAAAGCGGGGACGAGGCAAGGCACCCCCAAAGAGCTAGAGGTAACTCCAGTGCTCAAAGATGGTCGGGCGAACCGGCGTAAGCTGATAATCCCGATGTCAGGTCGCTAACTCGGCCTCCCCACGCGTGCCGGCCCGTCCACCACCTCCTCGGCGTTGTCGACACCACCCGCCGGGTTGTTGCCACGGGGCGCACCTCGCCGTGCATTACTTGATACGGCCGGTTCATCCACGTGCCTGCTATAGCTCCGGCTTGGGCGGGGGGTAGAGTGGATCCGATCGCGGCTGTACGAATACGCTTCCTGTTGGACCAGAGCTGTCCTAAGGAGTTCCTTGACCCGGCGCGTCTCTACCGCCTGTGGTGAATCGCCTTCAACTGGAATTGCCTCCAACCGTGCCGCAGCCGCAACAAGGTTATCCATCGGGTTGGAGTAGTGACCTGGAGGTGTTTGCACAGCCTGAGGCGTGCCGTTATGATGGCGAGGCAAATCTATTACGCGGGGCTGAACTGGCGCGCTTCGCCCCAGTGCTTCCGCCCGGTTTACCACCGGCGGATTATCGTCCCCGCTCACCGGGTGTTGAAGAGATCTCTTCCCTCGAAAGCTGAAGGCAACGGGATCATATTTCCTCTTCATGACTTCATGCGACGCTGCTCGATCCAAGATGAGCCTATAAGCTTGCGCATCCAAAGCGGCCCGCTCTGCCGCCATCCTGGCGTCTGCCGCTGCCAGATCTGCTTTAGCCTGAGTGATTTGTTCCTTCACCTTTGCAATCTCCGCATTATGAATGTCCTGGTCCACCGGGTTAACCTCTGCCATGAGCACAACCAACACATCGAATAGTTTTGATAAAACTTGAGCCGGCGGGCGCATAGGGCCTCCTGCCCCGGCTGCCATCGCCGCTGTTGAACCGGCGACCATCGTCGCAGCGGTCGAAGAGTGAAGCATCGCTTGTGTACCGGCCATGAATATCCCAACCCGGTTGGGCAGATCAAAGGTCCGAATATCGTCACCGCTTTAACAGCCCCCAATCTGGCCATCTTGCAGCTGATACAGAGACTCAGTTTCCCCGGTCGATGACTCGTCATCAGAGTAGACGACGGTTTCGCCACCAGATTCTGACCGTCCTCATAATTTCCTCCGTGGATGACTCCCACGAAAGCACGCTTGACGGGCGGTTTAGCCTGGGCAGGTTTCGCACGCTGAGCCGTCTCGACGAGGTCGGTGCAGATGTCCGCTCGAGCCCTGGCTCACCGATCTTGCCGATGAAAACGTGTATGCCACCAAAGGGGACCTGCACCAGACACAATCGAGCCGGCCTCGGGGCCCCAGCCTGCATCGTCGATGTAGAGCTTTCCGCGACGACTCTTGGTCATCCGGCCCACAGCGTAGCCTTCGAGTCCTTCTAGCTTGCCCTCCAAGATCATCAAACCATCGTGCGATAGCCCCATGGTGGGCGCCAACTGTCGTGGTTCTGTCACGGCAGATGTCCTCATGAAAGGACTTAGTCGCGGAGCCATCGCTACGGGTTAACTTAGAGGGGTTAAAACGGACGCAAAGACACGAGAGTTATACTAGTTCGGCCCCTTCGATGAAGGTAAAAGCCTACGTCTAGTTTGTGATGGGATTGATGTGGTCTCGATGACTAGGGAGCAAACAGCCTTCGCCTAGGCCTCGAGTTGTTGTTGTCTGTCCCTAAACCGCCACGGGTCGTCCCCTTATATACATGGGTTGACGCCACGGCGGTCTCTGAGTCCCGAGGCCGACTCGTACAAGTGTCCGGCTCGGCTCTCCTTCCCTTATCTTACAACACAAGTTACATGACTATGGCGGTTTTACCATTATGGGCCCTAATCCGCCTTTGGGCTCCGGGCCTCTAAGTTCTATAGTAAAGCGCCATCTTCTGAGTCTTCATGGGCTTCAATATAGCTGAGGGTGAACCGGCCCCTCCTGGGCGGTTTACACTTAGTAGTTACATCCCCAACTGATACACTCACCCAATCCACGTCTACTAGCATAACATGGCATAATAAGCAAACGTAGAAGTAACTCCCAAGGGTTTGATAATAAAACAGGTAATAGCTACTTCCTCATCTACTTTACCAAAACCCACAATTTAATTAGATCCTAATCATGCAATGTTTGAGGATTGATCTAATCATAAAAATTGGGTATGAAAAAGGGTATGATCAAAGTGTTACTTGCCTTGCTGATGATCTGTGAAACCTAGAGATTCAAAGTAACAAACGACGCACTCCAGGTACTCTATCGCAAACAAACAAGAACACAATAAGTACTCAACTAAAGCACAGGTACAACTCAAATAACAGACCTAACCAGAAAGTTCAACATAAGAACTCCGGTTTGCAAAAAGAATCAAAACAAACGAAGCAACGAAAGTCAAACGGCGAAAGAAACAGACTTCGTTTAACAAATCTGGACCTAAGTCAAATTTTACATAGGCAAAAACTTATTTGAGTTGATTATTCAGAAAGAGAGTTTCGAGACGAAACTCTAGGCGCTTGAATCGCCTGATTCCGATAAACGAGCGAAAAGTTATACTAGATCGAAAATCGGATAGAAATCGCGATCAGAAAAATCACGGAATAAATCCGAGAAAAAGGAAGACGACGAACAACTTAACGAACGAACGTTCGTAAACTGTAACTAAACGATGAACACGTTCGTTAAAACGAAAGAACGAGCGAACGCTCACTAAATAAATAAACCAGAGAAAAACCGATCTATTAAAAAAACGAAAACTAGGGTTTTCTTAAAAAAACCAAAACGGTTTTTCTAAAAAAAAAAACCGGCGGCGGCTACCTCGGCTCGGCTCCCGAACTCGGCTCGGGCGGTGTGGCGGGCGGGCGACTGGCAGTATGGGCTCGGGCGGTTCACAAGGCCAAGGCGGGCGGGCGGGCGGGCGCGAGGCGGCGGGCGGCCCGTGATGTGAGGAGAGGCGGGGGGCTATTTAAGGAGGCGGCTCGGCTTGGGAAGGGCCAAGGGCGTCCTCGAGGCGTGCCTCACCGGACTCGGGTGGCGGCGGGCGACGCTGATCTCCATGGGAGGCGGCGCGGATCGAGCCACTGGCCGGGCCTCGGCCCAAGTGCCACAAGATTTTTAAAAAAATATTCCGCCGAGACTTAGAAAAATTCTAGAAAAATAAATAAAAATCTAAAAATGCCAAAACAATTTTTCACCGCCTAAATAAAATATTTAGAACGAGGTGAACATTTTCTCGGCCCTAAAATGCAAATTTTGAAAATGTGCAATTTTTCCTAAATTCAAATAAAATAGCGAAAAACTCCAAATAAAGACTTATTTGATTTTTTTTATTAAATCTTCATTATTCCTTTATTTTGGGAAAGTCATTTTATTCCCTCTCTCATATTTTTATAATAGATATAATTGAAGATAAAATAAATAAAATCAAATGATCCTATTTTCAAAATTTGATAAAACTCAAATATGAAAATAACGAAATCTCCAACTCTCTCTGTGGGTCCTTGAGTTGCGTGAAATTTCTAGGATCGGCCAAAATGCAATAAAATATGATATGCAAGTGATGATCTATGTATAACATTCCAAATTGAAAATTTGGGATGTTACAAACCTACCCCCCTTAAGATGAATCTCGCCCTCGAGATTCGGGTTGGCTAGAAAATAGGTGAGGGTGGTCCTTAAGCAGATCTTCCTCTCGCTCCCATGTGGCTTCATCCTCGGTGTGGTGGCTCCACTGAACTTTGCAAAACTTGATAACCTTGCTGCGGGTGACTCGGCTGGCATACTCGAGAATTTTGACGGGTTTCTCCTCGTAGGTCAAATCGTTACCCAACTGAATCGCTTCCAATGGCACAGTATCTCTTAGAGGTATACCAGCCATCTCTGCGTGGCACTTCTTCAACTGAGAAATGTGGAACACGTCGTGAACTCCTGAAAATCCCTCGGGTAATTCCAACTTGTAAGCAACTTCTCCCATGCGCTCCAAAACTTGGTACGGTCCCACAAAACGTGGCGCTAACTTTGCTTTAACACCAAAACGCTTAACTCCTCGAAGCGGGGATACACGAAGATAAACTCTGTCTCTGACTTCGTATACTGTCTCCTTGCGTTTTGAATCCGCATAGCTCTTCTGCCTAGACTGGGCTACCTTGAGCCTATCGCGAATCAACTTCACCTTCCGTTCAGACTCCTTAATCAAATCTGGTCCAAACAATGGCGATCTCCAACTTCATCCCACAACAACGGGTTCTCGCACCTCCTTCCGCATAAGGCTTGAAGGGCCATCTTCAAACTGGTTTGATAGCTATTGTTATAAGAAAACTCCGCATACGGCAAGTTGTCGTCCCAACTTGATCCATAATCCAATGCACATGCTCTCAGCATATCCTCCAAAATCTGATTGACTCTCTCGGTCTGTCCATCTGTTTGTGGATGAAAAATGGTACTAAACTCTAGTCTAGTTCCCAAGGTTTCATGCAACTGATTGCAAAACTTTGAGGTGAATTGGGTTCCTCTATCTGATACGATACTCCTCGGAACTCCATGCAGACATATGATCCTGGTCATGTATATCTTAGCCAACTTGGCACTGCTGTAGGTAGTCTTCACTGGAATGAAATGAGCTACCTTCGTCAAACGATCGACTACAACCCAAATCGAGTCATAGCTCGAACGAGTCCTGGCAATCCCGTGATAAAATCCATGCCTAACTTTTCCCACTTCCATTCGGTATCGGCAATGGTCAGTAACAATCCGGCTGGTTTCTGATGCTCTGCCTTCACTCTCTGACATACATCACAAACTGCTACATATTCTGCAATATCCTTCTTCATTCCGGTCCACCAGAAAGTATCCTTCAAATCCACATACATCTTGGTATTTCCTGGGTGAATCGAATACGGCGAATCATGGGCCTCTTGCAGAATCAACTTCCTGATCTCCGGATCACTAGGCACATAAACGCGGTCCTCAAACCATAGGGTATCGTGCTCATCCTCACGAAATCCCTTATTCCCTTGCTCATTTTCTCCTTGATAGCGGCAATCTCCTTATCCATTTTCTGAGCTTCTCTGATCTTATCCATCAGGGTAGACTGTATCTCCAAAGCTGCTACATAGCCTCTTGGAACTATTTCCAAACATAGCTCTCGAAATTCCTCGGCTAACTCTTTTGGTAAACCTCCGGTCATTAGTGTGGTGACATGGCTCTTGCGGCTCAACGCATCTGCTACTACGTTAGCCTTTCCGGGGTGGTAATGCAATCTCATGTCATAATCCTTGATGAGCTTCAACCATCTCCTTTGCCTGAGATTTAACTCTTTCTGCGTGAAGATGTACTTCAAACTCTTGTGATCTGTGTACACCTCACAATGGTTTCCAATGAGAAAATGTCTCCAAGTCTTCAGTGCGTGTACTACGGCTGCCAACTCCAAATCATGAGTAGCATAGTTCAACTCATGAGGCTTAAGCTGTTGTGAAGCATACGAAACAACTCTTCCCTCCTGCGTAAGCACTGCTCCAAGTCCTCGACGTGAAGCGTCGCAATACAGCTCGTAATCCTTGCTTTCATCTGGCAGAATTAACATTGGTGAGGTAACCAAACGTTTCTTCAACTGTTGGAAACTAGCCTCACATTCCTCAGTCCAATTGAACTTAGTGTCCTTCTTCAACAACTCCGTCATAGGCTTCGCAATCTTCGAGAAATTCTCAATGAATCTCCGGTAGTATCCTACCAGTCCAAGAAAACTCCGGATCTCTCCAACTATTGTTGGTGCTTTCCAGTTTGTCACAGTGGCAACTTTAGTGGGATCCACTGCTATACCTTCTCCGGAAATAACATGTCCGAGAAATCCAACTTCCTTCAACCAAAACTCACATTTGCTGAACTTGGCATATAACTGATGTTCTCTGAGCTTCTCAAGTACCAAACGCAAATGCTCCTTATGCTCTTCTTCATTCTTCGAATAAACCAAAATATCATCAATGAACACCACGACGAACTTATCCAAAAACTCCATAAACACCTTGTTCATCATGTTCATGAAATAGGCAGGTGCGTTAGTCAGACCAAATGACATAAGGGTATACTCATACAGCCCATACCTGGTGGTAAAAGCCGTCTTAGGTATATCCTGCTCTCGAATCTTCAACTGATGGTATCCTGATCACAAATCGATCTTGGAAAATACCTTTGCTCCTTGCAATTGGTCAAACAAGTCGTTGGTCATCGACAACGGGTACTTATTTTTAATTGTCACCTCATTTAATCCACGATAATCAACAACCATTCTCAATGATCCATCCTTCTTCTCCACTAGAAGTACTGGCGACCCCCAAGGCGAAGAACTTGGGTGAATAAAACCTTTATCCAGTAATCCTTAATTTGCTTCTTAATTTCTTCCAAATCTTGTGCGGGCATCCGGTACGGTCTCTTGGATATCGGCCATGTGCCTGGCAATAGCTCAATCAAAAACTCAATATCTCTATCCGGTGGCATGCCTGACAACTCTTCTGGAAATACGTCTGGGTAATCCTTCACCACTGGTACTTCCTCATGCACAACTCCTGATAAAGAGTTTACTTGTGCCCTCCTCGGCTCATGTCGTGATACATACTTGATCCTTCTTCCTTCGGGCGTTGTAAGCAAAATCGACTTACTAGCGCAATCGATGTTCCCTCCATACATCGATAGCCAATCCATACCTAGAATCACGTCCAAACCTTGCGATTCCAGAATGATTAAATCCGTGGGGAAAACATGCCTACCTATGCTCAAAGCTACTTGAAAACATCCACGACTGGCCATATACTCCGCTCCTAGTGAGCTTACTAGCATAGGTGTTCTAAGAACCTTGGTGGGCAGTTTGTACTTATCCACAAATCCCTGTGATATGTATGAATGCGATGCACCAGTATCAAAAAGAACAATTGCAGTAAATGTCTTAACCAAAAACTTACCTATTATCGCATCCGGCCGAAGCTTCAACCTCCACGTTAACGTGGTTCACCTGTCCCCTGTTGAAAGGGTTCGGCTTCTTCCCTGAGCTTCCATTTCCATTTCCATTCTGGGCTTCGGGACATTCATTGGCATAATGTCCAGTTTTCTGACACTTAAAGCAAGTGATTTGGCTCAACTCTCTCTTGGCTGGGGTTGACGGGTTGGTGCGGTTTTGTCCATTGCTTCCTCCATTCATGTTCCCATTCTTGGAACCATTATGATTGTGCGAGCTACCTCCTCCATGGGTATGCTGGAATTATCCTCCCGGTTTTGGTGTAAAGCGTAGCTTCTGCTGAGCTCCAGAATTGTACTTCCCCTGTCCATACTTTCTCTTGCGGTTATCAATCTGTTGCTGCTTCCCTTCAATCATAAGAGCACGATCTACCAAGTCATGGTAGTTATTGAAAGTGGCTACCATCAACTGCATGCTCAGCTCATCATTCAGTCCTTCCAGAAACTTCTCATGTTTAGCTGCATCCGTAGCAACGTCATCTGGGGCATAACGTGCTAACTTGCTAAAGTCCTCCACATACTGGCTTACAGTACGTCCTCCTTGGCGTAAGTTGCGAAACTCACGCTTCTTCATGGCCATAGCTCCTGCTGAAACGTGGGCAGTACGGAAAGCTTGCTGAAACTGATACCACGTGAATGTGTCAATAGGGTGTGTGGCTGTGTAATTCTCCCACCATGATGTTGCGGGTCCATCAAGCTGATGTGCGGCAAAACACACTCTTTCCGCATCAGTGCATCCTGCAGTGGTCAGCTCCCTTCCAACCTTGCGGAGCCAATCATCTGCAACAATCAGCTCGATGCTCTTTGGAAGACACCGCGGATTTAGCCTCAAGAAACGAGTCAAATGGTCAATTGGTGGTGGTGGTGGGTTGTTCTTGTTATTGCCTTGATTACTGCATCGATGTTTGAATCAAGGCATTACTCTTCTTGAATCAACTGAGTGATCTCCGGTGGGAAAACAAATACGGTGTCGCGTCTCGGAGGCATCTGAGGGTTTAGAGAAGGTGAGAATATAGAATAGAATGAGGTCTAGTGAGAAAACACTACCCATATGCACATGCGACAAAAGCAAACAATATCATTCCAATCAATTCAAACAAGAGCATACAACGGTCTAACTATCGTTACAAAGTGCTTGGACTAAACTAGATACAATAGTGGAATTTCTACTACTGTTATGGGGGTCAACTAGAAAAACTGCTCTGATGAAGACTCCATGATATCTGCTCCAGCTTCATCAACATAGTCATCATCACTATCGCCAGGATCCGAGTCGGTGTCATCGATGATGATATAGTTATTCGGGCAAGTGGAATCGTCGTCATTTCCTCCTGGCGCGGGGTCTCCCATGAAAACTCCGAGCTTCCTGGTTAAGTGATCATTCTTCTCTACTAGCACTTCAATTTCTTCCATGTAATCTTCACGTGTAGCTTTGAGTTCTTCCTCTAGCTCCTTGATCTTGGTCATAGCCTTCTGCAGATCCTCCATACCGCAAGACATCCGGTTCTCCGACGCCGGATGTCTTTGGTTTAACTCTGGATGTATGCTGCGATTGATCTATCCCTCCCGGTGTTGATCATCTCCCACCGCTCATCTTCGCTACCGCAAATCTGGTAGATAGTATTCTTGAGATCATTGCGGTATACTTCTCCAATACGTCCCATGGCGATGTGGGCTGCCATGCTCTTTCCTAGACTCAGGTTGGTGCATCAAAGGAAAACTCTATGGGCTCCGTGACTGGTGCGAACGTCCTTCCTGGAACTTGAACTTGAATCAACCAGCGCTCCTCTTCGGGTAAAGTGGCGTTGTAGGTCCCGGTGAAGCTTGGTACTCCGATGTTCAGGTATCTAGTGACTTCCTTCAAGTGGCATCCAAAGGGTGTATCTTTATCCGGTTGTGTGAACTTGTTCCTTGCATCCGCCATCCTAAAAGAGTAGAAAAGATGAGAAGTCAGAAATGAGAAGAAAGAGTAGTGATCTAGGGCTTTAGCTTAGTGGGCATGTACTACAGTCAGCGTGTGCTCTGATACCATCTTGTCGCGACCAGACCTCAAACAGTCTGACCTCTGTGCATCAGTGTCATCCCTGGATCAGTAACGGTGACACGCACAGTACTTGACGGATTTATAACAGAGTAGCAATCACCCACCTATTACATCAAGTGTCTCCAAAAGAGAACCTATTACAATAAATATGGCTTAAGACCATCTAATAACGATATCAGCGGAAGGCTTGGAAGATAAGCGAGTCCATCAACTCCAACGGCATCACTGAGTATAGAACCACGACCTAAGGCACCTTACTCGTCGTCTGAAAAGTCTGCAACATGAAAGTCGCAGCCCGAAAACGGGTCAGCACATGGAATATGCTGGCAAGGTAACACATAGAGAGCAATATGAAAAAGTAATGCTATACTACATGCATATATGGCTGGTGGAAAGCTCTATGGTTACAGTTTTGCATAAAGCCAATTTTTCCCTACTGCAAAGGAATAAATTTAGTTTAACTATCATGGTGGTTGTTAAACATTGAGGATGGTTGACAGCATTCTCAATTCCAATTAAGTATCATCATTAAAAACCCAACAATATTAATTAAAGTAACATGATGAGATTCACATGATAATCCAAGTACTAGATACTCAAAATGTCCATAACCGGGGACACGGCTAACCATGATTAGTTTGTTACACTCTGCAGAGGTTTGTGCACTTTTCCCCACAAGACTCGATCTCCTCCGTTTGATTTCTCGCACTGCATAGTGTTTGAGAAACGGATGACCGAGACATAGTCTTTCAGAAGCGCTAGCACCTTACGAACGGGTAGACAGTTACACCTACATCCCTCTACATCTTCTAGTCTACCACTGTAAGAGTTTACACGACTTAGTCAACTATGCTAGAGCCCATAGTAGCTTGTGGCTGCACACGGAAGTTTCTAGCATGAATAATCTCATGATCCTTTTGAGCCTGGGTGGCGGTCCAAAAGAAACAGTAATCTGGAATACCGGTACCTCAATCCACCCAGATGTGTGTTTAAGTTGCCACCTTAAATAAACCATTAATTAACAATCTCAGATCTGTCATGGATACACTCACTCAATCCACGTCTACTAGCATAGCATGGCATAATAAGCAAACGTAGAAGTAACTCCCAAGGGTTTGATAATAAAACAGGTAATAGGTACTACCTCATCTACTTTCCCAAAACCCACATTTTAATTAGATCCTAATCATGCAATGTTTGAGGATTGATCTAATGCATAAAAACTGGGTATGAAAAAGGGTACGATCAAAGTGTTACTTGCCTTGCTGATGATCCGTGAAACCTAGAGATTCAAAGTAACAAGCGACGCACTCCAGGTACTCTATCGCAAACAAACAAGCACACAATAAATACTCAACTAAAGCACAGGTAAAACTCAAATAACAGATCTAACCAGAAAGTTCAACTTAAGAACTCCGGTTTGCAAAAATAATCAAAACAAACGAAGCAACGAAAGTCAAACGGCGAAAGAAACATACTTCATTTAACAAATCTGGACCTAAGTCAAATTTTACAGAGGCAAAAACTTATTTGAGTTGATTATTCGGAAAGAGGGTTTCGAGACGATACTCTAGGCACTTGAATCGCCTGATTCCGATAAACGAGCGAAAAGTTATACTAGATCGAAAATCGGATCAGAAATCGCGATCAGAAAAAATCACGGAATAAATCCGAGAAAAAGAAAAACGACGAACAGCTTAACGAACGAACGTTCGTAAACTGTAACTAAACGGTGAACACGTTCGTTAAAACGAACGAACAAGCGAACGCTCGCTAAATAAATAAACGGGAGAAAAACCGATTTAATAAAGAAAATGAAAACTAGGGTTTTCTTTAAAAAAACCGAAACGGTTTTTCTCAAAAAAAAACCAGCGGCGGCTACCTCGGCTCGGGCTCCGTGAACTCCGTGAGGCTCTGGCGGCGGAGTGGTGCTGGTAGTGCGACTTCGGCGTGGCGGCTCAGGGCTCGGTGCATGGGGTGAGGAGAGGTGGCGGCGGGGCTATTTAAGGAGTGGCTCGGCTTGGGAAGGCGGCCGGGCGGCCTCGGGAGGCGTGCTCGGCTGGACTCGGCGGCGTGACGCGGTCTCCCTCGAGGGAGGCGGCGGCTCACTCGGGCTTTGGCCGAGCCTCACGAGCAGGTCTTGGTAGCGTTTTTTTAAATTCGCCGAGACTTAGAAAGATTCTAAAAAAATAAATAAAAATCTAAAAATACCAAAACAAATTTTCACCGCCTAAATAAAATATTTAGAACGAGGTGCACATTTTATTGGCCCTAAAATGCAAATTTTGAAAATGTGCTATTTTTCCTAAATTCAAATAAAATAGCGAAAAACTCCAAATAAAGACTTATTTGATTTTTTTTATTAAATCTTCATTATTCCTTTATTTTGAGAAAGTCATTTTATTCCCTCTCTCATATTTTTATAATAGAAATAATTAAAGATAAAATAAATAAAATCAAATGATCCTATTTTCAAAATTTGAGAAAACTCAAATACGAAAATAACAAAATCTCCAACTCTCTCCGTGTGTCCTTGAGTTGCGTGAAATTTTAATAGGATCGGCCAAAATGCAATAAAATATGATATGCAAGTGATGATCTATGTATAACATTTCAAATTGAAAATTTGGGATGTTACAAAAAAAGAAAGGAATAAATAAACAAGATCAAAGAAAAAAATAATACAAGTAAAGAAAACCGAATGAAAACAGAGAAAAAACCGTCATAAATAAAACAGAAAAATCCAGGAAAAATGGAGAAGAAACGATGCAAAACCCCACTTGTCTAGACTTAACTATACCCGCGCTACTAGTCTATCACGAATCCGATGCAAACCTAGTGGCTGGCACCTGCTCGCTCCTTTTTCTCTCCTTTGTTTTTCCTCTCTGCGCGAATGGCCCACTTCACCGAGGGAGCCGTTGGTCTTGCTGGATGCGAGGGATAGCGCTCGTAAGTGATATAAAAAACTGTTAAAGGTGCATAGAAAAATATTATCTTGCATTTGAAAACGTGTGTACTAAACATATAAACCATGTACTCACATTTGCAAAAAAGGTCAAACTTGTATTGTAAAAATGTTAAACTTGTATTACAAAAACATTTTGACATATAAAAAATGTAGTGTGAAACACAAAAGAAAACTCAAAAAGAAACGAAAAAATGAAAAACCAAAGAAAAAAGGAAATTTAAAAAATAAACAAACTAAACCAAAAAGAAAAAAAAAGAAAAAAAACGAAGAAACAAATGTAGAAGAATAAACAATTAAAACAAAACAAAAACCAAAGAAGAGAAAAGAAAATAAACAAATGAAAATGAAAAAGCATCGATAACCAAGGAACCAAATGAAAAAAATGGAGATGAAAAAAATAAAAAAATCCGAAGAAAATTGAACAACATGGAAGAAAATGAAAAAAAGGGAAAGAAAAAAAGGAAAGTAACAAAATATAAGAAAAAAAGAAAGGAATAAATAAATAAGATCAAAGAAAAAATAATACAAGTAAAGAAAAACCGAATGAAAACAGAGAAAAACCCGGGATAAATAAAACAGAAAAACCCAAGAAAAATGGAGAAGAAACGATGCAAAACCCCGCTTGTTTAGACTTGACTACACCCGCGCTACTAGTCTATCACGAATCCGTTGCAAACCTAGTGGCTGGCACCTGCTCGCTCCTTTTTCTCTCCTTTGTTTTTCCTTTCTGCGCGAATGGCCCCCTTCAGCGGCCGTAGGTCTCGCTGAATGCGGAGGATAGCGCTTGCGAGTGATTTCGGCAATTCGAGATCCGTTTTCCATTCATGTGGGCTGGCCTATTAACTCAGTATTGTGATAATTTTTGTTTGTTAGCCTCTAGTGAGGGAAAACCATATATGATGGTCCTTGCTTCAAA
The DNA here is from genome assembly GCA_021605145.1 of Aegilops bicornis. Classification (NCBI taxonomy): domain Eukaryota; kingdom Viridiplantae; phylum Streptophyta; class Magnoliopsida; order Poales; family Poaceae; genus Aegilops; species Aegilops bicornis. The sequence continues at coordinate 415,841,910 of CM038669.1, forward strand.
TTGTTTCTGAAACCCACAGAGCGGTCCATCTGGGCCGGCCCATTTTGATATTTCTAAGTTGTGTACGCTGGTTCCGGTTTTGTACACTTTTTAGAAGGTTCTAGCCCAGGTTTATACGCTCTTTGGAAACCTTCCGCACGGTTTATGGACCAGGTTTTTTCTTCTCGTTTTTTTGGTTTCCTTGTGCTATTATTATTATTATTATTATTATTATTATTATTATTATTATTATTATTATTATTATTATTATTATTATTATTATTATTATTATTATTATTATTATTATTATTATTATTATTATTATTTTCTTTTCTTCTCTTTTAGTTTTTGTTCACTTTATAAAAGAATGTTTCAAATTTCAAAGTTGTGTTCACGGTCTTCAAGAAAATAATAAGTATTATTGTTTTCAGTTTTAGAAAAATGTTCAGAATTTTGAAAAAATGGGTTAATTATTTTTTTCCAAACTTATAAAAATGTTTCCGTGAAAATATATGGAAAATTTTAAAAAAATTAATAATCCAAAAGTTGAGCGTGCTTTCAACATAAGCTTGCTTTATTTAAATAAAAATTGAAAATTAATTATTATTTTCTTGCGTTTTTACAAATAGTTTATCATTGCTAAAAAATGATTCAAAATTTCAGAATTTCATGGTTTTCCAAAAATAATTCTCTCTTTTTTCTACAAAATCTTTTTTGAGACAATCTTTTTCTGAATTTTTTTGTATCCCCAGCCCAAAAGAATTCAAGTCCTGGTGCTCACATTTTCCTGGATTTATCTTAGAATTTCTGGTGAGCTACAATTATTATATGTTGCAGTAATCAGGCTTCAGTGATTAGTCGCTGGAGTATCGGTCTACAGTATACGCGATACAGCAGCACCTCGCACAATGACCCCGTAGCCAAACGGGGCCGCTCCTGTGCGGCTTGTTGCTGTTGGATGCAGCGAGCATCTCATGTGCATATATAGTCGTGGTTTTGCGGATGCAAGTCTTCGACTGTTTCTTTTTCAGCTGCTTTTTTTTGGAAGTTTACTTTCTTTTTCCTGTGTGAGCTTTTTTGTTTTGATTTTCATTTTTTCCTTTTCATTTCTCAAGTTTTTTTAATTCTATTCTTTCAGATTTTTTTGTATAGGTTTTGCTATTTTTAGAATTGCAATTGTTTTCTCGTGAACAATAAAAAATTATTAAATACACACAGAATGATTTTTGTAATCGAGAATGAGCATTTTTTACATACAATAATTTTAGTATATGATGTACTTTTTAAATTATATGAAGAAACTTTTAATACACACTATACATTTTTTAATATAGGATATTTTTTTATAAAACATATACTGAAGAATTTTCTAAAATATAGTTTTCTATTGTTAATAAGTTTTTGAAATATCCGGCTCAAAGAAAAAACAGTACTTTTTCAAAAAACTGACTACAAACAAAGAAAACAAATAAAGAATACTCACGGGGCAAAGTGGGCCGACCCATTTGCCTTGCCTTCAGCAAAAGCACCCCCAGTTGACGTACACATTCCCCAAAAAAAGAAAGTTGACGTAAACATGTGTCAACTAGGAGATCCCTATAACGAGTGTGGGAGCCATATCTTGCTTATTGTGAGATGTACGTTTCCCTCTTTTGAAGACTTATTTTCACACACTACAATACATCTGTCCGACATGGTAGCACCATCGTCACTGCTTTTACTCTGGTGTAATGGTTTTTTTAGGGGGGGGGGGGTTGATTTCTTCAATTTTCTTTGTTTTCCAATGTTTTCACTTTTATTTTTCTTTGGTTTTCATCAAACATTTTTGGTTTTCCCTGTTTTCCTTCATTTTAGACGACTTTACTTCAATTTCTTTGTTTTCTATTTTTCTTTTGGGTTTTTATTGTTCCTTTTGTTTTTTCTCTGATTTTATTCATTTTTTTCTTGGTGTTCACTATTTTTCTCTCTTTTCTCGATGATTTCTCCGGTTCTTTTCTTTCTTTCTTGTTTTGACTCATTTTTTCTCTTTAGTTTTTTATTTCTTTAGTTTTTCTTTGTTTCTTTCTTAGTTTTCACTATTTTCATTAGTTATCTTTTTTCTTTTCCGTTCATTGATTTTCTTTATCTGTTTATTTCTTTATTGGTTTTCATCGGTTATTTTTCTCAGTACACATTGTACATTCTTGTTGCACACATCACACATTTTGTTCATACATTGGATACACAGTTGATGAGGACATGACTATCTTAGATATAACCAAAAATATTGCATACATGCATATTTGTGAGGTGATTTCTAATATAAACTATGCAATATTTATTTTGCTTATCCAGGACAACAATAGTTCACAGACTTTTACGCCATGTCTAATTGCAGGTGTATTGGACACTTGTACAAATCACGTGTGAAGATAAAGGAAACGAAGATGATTAGGTGATGTTCAAGAAGTCCCCTCACGTCACTTTTTGCCCAAGAAAAGACAGAGACCAAGTCCCTCATGTCCTGGACTCGTATTCGCTGCACGTACATACCTCACGTCAAATGCTTACAACTTTTGCATCCGGACTTCAAATTGGGTGATTTTTTTGTTGAAAAGCTTATGTCATGTAATTTCTAGAACAATTTGATTCACCTTCAAATCCATTCGAAGCACGGAGATATTGTCGAAACAGTCCAACGTTGCAGCAAAATCCGAGTCAAAGTACAAGTCAAAAGGTGTTGAATCACCTCCACTTGGGCCCATGGGCCTTGTACGACCTAGGGTTAGGTTTAGGCTGCCTTGGGACGTCCTCCCATCTCCTTGGCCACCACCCCTTAGTCATATATAAGTAGACCAACCCCCTAGCGTTTTCTTTGGGTTTTATTCAGTTAAAAGTTAGCCATTGCTGCAACTTCGTGTACTTCATTTGTTTCCGATGACCAGGCCAAGACCATTTTTGAAACCCCACTTTATCAATACTTCATATATATTCGCAATATTCATATTACTTTATCATATTCTTGGTAGTTCTTCGATTGGTTGCAGGAATAGACCTTCGTGATCAGGCTTATCGTGCTTCTGGCATCATCAGTAACCTTCCGAGGTTGGTTTAACGATTGTAAACGCGCAACGTCGTGCACGTTTGTAGTCGGGCCGTTAAAGTCGTCTCCACCAAATTAATAGTTATCATCTAACCGAAAGATCGGGACCCTCGCTTCTATCAACAATGTACATTTTTTCTTAAATACATGTTTTGAACACTTCTTAAAATACATCATCAACATTTTTTCAAATACATGATGAACGCTTTTTAAGTGGCAAAAACTATTTTTTCACATACAATGTACAATTTTTGTATACATCAGGAACATTTTATATATACACGATTAACATGTTTTAATTTCAATATTAACATTTAAGAAAATTATGTTTTGGATGTATACTTTTATTTGATGTATGTTGTACATCTTCTTCAGAACATTTTTATACATGTTTTATCATTTTAAAAATACATGATTAACTATTTTTTAAATATATATGTTTTGAGGACTATTTTTTTTCATACAGATCATACATGTTTCATCTACAGTAGGAACATTTTTATATACTTGTTAAAAGTTCTAATAGATAATTTTTCAGATATATGTTTTAATTTCTACTTTTTTCATACAAATTATACATTTTTTGTATACAAACATTTTCCTTGTGCACGTCTAACATTTTTCAAATATATGATTAACAATTTTTCAGTTATATTATTTATGTCTATTTTTTCATACAGATTATAATTTTTTAATACACATTTAACATTTTTGAAGTACAAGATTAACAATTTCTTATCTGATGTCTACATTTTGTGTACATATTGTACATTTTTGTATACATATGAAACACATTTTATACACGTTTAACATATTCAAATACATGATTAACATTTTTATAAACACTTTGTACATTTTATATATAAACCTTAAACAATTTTTAATACATGTTAGACATTTTTAAATCTCCACTACTTATAAAAGAGCAAACTTGTTGGGATACATTTTATCTCGCTCGCTCAAGTGCCTCCGGCCAACGACCCAGATCATTCCAATGTTGAGCACAACTCATCTCCACTACTTATAAACGAGCAAACTTGTTGGGATACATTTTATCTCGCTCTTTCTAGTGCCTCCGGCCAACGACCCAAATCATTTCAATGTTAAGCACAACTCAACTCAATTCAAGTCTCACACCATCCAGCTTCTCCCATTACAAAGGAAATAATATCACATCATTTATCTCCTCCCATACAAATGCGCTTTAGAAAGGAAAGGAAAAAAATCACATAGTCCAACTCCTCCCATAATAACACACCACGTTTGTGGATTGTGTATATTTTCACTGATCGTATGCCGTAGCATATATAGAGTACATGGGCAGAAATATCTCAACTGTATCGGTAATCCACTTCTGAGCCCAGGCTCACCTGCACCCGCCCTTACGAAAAAAAATCAAAACAAATACTAAAAATTCAAAAAATTCCAATTTTTTGTGTGTGGTAGACAATTTGATGCGTGAGGTCCGCTCCAGTTTTCAAATTATTTGGACATCTGAGCAGCTCTCGGCCAAAAAGACAAATTCGGGGTTTGTAAAAATGTTTATTGTTCATGCACTGTTGTGACCTGATTTGACTTTTTTGCCGAGAGTTTCTCAGAAGTGCAAATGATCTAAAATTTGGAGCGGACCTCACGTGATAAATTGTCTACCATGCAAAAAAAGATTGGAATTTTTTGTGATTTTTTCCTGGACGGGTGCAAATGAGCCTGGTCACCGAAACGCCGCACTCCAACCATATCCGTTATACATGGAAAGGATCGGGAGATATCCGTAGACTAGGAAATAATAAAACGAGATCCTAGCTGCCCAATGTACATGTGATCATGATTATCTCAACACCCCCCGCAGTCGATACGTCGCTAGTGATGCAGAGACTGGACCGGAACTCCTCGAAAGTAGAAGTCGGTAACCCCTTGGTCATGACATCGGCGAACTGCTGAGCGGTGGGAACGTGTAGAACACGAATGCGTCCAAGAGCCACCTGCTCACGCACGAAGTGTATATCCAGCTCGATGTGCTACGTGCGTCGATGATGAACGGGGTTGGCGGAGAGGTAAACAACCGATACATTGTCATAGTACACAAGAGTGGCATGTGAAACGTCGTGGTGGAGCTCCTGAAGAAGTTGCCGTAACAAAGAACACTCATCAACGGCGTTGGCCATTGCCCCGTACTCTGCCTCAGCACTGGAACGGGAGATCGTAGGCCGTCGTTTCAATGACCAGGAGATGAGGGACGGCCCAAGGTAAACGCAGTAGCCGAAGGTGGACATACGTGTGTCCGGTCAGCCAGCCCAGCCAGCATCAGAGTAAGCGACCATGTCGGTGGAGGAGGATGCTGTCAAGGTGAGCCCAAGAGTCATGGTGTCGCGGGTGTAACGCATAATCCGCTTCACCAGATTCCAATGACTATCGCGTGGAGCATGCATGTGTAAGCACACCTGTTGTACTGCATACTGCAAATCCGGTCTGGTGAGGGTCAAGTACTGGAGGGCGCCTACGATAGACCGATAGAACGGACCATCGAGTGCCGGAGAACCCTCAAGCGGGGAGAGTTTGGCCTTCGTGTCAACATCCGACCGTGCCGTGTTCGCTGGAACTATGCGCCACATCAGTTGCTCTCATACCATGCGGATTGTGTATATTTTCTCTGATCATATGCCATAGCATATATAGAGTACATGGGCAGAAATATCTCAACCGTATCCGCTATACATGGAAAGGATCGGGAGACATCCCTAGTGTTGGGGAACGTTGCATGGGAATCAAAAAATTTCCTACGCTCACCAAGATCAATCTAGGAGCTGACCATCTACGAGAGGAGAGATTGCATCTACATACCCTTGTAGATCGCTAAGCGGAAGCGTTCAGAAACGCGATTGATGTAGTCGAACGTCTTTACGATCCAATCATGATCCGTCCCGCGAACTCCTGATCCAAATGCCGAACGAACATCACCTCTGCGTTCAACACACATGCGGCTTGATGACACCTTCACCTCCTCGATCGAGCGAGCGATGGTGAAGTAGTAGCTTGAGTCCTCCGGCAGCACGACGGCGTGGTGGCGGTGGTGGTGGAGAAATCTCAGCAGGGCTTCGCCAAGCCTCACGGAGAAGAAGAAGGACTACGAGGGAGAGGGAGGGCAGTGCCGTGGCATAGATGGGTGCAGCTGCCCTCCCTCTACCCCTCTATATATAGGGGGAAGGGAGGAGGGGTGGCGCCCCTAGATCCCATCTAGGGGGCGGCGGCCAAGGCAGATGGAGGCACCCCCTAGGGAAACCCTAGGGTGGCTTGCCCCTAAGCCAGGTGGAGGGAACCCTAGCGGGGGCACCCCATCTCTCCTGGTTACGTGGGAAAAGGGTGAGGGGGGCGCATAGCCCCTTAGTGGGCTGGTTTGCCCCTCCCCTTGGCCCATGGGCCCCCCAACACTTGTCGCCCCCCCTGAAACCCCTTTCGGTGATGCTGGTCATCACCCAGTACCCCCGGAACAATTCCGGACTCCAATACCCTTCATCCAATATATCAATCTTCACCTCCGGACCATTCCGGAGTTCCTCGTCACATCCGGGATCTCATTCGGGACTCCGAACAACCTTCGGTAGCCACCATAATGACTCAATTATACTTATATTGTCACCAAACGTTAAGTGTGTAGACCCTGCGGGTTCGAGAACTATGCAGACATGGCCGAGACACCTCTACAGCCAATAACCAATAGCGGGACCTGGATTTCCATATTGGTTCCTACATATTCTACGAAGATCTTATCGCATACCTAGTTCAATCTCGTTACTGGCAAGTGTCTTTACTCGTTCCGTAATACAAGATCCCGTGGCTAATTCATTAGTCGCATTGCTTGCAAGCTCATTGTGACGATGTATTGCCGAGTGGGCCCTGAGATACCTCCCAGTCACACGGAGTGACAAATCCCAGTCTTGATCCATGCCAACTCAACAGACACCCTCAGAGATACCTGTAGAGAACCTTTATAGTCACCCAGTTATGTTGCTACGTTTGGTACACACAAGGTACTCCTCCCGTGTCAGTGAGTTGCATGATCTGATGGTCATAGGAACATATACTTGACATGCAGAAAATGATAGCAATAAACTTGATACGATCCTATGCTACGTTCATAGTTTAGGTCTTGTCCATCACATCATTCTCCTAATGATGTGATCCTGTCATCAAATGATAACTCATGTCTATGACTAGGAAACCATAGCCATCTTTGATCGATGAGCTAGTCTAGTAGAGGCTCACTAGGGACACATTGTTGTATCCACACATGCATCTGAGTTTCTGATCAATACAATTCTAGCATGGATAATAAACGATTACCATGAAAAGGGAAATATGATAAGAACCAATTTATTATTGCCTCTAGGGCATATTTCCAATAGTCTCCGACTTGCACTAGAGTCAATAATTTAGTTCACATCACCATGTGATTAACACCCAATGAGTTCTGGGGTTTGACCATGTTTTGCTTGTGAGAGAGGTTTTAGTCAATGGGTCTGCAACATTCAGATCCGCGTGTACTTCGCAACTCTCTATGTCATATTGTAGATGCTGCTACCATGCTCCACTTGGAGGTATTCCAAATGGCTGCTCCACCATACATATCCAGTTCGCTACTTAGAGTCATCCGGATTGGTGTTAAATCTTGCATCGACGTAACCCTTTACGCTGAACTCTTTATCACCTCCATAACCGAGACACATTTCCTTATTCCTCCAAGGATAGTTTTGACCGATGTCTAGTGATCCACTCCTGGATCACTCTTGTACCCCCTTGCCAGACACATGGCAAGGCACACATCAGGTGTGGTACACAACATGTCATACAGTATCGATCCTATGGCTGAGGCACAGGGGACAACCTTCGTCCTTTTTCTTTCTTCTGCCGTGGTTGAGCTTTGAGTCTTACTCAACTTCACACCTTACAACTCAGGCAAGAACTCCTTCTTTGACTGATCCATTTTGAACTCCTTCAAAATCATGTCAAGGCATGTGCTCTATGAAAGCCTTATCAGGCGTCTTGATCTATCTCTATAGATCTTGTTGCCCAATATGTAAGCAGCTTTACCTAGGTCTTCCTTTGAAAATCTCCACTCAAACAACCCTTTATGCTTTCCAGAAATTCTATATCATTTCCGATTAACAATATGTCATCCACATATACTTATCAGAAATGTTGTAGTGCTCCCACTCACTTTCTTGTAAATACAAGTTTCTTGCAAACTTTGTATAAACCCACAAGCTTTGATCACCTCATCAAAGCATATATTCCAACTCCGAGATGCTTGCACCAGTCCATGAATGGATCGCTCGAGCTTGACACTTCGTTAGCATTCTTTGGATCGACAAACCTTCCGGTTGCATCATATACAACTCTTCCTTAAGGAAACCGTTAAGGAACGCTGTTTTGACATCCATCTGCCAGATTTCATAATCAAAAAATACAACTACTGCCAACATGATTCTGACGGACTTAAGCATCTCTATGGGTGAGAAAGTCTCATCGTAGTCAACTCCTTGAACTTGTGAAAACCCCTTTGCCACAAGTCGAGCTTTATAGACGGTGACATCACCGTCCGCGTCTGTCTTCTTCTTGAAGATCCATTTATTCTGAATGGCCTTTCGCCCTTCAGGTAATACTTCCAAAGTCCATACTTTGTTTTCATACATGGATCCCGTCTCGGATTTCATCGCCTCTAAACATTTGCTGAAATCCGGGCCCACCATCGCTTCTCCATAGCTCGTATGTTCATCATTGTCCAACAACAGGACCTCTAAGACAGGGTTACTGTACCACTCAGGAGCAGCACGTATCCTTGTCGACCTACGAGGTTCATAGTAACTTGATCCGAAACTTCATGATCACTATCATTAGCTTCCTCTTCAACTGATGTAGGTGCCACAGAAACATTTTTCTGCACCACGCTAGTCTCTGGTTGAAGTAAAGGTTCAACAACCTCATCAAGTTCTATCTTCCTCCCACTCAATTCTTTCGAGAGAATCTATTTCTCGAGAAAGGACCCGTTCTTAGAGAAAAACACTTCGCCTTCGAATCTGAGATAGAAGGTATACCCAACCGTCTCTTTTGGGTATCCTATGAAGACGCATTTGTCCGCTTTGGGTTCGAGCTTTTCTGGCTGAAGCCTTTTGACATAAGCATCGCAGCCCCAAACCTTAAGAAACAACAACTTAGGTTTCTTGCTAAACCACAGTTCATACGGTGTCGTCTCCAGGGACTTAGATGGTGCCTTATTTAAAGTGAATGCAACTGTCTCTAACACATAACCCCAAAACAATAGTGGCGGATCGACAAGAGACATCATAGAATGCACCATATCCAATAAGGTATGATTACAACGTTCAGACACACCATTATGCTGTGGTGTTCCAGGTGGCGTCAACTATGAAACAATTCCACATTGTCTTTAGTGATTGCCAAACTCATAACTCAGATATTCTCCCCCTCGATCGAATCATAGGAATTTAATATTCTTGTTACGATGATTCTCAACTTCACTCTGAAATTGCTTGAACTTTTCAAACGTTTCAAACTTATGCTTTATTAAGTAAATAGACCCATATCTACTCAAATCATCGGCGAAGGTGAGGAAATAACGATATCCACCGCGCGCGTCAACACTCGTCGGACCACACACATCAGTGTGTATGATTTCCAACAAGTCACTTGCCCGTTCCATTGTACCGAAAAAACGGGGTTTTAGTCATATTTCCCATAAGGCATGGTTCACATGTGTCAAGTGATTCAAAATCAAGTGACTCCAAAAGTCCATCAGCATGGAGTTTCTTCATGCATTTTACACCAATATGACTTAAGCAGCAGTGCCACAAGTATGTGGTACTATCTTTATTGACGTCGCATCTTTTGGCATCAATATTATGAACATGTGTATCACTACGATCGAGATTCAATAAACCATTCACATTGGGTGCATGGCCATAGAAGGTATTATTCATGTAAACATAATAACCATTATTCTCTGACTTAAATGAATAACCGCATTACAATAAACATGATCTCATCATGTTCATGCTCAATGCAGACACCAAATAACATTTATCTAGGTTTAACACTAATCCCTAAGGTAGAAGGAGCGTGCGATGGTGATCACATCAACCTTGGAAACACTTCCAACACACATCGTCACCTCGCCCTTAGCTAGTCTCTGTTTATTCTGTAGCTTTTGTTTCGAGTTACCAAATTAGCAACTGAACCGGTATCTAATACCCAGGTGCTACTAGGAGTACTAGTAATATACACATCAATAACATGTATATCGAATATACTTTTGTTGAAGTTGCCAGCCTTCTTATCTACCAAGTATTTGGGGCAGTTACGCTACCAGTGACCGTTCCACTTACAGTAGAAGCACTTAGTCTCGAGTTTGGGTTCAACCTTGGGCTTTCTTCACTGGAGCGGCAACTGGCTTGCCATTCATGAAGTTTCCCTTCTTGCCCTTGCCCTTCTAGAAACTAGTGGTCTTGTTAACCATCAGCACTTGATGCTCCTTCTTGATTTCTACCTTTGCGGCCTTAAGCACCACGAACTGCTCCGAGATCATCTCCATACCTTGCATGTTATAGTTCATCACGAAGCTCTAGTAGCTTGGTGATAGTGACTAGAGAACTCTGTCAATCACTATCTTATCTGGAAGATTAACTCCCACTTCATTCAAGCGATTGTAGTACCCAGACATTATGACCACATGCTCACTGGCTGAGCTATTCTCCTCTATCTTGTAGGCAAAGAACTTGTCAGAGGTCTCATACCTCTCAACATGGGCATGAGTCTGAAATACCAATTTCAGCTCTTGGAACATCTCATATGTTCATGGCGTTCAAAACGTCTTTGAAGCCCCGATTCTGAGCCGTAAAGCATGGCGCACTAAAATATGAAGTAGCCATCAGAACGTGTCTGCTAGATGTTCACAACATCCAAAGATGATGCTAGAGGGGTTGGCACACCGAGCGACGCATCAAGGGCATAAGTCTTCTATGTAGCAGTGAGGACAACCCTCAGAGTACGGACCCAGTCCGCATAATTTCTTACAATATCTTTCAACTGAGCTTTCTCTAGGAATGCATTGAAATTCAGGGGAGCTACTGCGCGAGCCATTAATCTACAACATAAATTTGCAAAGATAACTTAGACTATTGTTCATGATAAATGAGTTCAATTAATCATGTTACCTAAGAACTCCCACTCAAATCAACATCCCTCCGGTTGTCCGAGTGCAACATGATCCAAATTCACCAAATCAAGTCCGATCATCACATGAGATGAGGTGGTTTCAATGGTGAACATCTCCATGTTGATCATATCAACTATATGGCTCGTGTTCGACCTTTCAGTCTCTTGTATTCCGAGGCCATGTCTGTACATGCTAGGCTCGTCAAGTTTAATCCAAGTGTTCCGAATGTGCAAAATTGACTTGCACCCGTTGTACGCGAACGTAGAGTCTATCACACCTGATCATCACGTGGTGCTTCAAAACGACGAACTTTCACAACGGTGCACGCTTGGGGAGAACACAATTTTATCTTGAAATTTTAGTGAGGGATCACCTTATAATGCTACCGTCGTCCTAAGCAAAATAAGATGCATAAAAGGATTAACATCACATGCAAATCATAAGTGACATGATATGGCCATCAACCTGTGCTTTTGAGCTCCATCTCCAAAGCACCAGCATGATCTCCATCGTCACCGACATGACACCATGATCTCCATCATCGTGTCATCATCGGGGTTGTCACGCCAACCATGCTTCTACTAGTATTGCTACCGCTTAGCGATAAATTAAAGCATTACATAGTGCTTGGTGATTGACACGCAGGTCATACAATAATTAAAGACAACCCTATGGCTCCTGCCGGTTGCCGTATGCATCGAAATGCAAGTCGATATAAACTATTACAAGCATGATCATCTCATACATCAAATATATATCATTATGTCTTTGGTCATATCATATCACAACATACCCTGGAAAAACAAGTTAGACGTCCTCTAATTTGTTGTTGCATATTTTACGTGGCTGCTATGGGTATCTAGCAAGAACAATTCTTACCTATGCAAAGCCACAACGGTGATATGCAAGTTGCTATTTAACCTTCTACAACTTCCGCCTTTGTCGAATCCGATGCAACTAAGGTGGGAGAGGCAGACACCAGCCAACAATCTTTATGCAACAAAGTCACATGTCAGTCGATGGAACCGTCTCATGTACGTGGACATGTAAAGTTAATCCGGGCAACTTCATCCCACAATATCGCCGAATCAAGAAAAGACCAAGGAAGGAAGCAATCTGAATATCAACATCCACAAACTCATTTGTGTTCTACTCGTGATGTCATCTATGCATAGACCTAGCTCTGATACCACTGTTGGGGAATGTTGCATGGGAAACAAAAAATTTCCTACACTCACCAAGATCAATCTAGGAGCTGACCATCTACGAGAGGAGAGATTGCATCTACATACCCTTGTAGATCGCTAAGCAGAAGCGTTAAGAAACACGGTTGATGTTGTCAAACGTCTTCGCGATCCAATCACGATCCGTCCTGTGAACTCCCGATCAAAGTGTCGAACGAACGGCACCTCCGCGTTCAACACACGTACGGCTTGATGACGCCTTCACCTCCTCGATCCAGCGAGCGATGGTGAAGTAGTAGTTCGAGTCCTCCGGCAGCACGACGACGTGGTGGCGGTGGTGGTGGAGAAATCTCAGCAGGGCTTCACCACGCCTCACGGAGAAGAAGAAGGACTACGAGGGAGAGGGAGGAAAGCACCGTGGCATAGATGGGTGCGGCTACCCTCCCTCTACCCCTCTATACAGGGGAAGGGAGGAGGGGTGGCACCCCTAGATCTCATCTAGGGGGGCGGTGGCCAAGGCAGATGGAGGCGCCCCTAGGGAAACCCTAGGGTGGCTTGCCCCCCAAGCCAGGTGGAGGGAACCCTAGAGGGGGCGCCCCACCTCTCCTGGTTATGTGGGAAAGGGTGAGGGGGCGCACAACCCCTTAGTGGGCTGGTTTGTCCCCTCCCCTTGGCCCATGGCCCCCCCCCCCAACACTTGTTGCCCCCCCCCCCCCGAAACCCCTTTCGGTGATGCTGGTCATCACCCGGTACCCCCGAAACAATTCCGGACTCCAATACCCTTCGTCCAATATATCAATATTCACCTCTGGACCATTCCAGAGTTCCTCGTCACGTCCAAGATCTCATCCGGGACTCCGAACAACCTTCGGCAACCCCCATAATGACTCAACTATACTTATATCGTCACCAAAAGCTAAGTGTGTAGACCCTACGGGTTTGAGAACTATGCAGACATGACCGAGACACCTCTACGGCCAATAACCAATAGTAGGACCTGCATGCCCATATTGGTTCCTACATATTTTACGAAGATCTTATCGGTCGAACCTCGATGCCAAGGATTCAGCTAATCCCGTATGCAGTTCCCTTTATCTACTAGTATGTTACTTGCCCGAGATTCGATCGTCGGTATCTCCATACCTAGTTCAATCTCGTTACCAGCAAGTCTCTTTACTCGTTCCGTAATACAAGATCCCGTGGCTAACTCATTAGTCACATTGCTTGCAAGCTCATTGTGATGATGTATTACCGAGTGGGCCTTGATATACCTCCTCGTCACACGGAGTGACAAATACTAGTCTTGATCCATGCCAACTCAACAGACACCCTCAGGGATACCTGTAGAGCACCTTTATAGTCACCCCAGTTACGTTGCGACGTTTGGTACATGCAAGGTACTGATACGTCTCCAACGTATCTATAATTTATGAAGTATTCATGCTATTATATTACCCATCTTGGATGTTTTATGGGCTTTACTATGCACTTTTATATTACTTTTGGGACTAACCTATTGACCCAGAGCCCAGTGTCAGTTCCTGTTTTTTCCCTTGTTTCTGTGTTTCGAAGAAAAGGAATATCAAACGGAGTCGAAACGGAATGAAACCTTCTGGAGAAGTTATTTTTGGAAAGAAAGCAACCTGGAAGACTTGGAGTGCACGTCAGGAAAGCAACGAGGGAGGCACGAGGAAGGGGGTGCGCCCACCCCCCTGGGCGCGCCCTCCACCCTCGTGGGCCCCTTGTGGCTCCCCTGACGTATTTCTTCCGCCTATATATATCCATATACACTAAAACGATCGGGGAACAGAATAGATCGGGAGTCCCGCCGCCACAAGCCTTTGTAGCCACCAAAAACCAATCGGGACCCTGTTCCGGCACCCTGCCGGAAGGGGGGAACCCTCACCGGTGGCCATCTTCATCATCCCGACGCTCTCCATGACGAGGAGGGAGTAGTTCACCCTCGGGGCTGAGGGTATGTACCAGTAGCTATGTGTTTGATCTAACTCTCTCGTTTCTTGATTTGGCACGATCTTGATGTATCGCGAGCTTTGCTATTATAGTTGGATCTTATGTTTCTTCTCCCCCTCTACTCTCTTGTAATGGATTGAGTTTCCCCTTTGAAGTAATCTTATCGGATTGAGTCTTTAATGACTTGAGAACACTTGATGTATGTCTTGCCGTGCGTATCTGTGGTGACAATGGGATATCACGTGATTCACTTGATGTATGTTTTGGTGATCAACTGGCGAGTTCCACCCATGAACCTATGCATAGGGGTTGGCACACGTTTTCGTCTTGATTCTCCAAAGAGAAACTTTGGGGCACTCTTTGAGGTTCTATGTGTTGGTTGAATAGATGAATCTGAGATTGTGTGATGCATATCGTATAATCATACCCACGAATACTTGAGGTGACATTGGAGTATCTAGGTGACATTAGGGTTTTGGTTGATTTGTATCATAAGGTGTTATTCTAGTACGAACTCTAGGGCTGTTTGTGACACTTATTGGAATAGCCCAACGGATTGATTGGAAAGAATAACTTTGAGGTGGTTTCGTACCCTACCATAATCTCTTCGTTTGTTCTCCGCTATTAGTGACTTTGGAGTGACTCTTTGTTGCATGTTGAGGGATAGTTATATGATCCAATTATGTTATTATTGTTGAGAGGACTTGCACTAGTGAAAGTATGAACCCTAGGCCTTGTTTCCTAGCATTGCAATACCGTTTGTGCTCACTTTTATCATTTGTTACCTTGCTGTTTTTATATTTTCAGATTACAAAAATCCATATCTACCATCCATACTGCACTTGTATCACCATCTCTTCGCTGAACTAGTGCACCTATACAATTTACCATTGTATTGGGTGTGTTGGGGACACAAGAGACTCTTTGTTATTTGGTTGCAGGGTTGTTTGAGAGAGACCAACTTCATCCTACACCTCCCACGGATTGATAAACCTTAGGTCATCTACTTGAGGGAAATTTGCTACTTGTCGGGTGGTAGGTGCGACATATGCCAACAGGTGGCTTATCATTGTGGGAGCTAATAAGACATCGCCGGTGCCTGGAAACGGGATAAGGCGGAGATATGCACGCCGGCGAATCTTACCCGGCTTCAGAGCTCTCCGGAGAGATAACACTCCTACTGCTGCTCTGCGGGGTCTCCGCATGATCCCTAGATCAACAAGTACCTACAAGAAGCTCCTTGAGCTGTTCGGCGAGAGGAAGAAGAAGTGCAAGGCTAGCTCTCTTCTCCCCTCAATGTGGTGTCTAAAACTATAAGAGATCAACCCTTTGCATGGGTGCCTTGGGGGGTTTATATAGGCCTACCCCCCAGGGGTACAATAGTAATCCGGCTGGGCGTGGGCCCTAGCAGTCAGTGTCTAGGTTCGCCGGCTTCTCCACCGCCCGCTGGGGCCCGCCGACTGGTGGGTCCTGCCGGCTGCCGGCTTCCTGGTCGACAAGCAGGTCCCACCGCTCTGGGGCCTTGTCGAGGGATGGTTACTGTTGCCTCACTCCTGATGACGAGGGCTTTGTCGAGGTAAGCATGGCTACAGTGCAGCCACCTGGCGGGCTCTCACTGTAGCCTTACCTCGTCTTGTCTCCTTAATGAGGCGCCTCCCTCGAGGGAGGGAGCAAGCCGCCTGTTGGGAGCCGGCCACATCCCAGGCCGACTGGGGAAGGCCTGGCCGCCTTCGGGCGTCTCTCTGACGAAAGGGGCCCGCCGCCTGCGGGCCGTACTGGCAGCTTGTCGTGGGTGACGTCATGGTCAACATGGCAACAGTGCGGCCCCGGGCGGGTGATGGCCGCCCCTTACGGCGCATTGTGGCCATGCGTGCTCCGGGATTCGGGGGTGGCAGGCTTCACTGTAGCCACGCCCCGTCTCATCGCCGTTATGTGGGTGCAGAGTTTGAGGGTACTATCTTGGTCGCCTGATGGGGGCCGGCTTCTTGGAGTTGGCCTTCTCGTGGCCGGCTTCTTGGAGTCGGCCCTCTCGTAGCTTTCTTCATGAGGGTTTAGGGCCGGGCCGCCTCCCGGTAGTCGGCCTGAGAAACAGTCGGTCGGGGGAAGGCGGCCCCATGCCTTGGATGCTCGAAGGCTCGATCGGCCTGTAATTTTTCTGAAGAGCCAGGGGAAGCCGGCTAGGCTACCCATGTTCATTTACTCCGACAGTAGTCCCCGAAGCTGGTTGGGCTTCGAGGCTGAAGAGAGGACGAGAAGCTCAATCAGCTTCCTATCCTGAAGGGCCGGCAGCTAGGAGCCGACTTTGATTAGGTGTGCCGTCTTTGGGAGGCTTCGAAGCCTGAAGGCGGGAGCCAGCTGGCACGCGAGCCAGGCTGCGAGCTGGCCGCTCGTCGCCTGCGCGCCACATGCAACCCTTCAGCTGGAAGGGCCTGCCAGCCCACGTGCGCGACGGGACACCGTCGCAGACCGGGGACTGCCACTTCCAGGCTCGGCCCAAGTGTGGATCTTCTGTGGCCCGAACAGGTCGCTCGCCTTCCGACGGCAGTTTTTGCACGCCGTTAGGGCGCAATACTCGCGGGACGTGGGGGAGTGGGCGCAGTTAATCCCACGTCCCCCCACGCCTCGCCTCCTCGATTTCGCCGCACGAGGCTATAAGTAGGGAGAGGAGGGGGAGCGGCAGACGCTCGCACGCTCGCCCTCACTCCGCCATTTTCTTCTTCTTCTTCTTCTTCCTCCTCCTCTCTGCCACCGCAGCTCCTCGCCGCCGCGCTGCCCTTCCGCCAATCCTCTTGGTGCGCCGTAGCTTCGCCGCAGCTAAATCGCGCGCCCTCCGCCGCCGTGCCTTTCCCGTCGCCTCTCCATTCTCATGGCGCTGTCCAGCTCCTGGGATGGCTCCAACGTCCACGCGGACCACGTCAATTTCCTTGGCAAGACGCGGCGGTTGCCAGGCATGGATTACGTGTGGGTCCGTCTCGCGCCGGAGAAGGAGATCTCGCCGGCGTCAGAGGAGGACGAGCGGGTAATCTTCCGCTCGCACTGCCTGCACGGCGTCGGCCTGCCGGCGAGCGGATTCTTCCGCGCCTTTCTTGAGTTCTATCATCTCCAGCCGCACCACCTTACTCCAAACACGGTGATGCTGCTGTCGGCCTTCGTCACTCTGTGCGAAGGCTTCCTTGGCGTCCTCCCCACCCTCGAACTCTGGGGAGAATTCTTCCAGTGCAAGCTCGGCACCGTCGTCACGGGCATGCCCGCCCCATGCGGTGCCTTCATCGCCATGCGGAGAACGGGTGACAATCCATTTCCGCCCATTGCGCTGATCCAGTCGGTGAAGCTCAGGCAAAAATCTTACTTCTACGTGAAGAACGTCGCTCCGCAAGGCGACTTCGTCAATCTGCCGGCTTACGTAGCCGGCCCGCCGGCTGGGAGGCAGCCTTCATGGTCCTACCGAGCCAGGACGCTGTCTCCGGCCGGGGCTGCCGCCGTCGCACAGCTCTGGGTGATGGTCCAATCGGAAGGCCTGATCGGGGCTGACCTGGTAGCCGCCTTCGTGGAGCGCCGGGTACTCCCACTCCAAGGCCGACCTCACATGATGAGCTAGATGAGCAGCCGTTTCGACCCAAGTCGGCTAAGCACCAAGGAGATGCCTCATGACGAGGTATCTTACATGGTGAATTATATCGCCAACTGCAAGCTCACCGAGGAGTAGCGGTACGGCAAGGAGCCGTACTCTCGCGCCAATCCTCCGCCTTCGGTAAGCTTCCCTTCTTTTCTCTTCTCTTGTTGCCGAGTTCATAATGGCGGACTCTTGATCAGTCGGCCTGTTTTTAGCAGAGCCCTCTTCTTCGACCGGCGGCCGAAGCCACGGGGGTGGAGCGCCAATTCGTCCCCGACCGCGCGACGGACGACTTTGACGACCCATGAAAGTGCGTTATATCGACTAGAGGGGGGGGGGGTGAATAGGCGATTTTTATGAATTCTTCACTGAGGAATTTGCATGTGAGGAAATTCCTTAGCGAAGAACTACTTGCAGCGGAATAAGTACTCAGAAGTAAGCATAACAGAATATAGGCATGGTCATCATGATGAAATGCAGACAATCACAGTACGAAAAGCGTAATCACAGGATAACACAAGATGAAGACAAATGATCAAGAAATTGAACTGAGGAAATTGAGAAAGTCTTGATCAAAGTCTTCAAACACAGAGATATGAACAAACACTCAACACGATGTGAGGAAATGAATGAGTTGAGGAAATAGAACCAGTAAGGTTGGTGAAGACAATGATTTGGTAGACCAGTTCCAACTGCTGTCTCGGTTATGCGTCTAGTTGGAGCGGCTGAGTATTTAAACTCGAGGACACAGTCCCGGACACCCGATCGGCTGAAACGCAGCTCGAGAAACCAAGTCCTCACCGTAATCTCCTTGAACTAAGGTCACACGGACCTCGTCCAATCACTCGTGGTAAGTCTTCAAGCGACTTCCAAACCTTCACAGACTTCGGTCACTCGGCGATCCACAATTCCTCTTGGATGCTCTAGACCATGACGCCTAACCGTCTGGAAGAAGCACAGATCTTCAAAGGTAACAAGCGTCGGATCCACGCAGGATCAATCTCTTCGATGATGCTCAATCACTTTGGGTTTGTAGGGGTTTGGTTCTGGTTTTCCTCACTTTCGATGATTTTCGCTCAAAGTCCTCGGAGGATGGGATGCTCTCAAATGACAAGTGTCGGTTTCTCTCGGAGCAGCCAACCAGCTAGTGGTTGTAGGGGCGGCTATTTATAGCCTAGGAGCAGCCCGACATGATATGACATAAATGCCCTTCAATGATATGACTATTAGGTAGATAAGATATTTTGGGACAGTGGCGCGCAACCACGAACGGTCGGAAATTTGACTCTCAAATTCCTCGGGGCTATCATGTTCCTCCTTTGTGCGAACAATTCGCCTTTGGCGAATTCCCTAACTCCTCGGTCGAGAACAAATTCCTCAATGACCGGAAGAACTTCGTCTCTGTCCTTTGAAGAAATTGACTGAACTGTATGAGATTTCCAATGGCTTCACTTTCGAAGGGTTTGGTAGGTGTAGGATTTTGAGTTGAGCATCACATGGAAATTTTTCCTTAGTATTTCCTCGACCCCCTTTAACAGTACGGTGTTTCTTATGACTCAAGAAAGAGAAAACGAAACTACGAAAACAAAAGTCTTCACGCTTCATGTTCCTCAAATGAATACCAAGTCTTCAGAATACCAAAGTCTTCAGTCGAAGAACTTCATTTTTAGGGGTCGACTTTCTCTGTAAATATCAAACTCCTCATAGACTTATAGACCTGTGTACACTCATAAACACATTAGTCCCTTAACCTACAAGTCTTCAATACACCAAAATCACTAAGGGGCACTAGATGCACTTACAATCTCCCCTTTTGGTGATTGATGACAATATAGGTTAAGTTTTCAACGGGATAAACATATGAAGTGTAAATACTGATATTGAGGAATTTGATTGCAAGATATAGAAGAACTCCCCCCGAAGATGTGCATAGTGAGGAATTTGCTTTTGAGGCAATGCACATTTGAAGAGTTGAATCATGGAGATCTCCTCCTATATCTTGTAATTCATACACGCATTTGACATATAATATGAAGAATTTGAAATGCATGATGAAATATGGTGACTGATATAATTCAGCATGCGTGTATTAACATATAACGAAGAATAAGCATGCAGAGGAACACATCAAAAGTATTAGAGCACCATCGGGTTTAAGATTACAAATCGATCCAATAAAAGTTTCAGAAGAGCGAAAGTTGTAACTTAGCAGAAAAAAGCCCATATAATAGACCCGCTTGAAGACTAACTCAAATTTCTCCCCCTTTGTCATCGAATGACCAAAAAGATCGAAACAGAGGGCAGACGCTGCTGAAGAATATCAAGTTGATGGAGGAGCACCAGCGTTGTCGAGGTCGGTTGTCGTAGTAGGGCCTGCCGCAGTGTCGTCCAAGTCTTCATTTTCATCAGTGTCGCGCAATGAAGAATAGGAGGTGGCCACCAAGGAAGGAACCTTGACCTTATTGTATTTCTTCGGTGGAGGTGCAGACCAGTCAAATTCTTCCTTGAGACCCATTTTCTTCAGATCTTCTGCGCTGTAGACATGAGATAGAATAGCCCAGGTACGGTTGAAGGTTTCATGGAGGTAGTATTGGTTTTTCTTCACTGCATTGTGTGTTGAGGTCATGTTGTGAAGAATTGAACCAAACTGACGCTTGGCCCATTTATGATTGCGATCAACTTTCTGATGAAGACTGAGGAGTAACTCACGATCATTGTCGGAGTAATGGGCCACGGGTAGGCAGACCCGAGCCCCTGGACCTTTTAAAACATCGGGGCAGACTACGCCCCTCAAGACCCCAAGATGAAGAGCCGCCTTCAGAGAGTCGGCGACAAAGTCGCCGACTGCCCCTCTAGGCCGAGTCCCAGAGGCGGCCTCAGGACAAGCCGACTCCAAGCCGGCGACCTCCAATAAAGCCGGCTCTGAGGAGTCGGCCCGCGACTCCAACCACCTCCTGCCTGAGCGACTACAAGCGGGATGGGATAAAGCTGCCTCGCGGCCCATCCCAGCCCCGCTCATAAAGGGCAGGTATGGCCACAGAGCGCCGTACTGACGGAGATCTCCGTCCGGCGCGGCACTGTTGCCACGCCGGCCCTGACATCAGCCCCATGGGCAGATCCTCAGTACCCACGTTGGCACTGTCTGCGACCCAAGACGGCGGGACCCGCCCTATCGGCGGGAGTACCGAAAACGGCGAGAGTGCCCCAAAAGACGGACCCGTTGGAGTCGGCCTCCGAGTCGGCCGGCCTCCCACGGGCTCCATGCGCCATTACTCGAGACAAGGCGGGGAATGGCAATGATCGCCGCCAGCGGCGGCATGCTGCCATGACCCCACGACCGAGCTTCGCGTCCTTAGAAGCACTACGATGTCTGCAGGCCGGCAAGACCCATGGCCGGACAAGGGCTGTCGGCCCCATGCTTTGAGCCGTCGGCGGGGCCCACTAGTCGGCGGGCCCCAGTCGGCGACTTAAGAGGCACGGCTTGGACCGCACTCAGCGGATTACCATTGTACCCCTGTGGGTAGGCCTATATAAACCCCCCGGGGCACCCATGCAAAGGGTTGGAAGCTAGTAGTTTTAGACACATACATAGAGGGAGAGAAGAGCTAGCCGTGCCCTTCTCCTTCCTCGCCCCGAACAGCTCAAGGAGCATCTTGTACTCACTTTGCCATAGTGATCATGCGGAGACCCCGTAGAGCAGCAGTAGGGGTGTTATCTCCTTGAGAGCCCACGAGCTGGGTAAGATTCGCCGGCGTGCATGTCTTCGCCTCATCCCGTTTCCAGGCATCGGCAACGTTCTACTCGCCCCCTCCATGATAAGCCATCCTTTGGCATATGTCGCACCCAACCCCCGACATTTGGCGCCCACCGTGGGGCCTGGTGCACCGTCGCCCGGAGACCTGCTCTGGACGGGAACCCTCTTCCTCCCTGTCGAGCGCAGCCAGCCCGACCACGCCCAGTCTGCTGGCCCGGCGTCTTGCATGGCGCCGAGTCGCTTCTTGGCGCGAGCTGCCTCGCCCGAACTTGTCGGGCGAGGTTCGCCTCTCGACGAGCTGCATCCGACGCAGTACAGCACGGGCCCCGACACCCTCCTCGCGGGCCTCCCCGAGCAGCTCCACGTCGCCGCCGAGCCCGCCCGACACAGGAGTCCGTAGGCTCCACCGACCGATGCTTTGGTCGACTCCGACACGCGCGTCACTTAGCGCGCCCCTCAACGTGGTGGTCTGACGAGCTCTCCCTCGCGCGGAGAAGCGCCCGGGCACCGTCGCGGAGGTGCTCGTCGCCGTCACAGCGAGCCTTCCGGCGAGGGAGCTCGTGACCTCTCGGCGCTGTTACGCAAGACCTGACCGCCCCATTCCGGAAGAAGCGCCCGGCAGCTGAACGGCGGAAAGCCGCGCCGCCTCCAGCTCCTCGTGGGCGCCTGAAGCAGCAAGCATGAGGCGCTTGTCGGAAGCCTATCGGTAGCGAGATGGATCGCGGCGTAGGCGCTTCGCCCGGCTGGCCCAGGCCTAACCGCCTAAGCGCGGTCAGCTGTGCAGCGTAGCCATAACCCGGTCTGTTTGGGGCGATCGCCTGTACGCCACGCCCGCGGAGAACATCCGCGCCGCCCAGCGGCGGCGAGCAAGCTGGATAACCGAGGCGAGAGTGCTGCTGATGACGGAGCGAAGTCCAGCAGCTCCTCGACGCGGCGCTTCGCAAAGGCAAGACGGCGCTGCCGCCGGAGGCGCTATAGCGACAACACGGCGACTTGCCTCCCGCCGAGATCAAAGCGCGGCGTCTCGGACGCCGATCGGGCGGCGTCCGCGGAAGAAAAACAAGGATCCGCTGTCAGCCATAGCCGGACTCACGTCTCCATCGAAGCGCGACGAAGACGGCCGCCCGAGAGCGATGGAACGGCGGGGCGACTATCTGCCCCTCCTCCCCGCAGAAAGGCGAGTCTCCCGCCACCCGTCGAGCATCCGACTCTCGGCGACCGCCTTGGCCGTCGAGAGGAGTTGGAGAAAATAGCGCCCGCCACGGATCGGCGACTCCACCGATCTCGGCGCTGAAGAAAGAAGACGAAGTTGGGCCCACCCTGTTTCGGACCTCGCATCCGAGGCGAGCCCTTCCCGGAGGATTCACACTCCCCCGAGACACGCCCAAATACACCGGCTCCATGAAGCCGGAGGACTGGCTGGTGGACTACTCCACGGCCGTCAGCATAGCGAACGACAACAAGCGCGTTGCCGTAAAGTATGTTCCTCTCATGCTCCAGGGCACGGCCCGGGCGTGGTTGAACAGCTTGAAGCCCCGCAGCATCAACAGCTGGGTCGACTTCACCGAGGCCTTCGTCCGCAACTTCACGAGCACATACATGCGACCTCCCAAGCCTCGTCAGCTGTCCTTGTGCGTGCAAGGCCCCAACGAGTCTACTCGCGACTACCTCACGTGCTGGGCCGAGATCCGGAACTCCTGCGAAGGAGTGCACGAGGTGCAAGCAATCGAGTACTTCACCGCCGGGTGCAGAGAAGGCACCCTCCTCAAGCACAAGCTCCTCTGCGATGAGCCGGAGACCCTCGACGAGCTGCTGATCATAGCGAACAAATCGCCACAGCCGACTCCTCCATGAAGTCGGAGACGAAGTCGGTGCTGGCCCAGCAGGTGGCTCCTCATGCTCCCGAGAACTCCGGTGGCGGCGCTTGATCGGCGGCGATGTGAGAATGACCACAAGCGCAAGGCCCGCGGCGGCTTCCAACAGCGGCAGGTGGCGGCGATCGAACCGGCTGACGGAAGGGCAGCCTCTGCCATAGCGGCGAAAAGGCGGCAAGTCCAAGCTGGTTGCCGGCCTTCTTTCTGGCAGAACTCTGGGCGGACCACGCAAGTTCCACAGTGGCGTGGCCGTCAAATCACACCACACGGAAGTGCCACTGGCTCACCAGATCGCCAAGGAGACGGCCTTGCCCTCTCCTCCGCTTTCTTTGGGCGCCGCCTCCACCACCGCCCGGCCGGCTGTCGAGCCCGGTCGGCCTTGATACAAGACGACTACCCGGAAGAGCATGGTGCCTATGTAGTGTTTACCGGTGTGGTGACGATCGCCAAGAAGAAAGCGGCAAAGAATAAAGAAGAAGGTGAATCACGGTAGCATCAGATACTCCAGAATTTATGCACTGGTCTGAGAAGCCCATCAGTTGGAGCCGGGCTGATCACCCAGAGGTGATGCCGAACCCGGGATCCTACGCCCTGGTCTTGGGAGCCACCCTTGCCGTGGATAGGCGGGCCGCTCGCTTCTCGCGAGTGTTGATAGACGGAGGCAGCAGCATCAACATCCTGTACAAGGATACGATGGAGAAGCTAGGTATCAAGCAAAGACAGCTTCAACATAGTCGGACTGTGTTCCACGGAATTGTACCTGGCCTTTCCTGCTCGCCGATTGGCAAGATTCTGATAGACGTCCTCTTTGGGGACAAGGATCACTTTCGCCGAGAGCCAGTTTGGTTCGAAGTGGTGGACCTTGAAAGCCCCTACCATGCCCTGCTTGGCCAACCTGCTCTGGCCAAGTTCATGGCGGTCCCCCACTATGCCTACCTCAAGATGAAGATGCCGAGTTCCAAGGGGATTCGACCGTGGTGGCGACTACAGAAAGTCGTCTACCAGGTACCGAAAGCAGCCGTGGCCGAGTCCCCGTGATCGCGGTGAAGCGACTCCTGGATCGGGTTGTGGCAATGGCCGGCAAGCGGCCAGAGATATCGCCCGACCCCAAGGAGTCAGAAGCTGAGGGCTCGTTCAAGCCGGACAAAGAGACCAAGAAGATACCCTTGGACCCGGAGCACCCGGAGAGATCTGTTGTCGTGGGTGCAAACCTCGACAACAAATAGGAAGGCGAGCTCGTCGATTTCCTCCGTGAGAATCGGGACATCTTTGCATGGTCCCCAAAGACATGCTGTGTACCGACGGGATTCGCCGAGCACAAGTTACATGTCCGACCTGATGTGAAGCCCGTTAGGCAGCCCTTGCGCCGCCTGTCAGAAGAAAAAAGAAGAGTTGTTGGAGAAGAGATAGCCCGGCTCCTCGCAGCCGGTTTCATCATGGAAGTGTTCTTTCCAGAGTGGTTAGCGAACCCGGTCTTGGTACTAAAGAAGAACAAGCAGTGGCGGATGTGTATTGACTACACAAGCCTTAACAAAGCCTGCCCCAAGGACCCGTTCGCTTTGCCAAGAATTGATCAGGTGATAGACTCCACAGTCGGGTGCGAGCTCTTGAGCTTCTTAGATGCATATTCAGGATATCACCAGATCAAGCTGAACCCGGCCGACAGATTGAAGACCTCCTTCATCACGCCGTTTGGAGCCTTCTGCTACCTGACCATGACGTTCGGCTTGAGGAACGCCGGCGCCACCTTTCAGCGTTGCATGCAGAAGTGCCTCCTCAAGCAGCTTGGCAGAAACGCCCACGTTTATGTGGACGACATGGTGGTGAAGACGGAGAAGCGAGGAACACTGTTGGAAGACCTCAAGGAGACCTTTGAAAATCTGCGCCGATTCCAGATCAAGCTCAACCCAGAGAAATGCGTCTTCGGAGTACGAGCCGGCCAGCTCCTTGGTTTCCTGGTCTCGACGCGGCATAGAGTGCAACCCGTGAAGATCAAAGGCGATCGAAAGGATGGAAGTACCCGCCGATCGCTAGATGTGCGTAAGTTCACCGGCTTCTTGGCGTCTATCACCGATTCATCGATCGGCTGGGCAAGAAAGCTCTTCCTCTGTACCAGCTTATGAAGAAGACCACCTTCTTCGAATGGAACTCCAAGGCGGACGAAGCTTTTCTCCAGTTGAAGAGAATGTTGACTACTCCCCCAGTGTTGGCAGCTCCGACTCCAAAGGAGCCCATGCTCCTGTATATTGCCGCCACCAGCAGGGTAGTCAGCACAGTCATTATAGTTGAACGCAAGGAGGAAGGCAAGGCGCTACCTGTCTAGAGACCAAGCAGACATTACTGAGCGAGGTAATCGTCGACCTCCAAGCGAACTACCCCACTACCGTAAGATGTGTTACTGCGTGCACTTTGCCGCCAAGAAGTTGAAGCCTTACTTTCAAGAGCATCCAATCACCGTGGTTTGCACGGCCCCACTAGCAGAGATCATCGGAAGCCGAGATGCTTCAGTCGAGTGGCCAAATGGGCCATAGAGTTGGCCCCTACACCATCTATTACCAGCCCCGCACCGCCATCAAGTCACAAGCACTGGCCGACTTCCTCGTTGACTGGGCCGAGACCCAGTACCTGCCGCCAGCGCCCGACTCCACCCATTGGCGGATGCACTTTGATGGCTCCAAGATGCGCACCGGCTTGGGAGCCGGCGTGGTCCTCACTTCCCCCAAAGGCGACAAGCTCAATGCACGCTGCCAGATCCATTTCGCCGCCTCCAACAACGCCGCCGAATACGAGGCGCTCATTCACGGGCTCCGCTTGCCAAAGAGCTTGGCATTCGCCGGATCCTGTGCTATGGCGACTCGACTTGGTGGTCCAACGATCATCCGTGACTGGGACGCCAAAGATGCAAATATGGCGAGCTACCGTTTTGTGGTACAACAACTGAGTGGATATTTTGAGGGATGTGAATTCCTCCACGTGCCAAGAAACGACAACGACCAAGCAGATGCCCTGGCAAGAATCAGCTCTACCCGCCAGGCAATACCATCCGGCGTCGCCCTTCAGCGCCTCCTTAAGCCATCTATCAAGCCGTCACCAGAGTCAGACTCCATCTTTGTGCCGGCTCCCCCTGAAGAAGTCGGATCCGACTCCAAAGCCTCGATGAGACGGCACAAGAATCCTTGCGAGCGCCCCCAAGAACGCGGCCGGTCGAGGCCGGCCGGGGACTTGAGAACCCGGCCGGGGGCTCTTGCGGCGACCATTGCGACGACTCAATACTCGGCCCGGGATGCGCCCGGTCGGCAGGGACTTCTTCAACCAAAGAAGCTGCCGCGAATTCCAACCCGCCGCCTCCCGGCCCAGCCGCCCTCGTCCAAGTAGCAGTACTGGCAGTCGAAGAAATAGCAGCACCCTCATGGGCCCAGCCCATCCTGAAGTTCTTAGTAAGCGGAGAGCTACCAACTGATGAAACCTTGGCTCGGCAAGTGCAACGCCGAGCGGCAGCCTACACTATAGTCAATAGAGGCTGGTCGGTAGCGGCGTCCTTTGGTGTCTACCGGTGACTGCGTCGAAATCGAAACAAGGGCCAAGCAATTCTCGAAGACATCCATCAGGGCGAGTGCGGCCATCATGCAGCCTCAAGAGCACTCGTCGCCAAAGCCTTCCGACACGGTTTCTTCTGGCCAACTGCCCTAGAAGAGGCCAAGGAATTAGTTCAAAAATGCAAGGGGTGCCAGGTGTTCCACTCCAAGCCGCTTCAGCCGGCTTCAGCACTCAAGACCATCCCCATCGCCTGGCCCTTTGCTGTTTGGGGCCTGGACATGGTGGGACCATTCAAAACGGCACGAGGTGGCCTAACTCACTTACTTGTCGCGGTGGACAAGTTCACCAAGTGGATAGAAGCAAAACCCATCAAGAAGTTGAATGGTCCTACGGCAGTGACTTTCATCGCCGACATCACGACTCGGTATGGCGTACCACATCGCCGTCATCACCGACAATGGCACAAATTTTGCCAAAGGCGCCCTGGCCCGTTTCTGCGCGACGCAAGGCATCCGACTGGACTTAGCGTCCGTTGCCCATCCACAGTCAAACGGCCAGGTGGAGCGAGCGAATGGCCTCATCCTGTCTGGCATCAAGCCTCGACTGGTCGAACCATTGGAGCGTTCGGCCGACTGCTGGCTTGAGGAGTTGCTACCGTCCTCTGGAGTCTGCGTCACGACTCCAAACAAGTCAACTGCTTCACACCCTTCTTCCTCGTCTCTGATTGCCAAAGCCGTCATCCCAACGGATATAGAGTTTGACTCCCCGCGAGTCACCATGTACACTGAAGAGGAAGCAGAAGAAGCACGCCAAGACGGCGTCGATCTGCTAGAAGAGGGCCGGCTGTTGGCACTCAGCCGGTCCAGCATCTACCAGCAGAGCCTGCGCCGTTACTACAACAAGAAGGTCAAGCCAAGATCATTCCTAGAGGGCGAACTTGTGCTCCGGCTGATCCAGCGAACATCCGGCCAGCACAAGCTGTCGGCGCCTTGGGAAGGCCCCTTCATTATCAGCAAAGTGTTGGGCAACGACTCCTACTACCTGATTGACGCTCAGAAGCCCCGAGCGCGCAAGAGGGACGACTCCGGCAAAGAGACAGAACGGCCATGGAATGCAAATCTTCTCCGAAGAGTTTACAGTTGATGCAGTATGTACCATGCTACCCTTTGTGTTTGAAGTACCAAGACTTCGGGCCCCCCGAGACGAGCTCGGGGACTGCCCTCTTTTGTTATCTGTATGATAAGAATTATGCCTTTGAGTATGTTACCCTTTGATTATGTTGTTTGGCACGGGCTCGACTAGTCGGCCCGGGACTCACCGCTTTTGGGCTATGAAATGCTTCTGAAGTCGGACAAGTAGCATGCGGTACCTAAGCCGTCTCTGTCGGAAGCCGCAGTTAAATGAAGCGGCTGTTTGGTGGGCGGGAGTAAGGTAGAACGAGCGCCCACGAAAAAAATGGCTAAGGACCCAAAGCATAAACATAGTTTAAATCGACTTCCAGCCCGTTTAAGTAAAACCGACTCCTAAGAAGCCGACTTGCCGCTTTCTACCCAACTTGCTTAACGACTCTAAAAATGGCCAAGTACTTGCCTTCTCAAAGTAGCCAAGCACTTGACCTGAGACGGCAGTCCATGAGCGGTTGCCCGATGGGCAAGGCGGCATCTAAGGGAAGGCGACAAAGGAAAAAGCCACAAGAGCAATAAGCAAGGAAAGATAAAATTAGAATAATATTTACACAAGCTTAGGCCCTTGGCCGGTGTCTTCGAATAGAGGTTCAGAATACACCCCGTGGGTGGAATTGCGCAAATTAACAAGTTCTTTTAAAAAGACTAGCAAACAGATAAAATGAAGGCAAGGCAGCGGCCTAAGAAGCAGCGGATGGGGACGGAAGGCTGGAGGCGGCGGCGGCGTCAGGCGCCGGGGCGGCCGGCTGGGCGGTCTCGGCTTGATTGTCTCCGGCGGCAGCCGGCCCAGATGGGCGCGGCTCGTTGCTGGAGGCGCGGTCAAGCTGAGGCTGGTCGCCCGCTCCGTCTTCTGGCGCCTCCATGCCGTCTCCGTCCTCCGCCTCGTCTTCATCCTCGGCGCTGGAGTCGATCACCTCCGCCGAGTCCTCGCCGTAGTCCGGGTTCATCCCAAACCACTCCGGCGGTGCCTCCCCACCGTCTTCAGCCGCTCGAGGCGAAAGGCGCTGGTGTCCCGTGTAGTCGGCGATCGCCCGCCGCACGCTTCGGCAAGCGTCCTCCGGCCAGCAGCTCCGCTGGGCTTCGGCCGGAGCAGCGGCCAGCCGGTCCAGATCCAGCCACAGATACCACGCCAGCGAACTCCAGGGCTCGGCGGGCTCCAGCCCGAGCCGCGGAGCCCTTCCAAGCCTCAAGACGGCCGGCCGCGACCTCCAGCCAGTCGGCGGTCCGGCTGGGAGTAGGCAGAACCGGCATGTCCGGCCACAGAGCAGCGATCGCCTGGGCACCGACACGCTGAAGACGGCGCAGCACCCGATGTGCCGGCCGTAGATGAGCCTCAATGCTCAGGAGCTGCTCGTCGAGGGTCCGGGGGGTGTTGGCTGCTATCTCAGCGCCACCCGCCCTCCGCGCCTCGCGCTCGGCCTCGATGGCCTGATTGGCCGCCTACGTGTGACCGGGGAAGAAGTCTGCCAAGAAGAAGAAGAAGCAAGTCAGAAAAACAGGAGTCGGCTTAACCCATAGTCGGCAACCCAAAACAGTAAAAGCAAACTCACCATCGACGATATCTTCAATTTCATGGAAGCCGGAGGTCAGCTGCGCTTCCCTGTCGATCCAGGCGGAGCGCTCGCTCTCAAATTCGGCCAGGAGAGCGGCCTCTTTCTTCTCCGCCTCAGCTTGCGCCGCCTTGAGCAGCTCCCTCTGCTCCGCCCATTGCGTAGTAGCCAGGTCGCGCTCTGCGGCGAGCTTGCCGCACTCCTCCTCTTTGGCGTGCAAAGCGGTCTCGGCCGTACCCAGCTGCCCCCGAAGAGCGGCGTTGGACTCTGAAGAATAAAAAGAAGAAGGACGCGAAGTCGTCAGCTAAGAAGGTCGCCAGGAAGATCCGGCCCGACTGCGCAGCAGTCGGCCCGAATCTCGGGGACTACAGCCCGCGGGTGAGCCAGCGCGCCCCCGCGAAGAAGAAAACTCACCTCGGCTCCTCGCCAAGTCAGCAGCCCGCGTGCTCCGCTCCTCAACGTTGTGGTTGAAGGCGATGGCGCGGAGGTTGTGATACTCTGCGACAAGAATTCCGCATAGAGGTAAAAACTTGGAAGTAAGCAAATAAAGTTCGGGCCGCTGCTCGGCCAGCCGGCCCGAAACGAGACTACACCCGATTGGAGTGCGTGGCGCGCCCCACGAAGAGAAGAACAAGAAAAAGTTCGAAAAAGAAACATACCCGCACGGCGGATCGCGATGCCAGGTGCGCCTTGGAGAGGTTCTGGATGGCGTCGCCTTCAGCCCGCAGCTTCGCCTGGACGTCCAGGAGCGCCGTGTTCAGCGGGCCCGTGCCGCCTCGCACCCTGTGCGCGGCGCTTGTCGCCTCAGCGTCGAGATGGCCGAAGCTGGCGGCGCCGGTCTCCAAGGGGCGCGGCGCCGAGGTCGCCTTTTCAAGACGGCGTCGCGCTGGCGAGGCGACTTGAAGAAGCAGCTGCGCCACGGCCTCGTCGTTGGTCGGCGGCACAGGCGGGTCCGCCGGCTGCTTGCCTCGCGCGATCTCGGACTGCGGTGGAGGCGGCGGAGGTGGCACGGCCGCGCCCGGTGAGGAGACCTCGCCGCCTTCCCTCCCTGCGACGGGGACCTCACCACCGACTCCCTCCGACTGCCCCGTGAACTCCGGCGGTGGTGGCTCTGAGGTCAGCGGAGTGACGAGCAGCGCCGACTGAAGGCGCGCGGCCTCCTCGGCTCGCCTTTTGGCTGCAGCGGCGGCTTCGACCGCCTTCTCAGCCTCCGCCTTCTCCCGACGGGCGGCCTCCTCCTCGTCGCGCTTCTCCTGCGCATTCCGCTCCGTTGCCTCCCGGAGGGCGGTCATGGTCAACCCGCCGACTATTGGCGGACGTCTCCACCGACCCCATGGCGGAGGCGGCGGTGACCCTCTCCAGGTGAGGGAGCCCTGATGAGGAAAAAGACATGAGAAAACTCGGACAAGACGGACTAGAAGAAAACAAGACAGAATAAAAAATACTTACGCGGAGACCAGCGGTGGCTTCTTCACTTCCTTGCGGAAGCAGTTAGCCTTCGCGACCGCCTCTTCGCGCCGAGTCGCGGCGGCCACTCCCCTGAATTTCTTGGCCCGGCTGCCTGGCAGACTCGGGCCGGCCCGGTGCTTCTTCGCGCCGCCACGACCACCCAAGGCGGCGGAGGAGCTCGCGCCTGGATGGCCGGCTTTCTGCTGGCGGCAGGGGGCGACTTCCTTCTCGCCGTCATCGTCAGGCCAATCGGCAAAGGTGGCCGAAGGCCTGAAGTCGTCGGCCCCTCTTCCTCCCCCGGCGTCGGCCTCCATCGCCGCCACGCCCAAGTCGGGGTCATCGGCGTTGCTCTCCGCTTCGGTTGAGGGGCAATTCACGAGCCGGCCTTGGCCGCCGGCGAAAAGCGGCATGAGGGGATTCTGAGTCGGAAAAAACCAAGGAAAATTAGAGCGGATCCGGTGAAGAAGAAACGAGAGAAGCAAGAGACGACTTACCAACGGCGGGGATTGGCGCGCAGTATGGCTCCTTGCCGAACTGCCATTCCTCCGTGAGGCCGGAGTTTGCCAAGAAGTTCACCGTGTCCACCACCTCCGCGTGGGGCATGTCCTTGGAGCACAGCCGGCTGGGGTCCCGGCGGCCGCTCATCTGACAGATCAGATGAGGTCGGCCTTGAAGAGGGAGAACTCGGCGCGCCACGAAGGCGGCCAGCAAGTCTGCCCCAGTCAGGCCCTCCGACTGTATCATCACGCGGAGCCGCGCGACGGCGGCGTTGCCTGCGGGAGTCAGCGTCCGGGCCCTATAGGACTAGCTGGTGGGTCGGCCCGCCAACTCGCCACCCACGTAAGGCGGCAAGTTGACCCAGTCGCCTTCGGGGGCGACGTTCTTGACATAGAAGTATGAACGCTACCACATCTTCACCGACTTGATGATGGAGATGGCAGGAAAAGGGTTCTCGGGCACCGGCCTCCTCTTGGCGATGAACGTGCCGTACAGAGCCGGCACGCGAGCGACGTGGGTCCCGAGCTTGGCTTGGAAGAATTCCTCCCACAGCTCGATGGTGGGTAGAACGCCGAGAAAACCTTCGCATAAGGATGCGAAGGCGGCCAACATCACCACCGTATTGGGGGTGAGGTGGTGCGGCTGGAGCCCGAAGAACTCCAAGAACGCGCGGAAGAAGCCGCTCACCGGCAGCCCTAGCCCGCGCATGAGGTGCGAGCGGAAAATGACCCGCTCGCCCTCCTCCGGCGCCGCGTGATTTCGCCCTCGGCGGCACGGTCCGCGACTAGGTGGCTGCCGAGGATGCGGCGCGTTTGTGAAGAAATTGATGATGTCGTCGTTGATGATGGAGCCGTCCCACACGCCGGAAGCGGTGGGAGGCGCGCGGATGATGAGGAGCTCATCTCCAGCGGGCGCGAGGTTCAGCGTGCGGAGCGAGGAAGAAAAACGAGGTTCGGGCGCAGCAAGGAAGAAGACGGCGAGGCGAGCGGGAAGAGAGAGTGCGCGCGTGCGTCACCGCCTCCTCCCCGCCTACTTATAGGCGCCCAAGGCTGCCGAGGCGGCGTGGGGTTAACTGCGCCACGTCCCCACGCCCATGATTTAACCCACGACGTTATCGCACGCGATAACGGCATAGCCCAACCGCCCGCATGACGCGTGGCGGATCGCTGCTGGCGCCGGCATGGTAGTGGCGGACCCCCCCTGACGGGCCTGTCTTGTCACGCGTGTGGGCTGGCAGACTGGCCCTGCCGCGTGGCGGGCCTGCAATGGGCGGCTGCCGGGAAGCTTATCAGGCACGCCGACCGGATCCCGTTGCGACCTTCGAAACCTTTGAAGAGCAAGACGGCCCCCTGCAAGGCCGACTCCAGCTACTCGGCTCAAGATGGAGACGGCGGGCCGAGCCCAGATTCTTCTACCAAAGGGATGAAGCTGTCGAGGCTCCTCGACATTTTGCCCTCGGCGCCTCGCCCTTCGGGACTCTTGTCGGAGTAATGGGCCACGGTAGGCAGACCCGAGCCCCTGGACCTTTCAAAACATCGGCCTTGATCGCGCCTCAAGACCCCAAGATGAAGAGCCGCCTTGAGGAGAGTCGGCTGACAGAGTCGGCGACAGAGTCGCCGCCTCTAGGCCGAGTCCCAGAGGCGGCCTCAGGACAAGCCGACTCTAAGCTGGCGACCTCCAATAAAGCCGGCTACAGGGAGTCGGCCCGCGACTCCAACCACCTCCTGCCTGAGCGACTACAAGCGGGATGGGATAAAGCTGCCTCGCGGCCCATCCCAGCCCCGCTCATAAAGGGAAGGTATGGCCACAGAGCATCGTACTGACGGAGATCTCCGTCCAGCGCGGCACTGTTGCCACGCCGGCCCTGACAACATCCCCGTGGGCAGATCCCTGTACCCACGTTGGCCTGTCTGTATGACCTGAAGACGGCGGGACCCGCCTGTCGGCGGGAGTACCGAAGACGGCGAGAGTGCCCCAAAGACGGACCCGTTGGAGTCGGCCTCCGGGAATCGGCCGACCCCTCCCACGGGCTCCATGCGCCATTACCCAGACAAGACAGGGAATGGCAACGGTGATCGCCCGCGGCGGCAACTGCCATGACCCTGACCCATCGAGCTCGTCATTAGAAGCACCTGGCTGATAATCCCATAGCCGGCAAGAACAGCCCACAAGGACAAGGGCTGTCGGCCCCATCTTTGGCCGTCGGTTGGGCCCACTAGTTGGCGGGCCCAGTCGGCGGAGAAGACGGCGACTTAAGAGATCGACGGCTTGGACCCGCACCCAACCGGATTACCATTGTACCCCCTGGGTAGGCCTATATAACCCCCGGGCACCCATGCAAAGGGTTGGAAGCTAGTAGTTTTAGACACATACATAGAGGGAGAGAAGAGCTAGCGTGCCCTTCTCCTTCCTCACCCGAACAGCTCAAGGAGCATCTTGTACTCACTTTGCCATAGTGATCATGCGGAGACCCCAGAGCAGCGATGGGGTGTTATCTCCTTGGAGAGCCACAAGCTGGGTAAGATTCGCCGGCGTGCATGTCTTCGCCTCATCCCGTTTCCAGGCACCGGCGACGTTCTACTCGCCCCCTCCATGATAAGCCATCCTTTGGCATATGTCGCACCCAACCCCCGACAATCATTCATCACCCTGGGTGCTGTGGCTTGAGGATTTTGCTTGGCAGAGTTGTTGGCGGCAGAGTCATGTGTGGCAGAGTCATCATTGGTGGAGTAGGATGCAGCCTTGCGAAATTGACCATCCAATGGACGAATGCCTTCATCTATCTCAGCAGTTGCCTTGCCTTTGTCATTAGCTGAGGAAAATGTCTGTTTGAGGACTTCAATTGGAGGCAAGTAGCTGCAGTGGTTCAGAGTATCAGCCATTTAATTGAGTGAAGACCTTGTCCTGATGAACCTCATAATCCATGGTGCATAAGGCTTCAGCTCAAATGGTGACATAGCAATATTCGCCAGAGTCCTCATGAAGAAATCATGGAAGTTTATGGGAACGCCATGAATGATATTGAAGAGCATATTCTTCATGATGCCAACAACTTCTTCATCATTTGAGTCGTGGACTTTGATAGGACTCATTATCTTCGTCCGAATGCGATAGACAGTCCGAGGCACATACAGTAATTCCTTGACGAGGAATTTGGTTCGAGGGGCCTGCCCTGGCTTCAAAGGCTTCATCAGCACTTGCATGTAATGATTCGTAAGCTCAGGTTCATTGTAGACGCAACAAGCACCATCAAGGGGAGGACTGAGTGGGAGGGCACGAAGCAATTCGATTCTTTGGTGCCTTGTAGTGAGTATTTTCTCGACATCAGTCCGGCACCCATGAGTTCACATCTTGAGAATTTCCTGTGATGTGCGATTATCGCATAGAATTGAAGAATGAGTTCTTCATTCCAATCACAGATGTCAGTGCAGAAATTCAGCAATCCAGCATCGTGAAGAATGCTGAGGACTGGCTCGAAGCCTAGCAGAGATTCCATGTCCACGTGAGGAATGTGTGCATGATCGAAGACTTTGTCTTTGTCTAATAGCACAGAGGAATAAAAGTTGGCTTGACTAGCAGTCCAGAAACGCCTCTTCCTTATGCGAGCAGAATCATAAGGGTTGTAATCGATGAAGAAAACATGCTCGCCAAAGAAGTCTTCAGCCTTGAACTTTGCTTGCGCGAGAATGGATCCTTTGGTTTTGGCGAGAGGAGTGTCAGTGAGTTGCATCACTACCTCAGGAATCGCAATCTCAGGTTCTTCAGGCTGAGGATTTTCTGGTTCCTCTTCATTTGCAGTCTGCGTGTTCAAAGGATCAGCAGCAGCAGGCTCTTCAACACTAGTGGCTGGAATTTCTTCATGCACAGACGAGGTGGGATGAGTTTCTTCAGAGCCAAGTTGAACGGTTGGTGTAGGGGACTGAGGTATTTGTTGTATTGGGGTGAAGAGTGGAGAATTGGGATGCTGACTTTCCCAAAAGTCATCATTCATCATGCGTAGTGCATCCAATATCCACGTCTTCATCTTCAATTTCTTCAACGCCAGCCTCTTCAGCTGTGAACTGAGGCATTGGCGAGGAAACAACAGGTGGTGAAGGGATCGCATCCACTTCAATTTCTTCATCAATCTGCTCTGACGAAGCAGCAGAATGATTTTCTTCATCAGATCCGCTAGGGATCACATATTCTTCACCAAAAGGAACAAGGTTCTTTGATGGCATGGCGGAAATCGAAACAGCAGCAATCGGATTTTCAAACGAGCTGGTCATAGGCTTCATCTTCTTTGGAGCTGAAGATTCTGAAGCTGCTGATGCTTTCCTTTTGTTTACTGCAGCTCACTCTGCAACCTTGGTCTTCTTCACATCTGATTGCAGATGGAAGGATACGAGTTGGTGTAGGCGCGGGAGGAGCTAAGGAATCTGTTTGAATTTCCTCGGTATGGCCCAGCGCCTTGATTGCCTGACTTCTTCGATTTCTTGAGCGCACCACTAGTGGATGCCACAGCAATTTCTTCGGTAGTGGAATGGAGTCATCAGCCACGGAACTAGCATTTTCTTCAGCAGGCTGAAAATCATCAGCGGTGCTGGCATGTTCTTCAGTAGGCTGAGCAGAGGCTCCAGCCTGAGGAACTTCTTGTTGCGTTGGAGCTGCAACATTGGTGAACTTCTTAGTCAGGTTGACAAATCTGACTTTGGCTCCTTGCCAATCTGCATAATAAGCATCGAAGTCATCGCTGAGGGCTTTGATTTCAGACTGGATCTTGAGGAGTTCATCAGTTTTCATTTTGACAACGTTTTTCCTCAGGAACATCTCTTTCCTGAACTGAGCCTTCTTGATCTGCCTAGCCTTCTCAAATTTCCATTTCTCTTCAGTGATGAAATGGGTCAGCATGTGACTTTGGCCAGGAGTCAAATGAAAATCAGGCATAGGGGTGTTTGGGTCATTATGCCAGAGATCAATGTAATCGAGGATTGACCTTGGATCCAAAAGCAATGGCACAGGTGTGCCTTTGGCTCTAGCAGCCCTAACTTGCCTGTCTCTGATGATTTCTGCAAGTTCATCGTCATCAGCTTCATCATCAGATGGCACTTGGAAGGCAACCTATTTCTTCTTTGGACTTGGCCGAGGACCTCGTCCAGTCGTTGCCTTTGTCTTCAGCAGTGTGGGGCCTGATGAAGAATTTGGTGCAACTGAGGAACTCGCTGAGACACCAGAGGCAATAGAGATGCCTGCAGTCCTTTGGCACGTGGCCAGATGCACATGTGCTGAGGACTTTGGAGGAGCTGCTGAGGACTTTTGAGAAGGAGCTGAAGATTTGGGAGGAGCAGGAGCAGCATAAGGAACTGGCCGTGAGGGCTTTGAAGATTCTGGCCGTGAGGGCATAGCTGAGGAACTTGGCCGTGAGGGCACAGTTGTTGAAGCACTTGGCTTGTGCGCGGGCTTCTTTGCCATTGATTTTCTAGGCTTGACAGAGGCCTCAGTGGCAGCAGCAGTAGCATAGTCTTCATTGAATTTCCTCACTGCTTCTTCAGGAAAATCCTCACTATGCTTGATGCTGGTGGGGTCAGCTTCTTGGCCAGGTGCCAATGGAGCTCTTGGGCATGGAGGATTAAGTGCGAATTTCTTCATATACTTTGGAGTAACATACCTGTACTCCCTCCATTCTCTTGCCCATCTCCTTTCAATCCTCTGTATGCGCACCTCGCGCTGATTTTTGTTCTCCTTTCCGAACTTAGCCTCATCAGTGTGCAATAGTCGGCATAGATGTCCTCGATTATTTCAAAGCCTTGATCATGACCTCGAGGCCTCTTTCCTCCTTTCTGTGGCTTCTTACCGTCTTCCATATTCTTCAGTTGAGGAATTTGAACAATCGAATTCTCTGAAGAAGTATGCAACTTTTCTTCGAGGAACGCTGCAAATGAGTTAAGTTGATGAGAACCAAGTGATTCATCAGCGGACATGAGTACCTGTGAACAAAGTATAGTTGCGAGGAATTTGGAGAGGTCATATGCGTTCTCAGAAGGTTTTTCAAAAAGAACAAGTTTGAGGAATTTGACCAGATGAGCCTTGAAGAATTTCACTAAGCGTTCTTTGTTTTAGGTTCCAGAGTTGTATAGATCGAGGATCCACATAATTGAGGAATCTTGAAGAAAATGATGCTTAGGGAAACGAATCAAGAACAAATGACTAGTGAGGTGTTTTGTGTGTGAGGATTTGAAGAATAAAACACCTTGGAAGATTTTGTAGAGAAAATTTGAATCAAAGAGGGCAGTAAAAGTAACTTTTAATTACCCTGTATGAAGAACACGACGAACTGAGAAGTGTAGATTCGAAGCTCGTCAGTTCAGATCTTCCACGCCCTAACTCGATGGAGGAAGACAACTACGACGGCGACGGAGTGAAGATTTCCGCGGCCAGCGCGAGTACGACGACGACGAGGTCGAGGCAGTGAAGCTCTTCCTCACCGGCGACGATGGAGTAGCGGTGGCGCTAGGGTTTGAGAAGCTCGAGTGATAGAGAGAGAGAGCGGTTGAGCGGAGTAAAGGAAGTGAGGAAGGGGAGAGGGGGTATTTATAGTCGCAGTGAAAAACTGTTCGCCCGAAGATTTAGGACGAACGTGCCCCTGACCCTTCTCATTAAACTTGACATGTGTCACCCGCGTCTTTGAAAAGTGGAGATCGTTTTAGATCGTGGGTGAATAGATAAGTCTATCGTGGGATGCGGAGCGGTTTGGCGGCAAAACCGAAAATTTTGGATAGGATAAGTTAAAATTTCCGTTCGCAAATTCTTCGGTGACAAGGACACGATGAAGATTTTGAATGAGTTTCAAATAGAACGCACATGAAGAATTTGTGAATAGATTGGATTGAGTATAGCGAGAGAGGAAGGGTCCGATCACATTCACTTAGCGTAAAATGCAACTTGAAGAAATAGCCATAAGTGAATGCTTTGTAGAGGACATAAACCCATATATATATATATATATATATATATATATATATATATATATATATATATATATATAGCCGATGAAGAAAAACGACGGAAACCGTGAAGATTTTGCAAAGCTGAAGAATTAAAAAAAACTAAAGAATTTCAAAACCGAGGAAAAACTCAAATTGAAGATTTTCAACTTTGGTGGTGGCGTGACCCACCGTATAAGAATGATGATTTCAGACACCGCGTACAATTGTCGTAGGGTTCTGAGAATCAAATTCTTCATTAATTTCTTCACACTTAGAGTGTTATTCTTCATTGATTGAAGAAAACGTTTCTTCATGTGTTGCACATCTAAGTAATCAATTTTGCATAAGTGTCAGGATGTGCGTCCTTTTCAAAGAACATTCAAGATTCTAGGATATTTAGCTCACACCGCAACTTGCTAAATCTCTTCTCGTCCAAGGGCTTTGTGAAGATATCGGCTAGCTGTTCTTGATCTTCACATGATCAATAAAGATGTCGCCCTTCAACACATGATCGCGAAGAAAATGATGACGAATCTGAATGTGCTTTGTCTTGAGTGCTTTGAACTGGGTTGTGAGCAATCTTGATGGCACTCTCATTGTCACAGATGAGAGGCACATTCTTCACGTTGATGCCGTAGTCCTTGACAGTTTGCTTCATCCACAGCAATTGAGCACAACAGAACCAGCAGCAATGTACTCGGCTTCCGCATGATGAAGCGGTGATACGCAGTTCTGTTTCTTCGAGGACCAACGGACCAAAGATCGTCCGAGGAAATGACAAGTACCAGATGTTGACTTGCGGTCCACACGATCACCCGCATAGTCAGTCGAATATCCAATGAGATCAAAAGTAGAGCCCTTGGGGTACCATAATCCTAGTGTTGGTGTGTGAGCTAGATATCGAAGAATATGCTTCACAGCCTTATGGTGTGATTCCTTCGGCGTAGCTTGAAATCGGGCACACATGCAAACACTAAGCATTATATCTGGCCTAGATGCACATAAGTACAATAAAGAACCAATCATGGAGCGGTATACCTTGTGATCGAAGTCAATACCATTTTCAACAGTGCATAGATGGCCATTTGTGGGCATAGGAATTTTGACGCCTTTGCAATCTTGCATGCCGAATTTCCTCGAGAACATCTTTGAGGTATTTCTCTGAGATATGAATATGCCATTGTGTTGTTGACGAATTTGAAGACCTAAGAAGAATTTCAACTCTCCCATCATAGACATTTGATATTATTCACTCATCATATAGGCAAATTCATCACTATAATGTTGGTCAGTACAGCCAAAGATAATATCATCAACGTATATTTGGCACACAAACAGTTCACCATCATAAGATTTAGTAAAGAGAGTAGGGTCGAGTGAACCGGGTGTGAAGCCATTCTTCACGAAGAATTCCTTCAAAGTATCATACCATGCCCGAGGGGCCTGCTTGAGGCCATAGAGGGCCTTGTTGAGTCTGAAGACTTTGTCAGGATTCTTTGGATCTTCAAAACCTGGGGGTTGAGCAACATATACTTCTTCCTCAAGCTTACCATTGAGGAATGCACTTTTCACATCCATTTGATATAAAGTGATATCATGATGGTTAGCATAAGCAAGTAATATGCGATTAGCCTCAAGTCGAGCACCTGTTGCAATTGTTTCATCGAAATCAATTCCTTCAACCTGTGTGTAGCCTTGAGCTACTAGTCGTGCCTTTTTCCTCTCCACTAGGCGTTTTTCATCTTGCTTGTTGCGGTAGATCCACTTTGTGACATTAATATTATGCTTGCGAGGATCTGGACGTTTGACCGGTTCCCGAGACATTGTTGAGCTCGAATCGATGTAATTCTTCTTGCATGGCACGAAAGCACTCGGGCTCCGATGCTTCATCTACCTTAGTGGGATCTGTGATAGAGACAAAAGCATAGTGCCCACAAAAGTTAGATAAATGTGAAGCTTTTGAGCGTGTGAGAGGACCTGGTGCTTCAATGTCATTGA
Source organism: Aegilops bicornis (assembly GCA_021605145.1). Classification (NCBI taxonomy): domain Eukaryota; kingdom Viridiplantae; phylum Streptophyta; class Magnoliopsida; order Poales; family Poaceae; genus Aegilops; species Aegilops bicornis. Next base: position 415,882,778 of record CM038669.1, read on the forward strand.
TGATCTTTTCAACTTGCACTTCTTTTGCAACGCGAGGATGAGCTGGTTGTCGTCGAGGAATTTGATCAGCATTTTCTTGACACCATTTTCTTGACATTATCTTGAGGTGCATCGACTCGGCGTTCTTCACGTTCTGGAATGAATTCTTCAGCAGATTCTTCAGTAGGAATGACATCCTCAGTCGCCTTGAACTTGATAGAATCAACAGGTGCTGGTTCATCTATCACAGAAGGTAGGTGCTCTCTTTGCGAGCCATTAGTTTCATCGAACCGCACATCTACAATTTCAACAACCTTGTGAAGAGCGTTGTTGAAGACTCTGTAGGTGTGTGAGTCCTTTCCGTAACCAAGCATAAAACCTTCATGTGCTTTCGGTGCAAATTTAGCATTGTGATGAGGATCTCTAATCCAACATTTATGCTTGAAGACTTTGAAATAACTCACATTGGGTTTCTTGTCGGTGAGGAGTTCATATGCAGTCTTCTTGAAGAATTTGTGAAGATATACTCTGTTGATGATGTGTACCGCGGTATAATTTGCATCAATCCAAAAACGACGAGGCGTTTTGTATTCATCAAGCATAGTGCGAGCCTTCTCAACAAGAGTTATGTTCTTGCGCTCCACGACGCCATTTTGCTGAGGAGTATAGGGAGCAGATAACTCATGAGTAATACCAAGTTCATCAAGATAGTCATCAAGACCGGAATTCTTGAACTCAGTTCCATTGTCACTCCTGATGTGCTCGACCTTCACACCAAAGTTGGTTGAAGCCCTAGAGGAAGATCGTTTGAAGACTTCCTGCACTTCATGTTTGTAAGTGACAATGTGTACCCATGTGTAACAAGAGTAATCATCAACAATAACAAAGCCATATAGAGATGCATCATTAGTGATCTTTGAGTAATGATTAGGACCAAAGAGGTCCATGTGAAGCAATTCAAATGGACGAGTAGTGGTCATGATAGTCTTATTTGGATGCTTGGCCTTGGTCATTTTTCCAGCTTCACAAGCTCCACACAAGTGATCCTTGAGGAATTTGACATTCTCAATGCCAATGACATGCTTCTTCTTTGCAAGCGTGTGCAACTTCCTCATGCCTGCGTGACCAAGTCGTAGATGCCATAGCCAGCCTTCTGAAGCTTTTGCAAGTAGGCACACGGCTGGTTGTGGTCCTGTAGAGAAATCAATGATATACAAGTCTCCTCTCCTAAAGCCTTCGAAGACTTTGGAATGGTCAGCTTCCATAATCACAACACATCGATACTTGCCAAAGACAACAACCATATCAAGATCACAAGGCATTGAGACTGACATGAGGTTGTATCCTAAGGACTCAACAAGCATGACTTTGTCCATGTGTATGTCCTTAGAGATCGCAACCTTACCTAGAACCAATACCTGACTTTTGCCTTTGTCAGCAAAGATGATATGCTTCAGATGTGACGGTGATAAGGGATCATCCATCAATAGATTCTTGTCACCAGTCATGTGATTTGTACATCCACTATCAAGGACCCATTCAGTGGCTTTGGGAAGATCATCTTGCAGATGAATTAGTGCAACTTACGAACTCATATACTTCATCAGCGAAGAATATGATATCAAATTCATCAGATGAAATTCATCAAACAGTAAAACAGATATAGCTGTATGAGGACGTGTGAAATGAAATTTCATTTCTTCATGATTCGCCTGCGTCCTTTCAGGCAATTTTGTCAGCCCCCCGGCAAATTCTTCAGACGTTAAAGCACGTCTGGAGACCTGATTGTGCAGAAGAGATTAGTTCTTTTTCTTCACCACCCACATATGAGAATGGTGGCAAAGAGTTCATCACTCTACGAGCTCCATATGAGAATGGTGGCATACAAGCCAAACCATTTCGTTTCACATACGAGGGGTTAGGGTAAGCATATGAATAAGCAGAGAAATTCTTCGAGGACTTATGAACATAATGGTTTGAAGAATAATGCACATATTAGTAGCCCTTAGCTCTACCCTACGAAACAGAGTTGTTAGCACGATGATAATCATATGAGGACTTTGATCCTTTTGAGGAATTTGATCCATGTGAGGAATTTGGTCCGTGTGAGGACTTGGATCCATATGAAGAATTTGGTCCATATGAAGAGTTTGATCTGGGGTTCCTATTCTTCACAGGTGGTGTCATGGGGACATTCACCTGAAGACTTTCAAGGCACTTCTTGGGAACCCAGATTTTCTTCATAGGAGAACCGTTCCTGCAGTTAGTGCCAACATATCTAGCAAATACTTGACCATTCTAATTTTTGAACAGTTTATAGTTGGAGTCAAATGACTCATCAGAAGAATGCGGAGATTCACATGTAAAGCCAGATAAGTTAGATGGATCAACTGGAGGTCCCTTTGCAGCAACCCATGAGGTTTTGGGGTACTGCTCAGGCTTCCAATATGTACCATCAACATTGATTTTCCTCTCAAAGGCAATACCCTCTTTCCTAGGGTTTCTGTTGAGGATCTACTTTTTAAGCACATCACAAAGAGTCTGATGCCTTTTGAGGCTTTTGTACATGCCTGTCATGTACAATTCCTTCAGCCCTGCATTGTCAGTGATACTAGCAATGTCCTCAAATGAGGAATTAGTGATAGCAGAGGCAGGTGAAGAATTTGTAACAGTTGAAGCATTTGAACATTCGGTGAAGAATTAGCGATTCACATTCAATGCACTTTAAGCATGGAGGAACAAATTCTTCCTGAGCCGCGCTGATTTGTTGAGCAAGTAATGAATCGCGCTCCTTCTGAAGATCTTCATAACTCACTCTTAGCTTCTCAAGATCTTGCTTTCTTTGAAGAAATTCATAAGAAAGCTTCTCATGATTAGGTAAGACAGTGTTATGATGACCTTGAAGGCTGTCAAACCTAGAATGAAGTCTCTGAAGATTTTCAGTCAGGGCTTTAGTGCGATCCATTTCTTCACCCAACATATCATCACTTTTGTCTAGCATGTTTTGAAACTTTTCAAAAGCCCTTTGTTGTTTTACATCAATCTTAGCAAGTTTAGAGTAGCTGGGCTTGAGATCTTCATCAGATTCATTCTCACTAGATTCAGAGGAGGTATATTTGAGTACCTTTGCACCCTTTGCCATGAAGCAATAGGTGGGGCGTAGTCATCATTATCTTCATCGACCTTGTTGGTGAGGTCGGTTTCTTCAGAGTTGAAGATGGAATTGCTGACGAATGCAGTAGCGAGAGCCAGACTCGCCACACCAGACTCGGACTCCTCAGATGCCTCATCTTCCTCATGTTCCTCAGATTCAGCTTCAGAGTCTATTTCCTTGCCGATGAATGCCCGAGCCTTCTTGGAGCTGCTCTTCTTGTGAGATGAAGACTTCGAGGATTTTGATGATGAAGATTTTGACGATTTCTTCTTCTTCTTAGCGTCATCAGAACTGTAATCCTTGTATTTCTTCTTCTTTAATTCCTTTTCCCACCGAGGACAATCGTGAATATAGTGACCAGGTTTCTTGCATTTGTAGCATAGCCTTCTCTTATAGTCCTTTGGATGAGGAATCACTACTCCTTGAGGATTTTCCAAAGCGACCACGTCTTGAGAACTTATGGAACTTCTTCACGGCGGTGCTAGCTCCTGCTCAATTCTTGAGGATCACCAAAGGCTACTACCGGAATCTTCACATTCAGATTCGAGAACCTGACCTTGGCCTTGAGAATACGTGATTTGCCATAGCTCGAACCATAGAGATCTCTCTCTTTTAGCAAGCTGGAACTCATGAGTATTTAGCCTCTCGAGGATATCGGCGGGATCAAGTGACTTGTAGTCGGCATGTTCTTGTATCATCGGTGCCGAGTATCAAATGAGGAATCAAGTGATCTCAACAATTTCTTCACCACCTCATGGTCGGTGATGTCAGTGGCACCAAGTGCTTGAAGCTCATTTGAGATGTCAGTGAGGCGATCGAAGGTTTGTTCAACATTTTCATTGTCGAGTCTTTTGAAGCGGTTGAAGAGATTTCGAAGAACATCAACTCAAGAGTCACGCTGAGTTGAGACTCCTTCATTTACTTTGGATAGCCTATCCCAGATAAGCTTAGCAGTTTCCAAAGCACTCACTCTTCCATACTGTCCTTTGCTCAGATGGCCACATATGATATTCTTTGCTTGAGAATCGAGTTGCTTGAATCTCTTCACATCGGTAGCGTTCAGTGAAGGTGAGACAGTGGGAACACCATTTTCCACAACATACCAGAGATCGTTATCAATTGCCTCAAGATGCATTCACATCTTATTCTTCTAGTAAGGATAGTCTGTCCCATCGAAGGTAGGACAGCCAACAGAGACCTCGATCATACCTGCGACCGACATAACTAAAACTCCAGGTGGTTAAACCAAAATCACACAGAACAAGGGAGTACCTTGCTCTGATACCAATTGAAAGTGCGTTATATCGACTAGAGGGGGGTGAATAGGCGATTTTTATGAATTCTTCATTGAGGAATTTGCGGTCTGGAAATTCCTTAGCGAAGAACTACTTGCAGCGGAATAAGTACTCAGAAGTAAGCAGAACAGAATACAGGCATGGTCATCATGATGAAATGAAGACAATCACATAGTACATAAAGCGTAATCACAGGATAACATAAGATGAAGACAAACAGACTGAAGAAATTGAACTAAGGAAATTGAGAAAGTCTTCAGTCAAAGTCTTCAAACACAGATATGAACAAACACTCAACACAGTAATGAGGAAATGAATGAGTTGAGGAAATAGAACCAGTAAGGTGGGTGAAGACAATGATTTGATAGACCAGTTCCAACTGATGTCTATGATACCTCGTCTCTGTCACTGAAGAAATTGACTGAACTGTATGAGATTTCCAATGGCTTCACTCGAAGGGATTGGTAGGTGTAGGATTTTGAGTTGAGCATCACATGGAAATTTTTCTTAGTATTTCCTCGACCCCCTTTAACGATCGGTGTTTCCTATGACTCAAGAAAGAAAGCGAAACTACGAAAACAAAAGTCTTCATGCTTCATGTTCCTCAAATGAATACCAAGTCTTCAAGGTCACACCAATTTCTTCACTTTCAAAGTCTTCAGAAAGTCTTCAGAATACCAAAGTCTTTAGACGAAGAACTTCATTTTTAGGGGTCGACTTTCTCTGTAAATATCAAACTCCTCATAGACTTATAGACCTGTGTACACTCATAAATACATTAGTCCCTTAACCTATAAGTCTTCAATACACCAAAATCACTAAGGGGCACTAGATGCACTTACAACCTAGACTTGGGGGCGGCCGCCCTAGACGACGACGTCGTAGGGGGAGGCGGTGAGGCAAACAGCCCCGAGCTCGGAGCCGGCTTCGGGGACTGGCCGGATGACGACGAGGCCGAAGTTGTTCCGCGCCATCAGCCGACGTCCGATCATCAAGGCGCGGGCCCATCTGCCGTGCCGCTCGTGGTGGCGTGCAGAAACGCCGGGCCGCGCCGACCCTCTTTGGCAGTCGATCGAAGAAGCCCAGGGGTTCTGCTGCGGCGACCAAGCGGGACGAGGCGGCCGCAAAGGCGGCCCACTTCCGCAAGGTGGTGAAGCAGCCGCAGGCGGTTTCGGCGTAAGTGTCGATTTTCTCACGCCTTTCTTTTTTCTCTTTGGTTGATATTCTTCTAAGACTTTTCCTTGACTTATCAAACAGGGCGCCGCTTTCTCTCGAGCGGGCTCCTGCTGCCTCCATAGTTGGAGCGGCGGGAGGGTCTGCGAGCTCCCGTCGCGTGGATCCCCGCGCCGATCTCCTAAGCGGCAGGCGGAGCAGCGTGGGAGGAGCGGGAGGCGGAGGAAGCGGAGGCGGCTCGAGAGGCAGCGGAGAAGTCGGCGGGCGCAAGCGGCGTGTCGGCCAAAGGCCCAAGCGAAGGCCGCGGCCGCGGAGAAGGCGGCGGAGGCCATGCGTAACCAGCCTCCGCAGCTCATCATCCCTCTTCGCACCGCAGCCCCCGACATCCCGGTGCCCCCGCCGGAGGAAACCGGCTGCAACCGGCCGGCGATGGAGAGGGAGGAGGGTGACGTAGTCGTACTGGAGGGGGAGGCGGCACCGTCAACACCGGCTGGAACGGGCCAAGGCGGCCGGCCTGACGTGCGGCCTGAGCAGCCGGTGAGGCGAAACCGGCGTGAAGGGCAGATCTCGTGGTTACATCGCCCGTCTCGTCGGTAAGAGGCGACTTGGCGCCAGAGCCGTAAGCCGCGGGCACCAGCTCGTCGGCCAGATCTGGAGGTGGCCAGCGCCAGCTTCGTGCAGGTGGGCGCCAGCGGTGGGGCGGCCGAGCTGAGCGTGGCGGCCTTGAGATGTCCGAGCGGCCGAACGCGCCTTGCTGACGATATACTCAAGAGTTTCTCCACGGCAGACGGTCATTGGTGAGTCCTCCGCTTTTCGTTGATTGCTCTTGATTTCTTCCGTGAAGTAGCGTCAGCCCTGCTGATGTAATCCCGAGTTCGAGTCATTTCTTGGCGGCGGTTTGGAACTTCTTAGTAGACTTCGATTGTTGTCTTGTTCTTATTCGCACCTCCGTCCTATTTGCAGGAATATCACAATCTCCGCGCGGCTGCTTTCAACTCCCAGGCCCAGGAGATGAACCAGAAGACCGCTGATCTGACTGAGAGCCGGAGTAAGTGCTTCATTTTTATCTCATGTGGGGAAGGCGTCATTTTGCTGGAGTGTAGTCCCGAGATTCGGGCCGACTGCTGAGCAGTCGGGTCGGATCTTTCCCGACGACTACTTCCTTATTGCTTTTTTCTTGTTCTTCATATCTGCAGGGGCCAATGCCGACTTGAGGGAGCAGCTAGGTGGGGTCTAGACCGCCCTTCGCGCCAAGGTAACCGAGTGCAACACCTTGGCTCAGGAACATGATCGCTTGGCCAAGAAACTGGCCGACCAGGAGGAGAGCCATAAGGCGGCCCCGAAGACGGCGCAGGACAGCGAGGCCGCCCTCAAAGCCGAATATGAGACCGAGGCAGCGAGCTGGGCTGAGGCGAAGCAAGCGCTGAGCAAAGGCTATGGACGGATTGAGGATTTGATTGACGGTAGGCCGCATTCTTCTTCATCCTTTGCTTGCCCCTTGTCATCTGATTTGTCTTCTGACCTTGCGCTACTTCTTTCTTCTTTGTGCAGATTACTTTCCTGGTTACTCCGTTGGCGCCAGCCAAGCCATCGAGGCCCACCGCGATGTACGATGGCAGGCAGGGGTTGAGATCGCACCGGATGCTAGCCGGTCACTTGAGGAGCAGCTTCTGGCGATTCAAGCCCGTCTGCGGCACCGCATGCTCCGCCGTCTTGAGCGTGCGAAGCGCGCGCAGTGCTGGCCGCCCGTGGCGGTTACTCACACCCAGTCGGACTGCCCGGTGGAGGTTGTAGTCGGCCGCTTGAGGCCTGGAAAACGCAGCTTCGGTCCGGCGCCGGTGGCGCTAGAGTTCGTCCGAGCTTGGTATCCTGGGCTGAACTTGGCCCAGCTGAGCACCTGGCGGCAGGAGGCCGACAAGGAGTTGGAGGCGGTGCGGCCGGCTATCATCCAGCGTGCCTCGGTGACCGCCAATTACATAGACACCAGCGCCTTTGCCCCTGAGGTACTTGATGACAGTGTCGCTCAGCCGGAGGAGTTGTTTGGGCTGAACCCGGCAGAAGGTGAAGACTCGGCGAAGGAAATCGCTTCCAGTGATGAGGGCGAAGAGGAAGAGGGGGAGGATGGTGAAGACATCGCGCCAGACGGCGAAACGACCAGCCAGCCTCACCTTGATCGTGCCTCCAGCAACAAGGTGCGCACAAGCGCGCCGCCTGCAAGAGGTGACAATCATGCCGAGACTCGCCAGCCGGCCACTCCTCCAGCCGGCACTGCGTCTCCACCAACCTGCCCGACTCGCCTGTTGCTCCCTTGGCCTGATCCGCCGTCTTTGCTTTCCTGCTCGTTACTCTTTGAACAACTTCTATTAAATTTGCGCAGTTCCACCCACTGGGGGTGTATTCAAACTATGTTGAATGCTGGCCTTTCGAAGGCTTTTGTGTAAATATAATCATGCATGTGTTTGGCTTCCGTTCATATTTTCTTTTCATCTGTTTGGCTGTTTCCTTTGCCGCCCTCCCTTGGTCGCCGCCTTCCCAGCCGGACAGCTTTCTGCGATCTGTGGCTGGGGAAGGGCTTGGCCGTTTTGGGAGGACAAGTACTTGAGCTTTCTTAGATTGTATCAAGGTGAATGGGAAGCCGGCCAGCCGGCTGCTCTGACAGCCGGTCGGCGGTGTGGGAAACCGGCTTGTGTTATATAAGTTTGTTAGTCCTTAGTCGTTTTTCATGTGGTCATCCTTTCCTGCCTTTGGCTCTTGCCAGCTGGACAGTCGATTCTTCGAGCTGCGACTTTCGACAAGAGAGGGCTTGGGAGCCGGCACACTACTTGTCTGATTGCGGTAGAACTTGAATATAACTCAAAGGCGGCAAGTCCCGGGCGACGATCGAACCGGTGCGGACGAGAAAACAAATGTAGTAAAATAATCATAGGCATGATACTCATCATTCATAGATAAAAGAGGGTAGTCCCCGAGTGCTCCTCGGGGGGCCCGTTTCCTCGTACTTAATACAAAAGGTAGCGTGGTACATACTGCATTTTAACTGTAAAATCTTCGGAGGAGATTGGCGTTCCATGGTTGTCGTGGAATTAACATGTCAGATGTCCTTAGCGTGAGGACTTAGTCGTGAGGCGAACGCATCTATGTGGTAGCTTGAGAGGGGTTGAGCGGAATCGAGAGACGCAACACAAGACAAGGGTTTAGACAGCTTCGGGCCTCGGGAAACATCATCCGGTAACAACCCTACATGCTGTTTGAGGCTAGGTCTCATTATCATCACGAGGGAGTCGCCGGTAAACCTGCTCTTTGTGTCTAGCCCTAGAGATTGTTTCTTCTTGCTCTCTTCCCCCTCTTTGGGGAGCCCTGCCCCTCCTTATATATGTTGAAGGGGCGGGTTACATGTGGAGTCCTATTAGGATTAGGACTAGTCTATCTCTAATACAAACCGGATACAAGTCCAGGTCTTAACTCCTTGTAAGGTAAATATTCGTCATGCCTTTCCTCTTAAACCGGCCCACCATAGTATGAACCGGCCTTCATGAACCGCCCGTTGGGCCACCTGGTCTGGTCGCTCCTCTTGACACACTGCCGGATTAACAATGAATCGTAAACCGCCAGGTCCAAACGGGTCGCCAGTGAACCGCCAAGTCCGGCCGGGTTATACTTCCGGCCGGTTTACGCTGCTGGGTATATCCCCGACATTAGCCCCCAGTTTAACTGATCCTGTAAAACAAGCACAAGAACAAACTTGACAGATTATGCTCCGGGTTAAAAATTCTTGTAAACCCGCACTTGATCATCCTTAAGTCCTTGTCATTTCCTCCTTCTAGAAAATCCAGGTCAATAAGCCAGCTTCATACTCAATTTGCTGACATTGGTTTCTCACAGAGAAATATTGTGAATATAATCCACTTGAGTCGGCTTCCAAAGCACCGGCTTAAGAAATATTGGTCTTGCAATACTCATCTGATATTCAGCCAGTTTGAAGATGTAAAACTCGGCGGTTTAATATTACCAAAACTGCCGGTTTGTAAATATGGATGGCACCGAGTCATAATTGTTACCGGCCTTGGTCATAATTATTGCGGAACATCGTCAATCTGGTTTGCTCATAACTGAGAATTTGAATATTTTTCTCCCTTATATCCATATTACCTGTAGCCCCCAAGTCTTGAGCAGAACAAAGTGATGGATTAAGACTTGATTCAATATAAATACTGCCACTTAAGAAGAAATCCATGTTGTTCATCCCAGTCACTTAGTAAAAACTGAATACTCCATATTATGTAGCCCCCAAGTGCCGGGTTGTCATGCTTGCAGCAACCTGGGACTTATAATTGTCTTATACTCATAGAAACTTCAACCAGTGTAGCCCCCAAGGGCCGGGTCATTATGCAATAGTGAGCAAGGACTTTGTAAGTATAATCATGTAGATTTGAGCAATAATGTGTAGCCCCCAAGGGTCGGCTCAGTAAGATATATTGAGCAGGGACTTGATATATATTTCAGTGAAAATAACATCGTATGATGTAACCCCCATCATGGGACTTGAATCCACGTCCACAAGGTTAATGTAGCGACCCGACCTCAGATGGTCAAGTCTTTGTGCTTCTGTGTCATCCCTGGATCGGTAATGCTGACACACACAGTACTCGAATGATTTATAACAGAGTAGCAATCACACACTTGTTACATCGAATGTCTCAAAAGAGAACTTATTACAATAATATGGCTTAAGGCCATCTAATGCGATAACAGCGGAAGGCTTGTAAGACAAAGTGAGTCCATCAACTCCAACGGCATAACTGAGCTGCACGACAACGACCTACCGATCCTTACTCCTCGTCTGAAAAGTCTGCAACATAATACGTTGCAGCCCGAAAACGGGTCAGCACATGGAATATGCTGGCAATGTAACACAATAAAGCAACAACGGAATAATGATAACACTACATGCATGTTTGGCTGGTGGAAAGCTCTATGGTTACAGTTTTTTGAAAAAGCCAATTTTTCCCTACATCAAAGGAATAAATTTTAATTTAACTATCATGGTGGTTGAAACATCATTGAGAAGGTATAACCCCAACTCAATCCCAATTAGAGTAATTAACAACCCAACAAAGATTAATTTAAAGTGATGAGATACATGTGAATACTCAAGTACTAGATACTCGAATTGTCCATAACCGGGGACACGGCTAACCATGATTAGATTGTACACTCTGCAGAGGTTTGCGCACTTTTCCCCACAAGACTCGATCGCCTCTGTTGGTTTCTCGCACTACATGGTGTTTGAGAAACGGATGACCGAGACACAGTCTTTCAGAAACATTAACTCTCTACTCCGGATAGATCATACCAAACCTATAAAACCCACTACCTGATGATCTACCTCTTCGAGAGCTTCACGTAACTTACTCAACTATGCTAGAGCCCATAATAGCTTGTGGCTGCACACGGAAGTTTCTAGCATGAATAGTCTCGATTCCCTTTGAGCACAGGTGGCGGTCCATAGGAAGATCACACGGGTACCCAGGATTTCCAAAAATAAACAGACAACACTGGGTTCCCAGTGCCTCAATCCACCCAGATGTGTATTTAAGTTGCCACCTTAAAGTAAACCATTAATTAACAATCTCACATCTGTCGTGAATATCTGTCAAACCCAAACCACGTCTACGAGCATAGCATAGCAATATAAGCAACACGTAGAAGTAACTCCCAAGGGTTTGATAGTAACAGGGCAATAGGTTCCTACCTCATCATCTACTTCCCAACCCACAAATTAATGACATCCTAATCATGCAATGTTTGAGGATTGAGCTAATGCACAAAAACTGGGTATGAAAAGGTATGATCAAGTGTTACTTGCCTTGCTGACGATCCGTGAATCCTAGAGACTCGTAGTAACACGCTTCGCACTCCGGGAATTCTATCGCAAGCAAACAATACATACATAAGCAACAAGCAAAGATGCACAAATGAAACTTCAACTGAAAGAGGTTGACCGGAGAGTTCAACTTAAGGACTCCGGTTTGCGAAAAGAATCAAACCAAACGAAACAACGAAACTCAAACGGCGAGAGAAACAAGATCCGTTTACTAATCTGAACTAGAGTCAAATTTTATAGAGGCAAAATCTGATTTAAGTTGGCTATTCGTAAAGAGGGTTTCGAGATGAAACTCCAGGCGCTTGAATCGCCTGATTCCGATAAACGAGCGAAAAGTTATACTAATTTGAACATCGGTTCAGAAATCGCGATCGGAATAATCACGGAATAAAATCGATAAAAGAAAACGACGAACGGCTAAACGAACGAACGTTCGTTAGCAGAAACTAAACAACGAACGGTTCGTAAAACGAACGAATGGGTGAACGTTCTTAAAATAAATAAACCGGGAAATGAAACCGATCTAATATAAAAAAAGGGCTAGGGTTTTATAAAAAAACCGAAGGTTATTTAAAAAAAACGGCGGCTACCTCCGGCGATCGTCCGGTGGGGTCCGACGAGGCGGCGAGTAGGCGGGCGGCGACTTCGGCGAGGGGGCGACGGCGCGGAGGCGGCGGCGACGGCTAAGCGGCGCGCGGCGCTCGGCTGCTCGCCTCGTCCGGTGGCGGCGCAGTGGTGGTGGTGGTGGCGGCGGGTTAGGGGGAGAGGGGGGGGGGGTATATAAAGGGGGAGGACAGGTGGCTTGGAGGAGGGGGCAAGGCGGCGGGGAAAGAGTCCGGCTCGGACTCCAGTCCGGCCTTGTGTGGCCAGGTCGGGTGAGCCGTTAGCCCCAGTCGGTATGATTTTAAAACATTCCATGAAAATTGTAAAAACCCTAGGAAAATAAATAAAAGTCTAAAAATGCCAAAACAAGTTTTCTTTGCCTAAATGAAATATTTAGAACAAGATGAACTTTTCTTGGCCCCTAAAATGCAATTTTAAATATATGCAAATTTTCTCTAGGCAAATAAAATTCCAAATAAATAAAATAAAATTCCAAATAATGATTTTAATATTTTTCCTCCGGTATTTCAATTATTTTTGGAGAAGTCATATTATCTCCTCTCGTTTATTATTAAACTTGAAATATTTTTCGGAGAGAAAAATAATAAAATTCAAAATCCTCGTCTTCATTATTTGATAAAATTCAAATATGAAAATCGGAAAATCCCCAACTCTCTCCGAGGGTCCTTGAGTTGCTTAGGATTTCGAGGACGGCAAATGAGAATGCAATAAAATATGACATGCATGGATGACCTGTGTATAACATGCCAACTTGAAAATTTGGGATGTTACAAACCTACCCCCCTTAAGGTGAATCTCGCCCTCGAGATTCGGGTTGGCTAGAGAATAGGTGCGGATGGTCCTTGCGAATATCATCTTCTCGCTCCCAGGTGGCTTCCTCCTCGGTATGGTGGCTCCACTGAACTTTCTGAGAACTTGATAACTTTCTTTGAGTGACTCATTTGTGAAATCCAAAATCTTTACTGGCTTCTCCTCATAAGTCAAATTACTATCCAACTTTATCTCCTCTAGGGGCACTGTATCCTTTAACGGTATGTCAGCAATCTCAGCGTGGCACTTCTTCAGTTGTGATACGTGAAACACATCGTGAACTCCTGACAATCCTTCGGGTAACTCCAGCTTGTAGGCAACTTCTCCCATTCGTTCCAAAACATGATATGGTCCCTCTGAATCTTGGGGCTAACTTTCCCTTTACTCCAAAACGTTTCACTCCCCTCGGGGTGATACTTTCATGAGATAGGCTCATCTCCAATTTCATAGGTTACTTCCTTGCGTTTTGAATCTGCGTAACTCTTACATCTAGACTGTGCAATTTTTAGTCATCTCTCGATCAGTTTAACCTTCTCCTCTGAGTCTTTGATCAAATCTGGTCCAAACAAGCGGCGGTCTCCGACCTCATCCCACATCAAGGGTGTTCTACATATCGTCCATACAGAGCTTGACGGTGACATCTTCAAACTGGCACAGTAGCTGTTGTTATATGAGAATTCTGCGTCACGGCAAATTGTCATCCCAACTAGATCCATAATCTAGCGCTGAAGCTCTTAACATATCCTCCGGGATCTGGTTAACTCTCTCTGTCATCCATCCGTCATGGGTGGAGCAGCGATCTTGAATTCCAATCTGGTACCCAAAGTTTGGTGTAGGTGATGCCAAAACTTTGAAGTAAACTGTGTTCCTCTATACGTCTGATGCTCCTTGGAACTCCGTGCAAACATACGATCCTGGCCATATATATTTTGGCCAACTTGGCACTTGTATAAGTTGTTTTCCTTTGGGATGAAGTGAGCTACTTTGGTCAAATGATCCACAACTACCCATATTGAATCATATCACTGCTTTGGTTACGGCTAATCCGGTGATAAAATCCATGCCAAGTTTGTCCCACTTCCATTCGGGTATTGGCATAAGGCTGTATGATCCTGCTGGCTTTTGGTGCTCTGCCTTCACTCTCTCGACATACATCGCATAGCGGCTACGTACTCGGCAATATCCTTCTTCATACCAGTCCACCGAAGCGTTCCTTCAAATCCAAATACATCTTGGTGTTTCCGGGGTGAATCGAGTATGGGGAGTCATGGGCCTCTTGAAGTATTAACTTCCTGATCTCCGAATTGTTGGGCACATAAATCCGGTCCTCAAAACACAAGGTATCGTGCTCATCCTCGCGAAAACCTTTGGCTTTTCCTTTGCCCATCTTCTCTTTTATCTCAGCAATCTCTTTATCCTCCTTCTGAGCTTCTCGAATCTTGTCTAACAACGTCGACTGAACCTCCATTGTTGCAAGAAACCTCTTGGAACAATCTCCAACCAAAGTTCCATAATATCCTCTGCTAACTCCTTTGGCAGTCCTCTACTTTCAAGGATATTGGCATAACTCTTCCGACTCAAAGCGTACGCTTTCTGACGTTGGCCTTTCTGGATGATAGTGTAGCTTCATATCGTAATCCTTTATAAGCTCCAGCCATCTTCTCATGTCGAGGTTCAACTCATACGTGTGAAAATGTACTTCAAACTTTTATGATCCGTGTACACATCACAACGGTTTCCAATGAGATAATGTCTCCAGGTCTTCAACGCATGTACTACATTGCTAACTCCAAATCATCGTGGCATAGTTCAACTCATGTGGCTTCGGTTGTCGTGAGGCATACGAAACAACTTTTCCGTCTGCATAAGAACACATCCAAGTCCCAAGGAGAGGCATCACAATACACTTGAAACTCCTTATGTATATCTGGCAATGTCGACCTTTGGGGCTGTAGTCAACCCGTTCTTCAACTCTTGGAAGCTTGTCTCACAATCCTCTGTCCATTTGAACTTGGTATCCTTCTTTAGCAATTACATCATTGGTTTAGCAATCTTGGAAAAATTCTCAATGAATCTCCGATAATATCCTGACAGTCCAAGGAAACTGCGAATCTCGCTGACTAAAGTGGGTGCCAACCATTCAGTGACTGACTGAATTTTCTTGGGATCTCTTGCTATACCCTCTCACGATATAACATGCCCAAGAAATCCAACTTCCTTCAACCAAAACTCGCACTTGCTGAATTTGGCGTATAACCGGTGTTCCCTGAGTTTCTCAAGAACCAAGCGTGGGTGTTCTGCGTGCTCCTCTTTGTTCTTTGAGTAAACCATAATATCATCGATAAACACCACAACAAACTTGTCCAAATACTCCATGAACACTTTGTTCATCATACTCATAAAATAGGCAGGGGCGTTAGTCAGTCCAAATGACATGACCGTATACTCATATAATCCATATCGTGTGGTGAATGTTGTCTTTGGTATATCCTTCTCTCGGATCTTCAAGCGATGGTATCCTGATCGTAGATCAATCTTAGAAAACACCTTAGCTCCTTGCAACTGATCAAACAGATCATTAATCATCGGTAAGGATACTTGTTCTTTATCGTTACTTCATTCAGAGCTCGGTAATCAACAACCATCCTTAGGGATTTATCCTTCTTCTCCACCAAAATCTTGGGGCTCCCCAAGGTGATGAACTTCTCTGAATGTAACCTTTCTCCAATAGCTCCTTGATCTGCTTCTTAATTTCCTCCGGATCATTTGCGGGCATCCGATAGGGTCTCTTTGATATTGGCCCTATGCACGGCATTATTTCTATCGAAACTTCGATGTCTCGATCCGGTGGCATGCACAGTAACTCTTCCGGAAAAACATCTGGATAATCCTTCACTGGTGTACTTCCTCTTGTACAACTCCCGTGAGGGTATTCACTTGGCTCCTCTTAGGCACATGCCTAGATATATACTTAATCCTTTTTCCCTCTGGGGTGGTAAGATAAATTGACTTGCTAGCACAATCTATACTTCCTCCAAACTTTGACATCCAATCCATACCTAATATCACATCCAATCCTTGCAACTCCAAGATAATTAGGTCAGACGGAAAAACATGCGTGCCAATGATTCGGGGTATCTGGGTGCACCACTTGCTAGCCATGTACTCTGCTCGAGGCGAGCTCACTAAAAGAGGGTCCTAAGGGTGCAGGTTGGTAACTTAAACTTATCCACAAATCCCTTGATATGTATGAATGCGATGCACCGATGTCGAAAAGAACCATAGCGGTAAATGACTGAACCAAAAACTTACGTATTACCGCGTCCGGCTGCTCTTCAACTTCCTCCACGTTAACGTGGTTCACTTGTCCTTTGTTGAATGGATTTGGCTTCTTCCCGGCGCTTCCATTTCCGTTTCCATTCTTTCCTTGAGGCGGTCGTTGGCATAGTGCCCTGTCTTCCCGCACTTAAAGCAAATAACTTGGCTTAAGTCCCTCTTGGCGGGTGTAGCTGGGTTAGAGCGATTCTGATTATTGTTGGCCCCATTCCCATTCTTCACACCAGTTTGATTATGCGATCCTCCTCCAGTATGGTTATGTCCTCCATGGTTATGAACAAGTCCTCCCGAGTTTGGGGTTAAGCGAGGCTTCTGGTGAGCTCCTGAGTTATACTTCCCTTGTCCATACTTCCTCTTACGACTCTCAATTTGCTGCTGCTTCCCTTCAATCATTAGAGCCTTATCTACCAACTCCTGGTAGTTGTTGAAAGTTGCCACCATCAACTGCATACTCATCTCATCATTCAGCCCGTCCATAAACTTCTCTTGCTTGCGGCATACGTGGCCACGCGTCGCCGGGGCATAGCGTGATAACTTGCTAAACTCATTCACGTACTGGGCCACAGTACGGTTCCCCTGGTGTAAGTTGCGGAACTGACGCTTCTTTATCTGCATGGATCCAGTTGAAAAATGGGCCATGCGAAAAGCTTGTTGGAACTGGTCCCAAGTGACATTGGCTATAGGAAAAGTAGCCGTGTAATTCTCCCACCATGCGGCTGCTGGTCCATCCAATTGATGTGCGGCAAAGCGCACTCTCTCAGCATCCGTGCATCCTGCGGTGGTTAACTCCCTTCCAATATGGTGTAACCAGTCATCTGCAACTATTGGCTCGGTGCTACTGGAAAACACCGGTGGTTGTAACCTTAGAAAACAGGCTAAATTGTCCACTGGCAGCGGGTTGTTGTTGTGGGCATTGCCCTGGTTCTGAACTAGCAATTGCATCAAGGCATTCTGCTGTTGGATCAACTGAGTGAGCTCCGGTGGGAAAACAAAACCGGGGTCACGTCTCCGAGGCATCTGAAGGTTTAGATGGGAGAGATTAGAATAGAAAGAGGTCTAGTGAGAAAACACTACCCATATGCACATGAGGCAAACACACATTCATTCAATCAAGCAAGCAAGGGCATACAAAGCGATCTAGGACTATCGCATAAGTGCTCAACTACTACTAGTTACATGGGGAAATACTACTATTATATGGTGGTCATCTAGAAATTTTGATCGGTGGAAGACTCCATGATGTCTGCTCCGGCTTAGTCTTTATAGTCATCATCGCTTGGATCTGAGTCGGTGTAAATGCCGATGATGATGTAGTTGTCTGGACAAGCGGGATCTTCTTCCTCTTCTTGCTCCTCTTCCTTGGGTGCTGGTCCTCCCATGAAGACTCCGATCTTCTTGACTAGGTCGTCGTTCTTCTCGATGAGTATTTTGATTTCTTCCTCATATCCATCGCGTGTAGACTTGAGTTCTTCCTCCATTTCGATGATCTTAGTTTTCGCCTTCTTCAAATCCATCATGTCTGCGCTTTGTCTGGTTCTCTTGACGTCGAATGTGCTGGTTTAGCTCTGGATGTAGGCTGCAATGGATCTATCCTTCTTGGTGCTGATTACTTCCCATTGCTCGTCTCGGTGCCCACATATTTGGTATATGGTGTCTTTAAGCTCCTTATTGTAGACTTCTCCAATGCGTCCCATGGTAATGTGAGCTGCCATACTCTTTCCCAAACTCCATGTTGGTGCATTGAAAACACATACTATGGGCTCCGTGCTTGGCGCAAACGTCCTTCCGGGAACTAGAGCTTGAATCTTCCAGCATTCTTCTTCTGGTAAGGTGGCGTTGTATGTCCCGGTGAAGCTTGGTATTCCAATATTCAGGTACCTAGTTACTTCCTTCAGGTGGCGTCCAAAAGGTGTGTCTTCATCCGGTTGTGCAAACTTGTACTTCATCTCCGTCATCCTAAAGAGTGGAAAATGGAGAGGGGTCAGAAATGAGTAGAGAGGAGTGACCTATGGTTTTATTTTAGTGGTCGTGTCCTACACCCAGCGTGTGCTCTGATACCATCTTGTAGCAACCCGACCTCAGATGGTCAAGTCTCTGTGCTTCTGTGTCATCCCTGGATCGGTAATGCTGACACACACAGTACTCGAAGGATTTATAACAGAGTTGCAATCACACACTTGTTACATCGAATGTCTCAAAAGAGAACTTATTACAATAATATGGCTTAAGGCCATCTAATGCGATAACAATGAAGGCTTGGAAGACAAAGTGAGTCCATCAACTCCAACGGCATAAGCTGAGCTGCGGCAGCGACCTACCGATCCTTACTCCTCGTCTGAAAAGTCTGCAACATAATACGTTGCAGCCAGCGAATTGACACATGGAATATGCTGGCAATGTCACACAATAAAGCAACAACGGAATAATGATAACACTACATGCATGTTTGGCTGGTGGAAAGCTCTATGGTTACAGTTTTTGCGAAAAAGCCAAATTTTCCCTACATCAAAGGAATAAATTTTAATTTAACTATCATGGTGGTTGAAACATCATTGAGAAGGTATAACCCCAACTCAATCCCAATTAGAGTAATTAACAACCCAACAGTATTAATTTAAAGTGATGAGATACATGTGAATACTCAAGTACTAGATACTCAGAATTGTCCATAACCGGGGACACGGCTAACCATGATTAGATTGTACACTCTGCAGAGGTTTGCGCACTTTTCCCCACAAGACTCGATCGCCTCCGTTGGTTTCTTGCACTACATGGTGTTTGAGAAACGGATGACCGAGACACAGTCTTTCAGAAACATTAACTCTCTACTCCGGATAGATCATACCAAACCTATAAAACCCACTACCTGCTGATCTACCTCTTCGAGAGCTTCACGTAACTTACTCAACTATGCTAGAGCCCATAATAGCTTGTGGCTGCACACGGAAGTTTCTAGCATGAATAGTCTCGATTCCCTCTGAGCACAGGTGGCGGTCCATAGGAAGATCACCACGGGTACCCGGGATTTCAAAAATAAAAGCAGACAACCTTTGGGTTCCCCAGGTGCCTCAATCCACCCAGATGTGTACTTGATTTGCCACCTTAAAGTAAACCATTAATTAACAATCTCACATCTGTCGTGAATATCTCTCAAACCCAAACCACGTCTCTGAGCATAGCATAGCAATATAAGCAACACGTAGAAGTAACTCCCAAGGGTTTGATAGTAATAACAGGCAATAGGTTCCTACCTCATCATCTACTTCCCAACCCACAAATTAATGACATCCTAATCATGAAATGTTTTAGGATTGAGCTAATGCACAAAAGCTGGGTATGAAAAGGTATGATCAAGTGTTACTTGCCTTGCTGACGATCCAGGAATCCTAAAGACTCGTAGTAACACGCTTCGCACTCCGGGAATTCTATCGCAAGCACACAATAACATACATAAGCAACAAGCAAAGATGCACAAATGAAACTTCAACTAAAACAGGTTGACCGGAGAGTTCAACTTAAGAACTCCGGTTTTGCGAAAAGAATCAAACCAAAGCGAAACAACGAAACTCAAGCGGCGAGAGAAACAAGATCCGTTTACTAATCTGAACTAGAGTCAAATTTTATAGAGGCAAAATCTGATTTAAGTTGGCTATTCGGAAAGAGGGTTTCGAGATGAAACTCCAGGCGCTTGAATCGCCTTATTCCGATAAACGAGCGAAAAGTTATACTAATTTGAACATCGGTTCAGAAATCGCGATCGGAATAATCGCGGAATAAAACCGATAAAAGAAAACGACGAACGGCTAAACGAACGAACGTTCGTTAGTAGAAACTAAACGACGAACGGTTCGTAAAACGAACGAACGGGTGAACGTTCTTAAAATAAATAAACCGGGAAATAAAACCGATCTAATATAAAAAAACGGGCTAGGGTTTTATAAAAAAACCGAAGGGTTATTTTTTAAAAAAAACGGCGGCTACCTCCGGCGATCGTCCGGCGGGGCGGCGGCTGCTCCGGCGGGGTCCGACGAGGGGGCGGCGAGGGGCGGGGCGGCGACTCGGGGGGCGAGGCGCTGGAGGCGGCGGCGACGGCCAAGGGCGGTGGCGGTGGCTGCTCGGGCTCGGGCTCGGCTCGGGTCCCGAGGCGGGCGGCGGTGGTGGTGGTGGTGGCGGCGGGTTAGGGAGAGGGGGTATATAAAGGTGGGGAGAGGTGGCTTGTAGGAGGGCAAGGCGGCGGGGAAACAGTCCGGCTCGGACTCAGTCCCGGCCTTGTGGCCAGTGGCGGCTGGTGAGCAACCTTTCAGTGGGCCGTTAGCCCGATCGAGTATGATTCTTTAAAAAAACATTCCATGAAAATTGTAAAAACCCTAGGAAAATAAATAAAAAGTCTAAAATGCCAAAACAAGTTTTCTTTGCCTAAATAAAATATTTAGAACAAGAAGAACTTTTCTTGGCCCCTAAAATGCAATTTTAAATATATGCAAATTTTCTCTAGGCAAATAAAATTCCAAATAAATAATATAAAATTCCAAATAATGATTTTAATATTTTTCCTCCGGTATTTCAATTATTTTTGGAGAAGTCATATTATCTCCTCTCGTTTATTATTAAACTTGAAATATTTTTTTAGGAGAGAAAAATAATAAAATTCAAAATCCTCGTCTTCATTATTTGATAAAATTCAAATATGAAAATCGGAAAATCCCCAACTCTCTCCGAGGGTCCTTGAGTTGCTTAGGATTTCGAGGATGGCAAATGAGAATGCAATAAAATATGACATGCATGGATGACCTGTGCATAACATGCCAAATTGAAAATTTGGGATGTTACAGTTAAGAGCCTTATGTTTTACCACCTGAGCAGTAGACCCTTCAATATAATGAATAAAAAGCTTTGTACCTTGAATTGTTCACAGGAGCAATTGGTAGCCCCCAAGGGCCGGCTCATTATGATGTGATAAGCCGGGTCTTGAATAAGGTAAAAAAATGACTTTGCATTAGCCCCCAAGTGTCATGGTGCATGCTTGCAGCAACATGAGACTTGCATATTTGATATAATCTCAATTTAAATAATGTAGCCCCCAAGTGCCGGGTCGTAAGCCTGACGACTTGGGACTATTCCTTCCATTGTAAAATAAATCGTATCCATTGATAAGATAATAGCCATTCTGACGGCTTAATTTGCAAAACCTCAATGATAATACTGGTTATTGATAACCATAAATAAAATCCAGCCATGTTGGCTATTCAAGATTTGAATAATATAATCCGGTATGAAAACTTCAATCATTCAATATCATAATGTAAGTTCAGCCAAGTTTGGCTATTTGAATAATATAACCCAATGATTTATAAGCGCATGATTCCAATGGCGCAATCCAAATATATGTTGGCGACTTACAGTCAAAAGCCAGGCCGGTTTAATAAACACTGGATAATTTCTCATCATATACTGGCGACTTATAGTCAAAAGCCATGCCGGTTTAATAAACACTGGATAATTTCTCATCATATACTGGCGACTTATCGTCTTAAAGCCAGGCCGGTTTAATAGACACCAGTGATTTACAATCATGCTTTATTCAACCTGTTTCTGCATACAACAAGTTTAAAGTGTCCTGGCGGTTTACACGGGGAATGAATCATAATGCCCAACATATAACCCGGGTTTATAACCAAGGCTGCACTTTAAGAATAATCAAATATGAAATATATCATACCTGTGACATTGAATCACATCGTTGGTTTACCAACTTTTTGTAATAAGGCTGATAATCCAAATCTTGAGTATGATAACTCCCCTCATATTTTGCCGGTTTGTAATAAAACCGTGCCGGGTTGTAATAAACATCGGATAATCATCCTGGAGATTTATAGTCGATGCCAGACTGGGCTAAGAAAACTCCGGTTTACAATTGAGTTTGTACTAACAACTGATAGTTGAAAGCTTGTGTCGGGTTAAGAAACACCAGACTGATGAAATGACTTAGTCAGGCCGGGTCAATGGACGCTGGTTTACCTTTAAACCTTATCAAAGGAGAAAAAAACTTTGACAAAAAGCAAATGAAAAAACTTGTAGTCAAGGCTTTTCAAGGGCTGCCAGGCCCAAATTCGAGGATTTTCATGGGTTGCCAGGCCGCTGAGTTAAACCGTTTTGACAAAGCCTTTTAAGATGGGCCTCCAACTAACCATTCATCGTTTTAACTTTGACAAGTTCAGGGTCTCAATGAGAGTAAGCACAAGCGTTCGACGGTCATGCCAGGATTACACGGATAGGAGTGGCTTACTTGATGAAGGCAGGTTAACCCGGGTTTTAGGTGAATACACCAGGCTTCCAAGTTGTGGGTCGATACCCGGTTACAAGGGTCCTTTCAAACTCTTTGGTATTTTACACGAAGAGCCCCCAAGTAACTTTGTGAGCTGTGCTCAATGGGTGCCTATGTTTGAGTCGTGCTTTGAACAATGGAACTCTCTTTGGCCCCTTGGGTGTGAAGCTCCCAAGCTGTATTGTGGCATGATAGCCGGATTAATGGACAGAATTCCGCTTTGTCAATTTGAAGCCCCCATGTAACCAACAATATGATAAGCCAATAAGGCGGGATACCCATGTTTGAACCGCGCGTCAGGGCAGCAGGTCCTCTTTGGCAACCTTTAACTTTTTGCAAGAGATAAATTCTTCTTGAACCGGGATTTTGAACCGGATATTGAGAGCTACAAAGCTTTGTGGGAGACATCTTTCCCTTGAACCGGATTTTAAACCGGAATCTTCATTTTCAGCAGGAAATTTTCTGACGGCCTTTAAACTCAGAACTTGCGAGAAGTTTATTCCTTTTTGAACCAGACATTCTTAAACCGGATTGGAGAGCTTCAGAGCTTTGTAGGAGAATAGATTTCTCTTGAACCGGATTGTAAACCGGACATTTGAGAGCTTCAGTGAGACTGACTTCCCTTGAGCCGGATTGTAAACCGGAATCCTTTCTGAGGACCTGGAACTTCTTCATTGAGCCAGGATTTTGTAACCGCCATATACTTTCTAAGCCAAAAAATTTCTGACGGCCATTAAATTTTCATGAATATAACAGTAGCCTCCGGGACCGGGTTATCATTCCCTCCATCTTCCTGGGGTTCTTAAATTTGCTAAAACTGGCAAGATTTGCTGAGTCATGTCATCGTAGCCCCCGAGTCTCAAAGGTGACTCGAGGAGTTGGCTTGAAACTCTCATATTTAACTGTGATATAAACCGGCATAACTTGTATGTCATTGGTGTTGATAGCACGATGTGAATCCTGAGAAGGTTGAGGTGATGCGGTGGGTTATAAATGATCCCGTATGAGCCGTGTCGACCTTTCGACCAATGGTTCCTTCCAACTGGCTAATTGAAGTTAACCAAACTGTAGTGGCGGCGACTTGTGTGCCTGCCCAGTGAGCCATCCAGTGCCGACGGCGGTTGATAGTATATGATAACTTGCCTCCATTTTGTTGAAAGAAAAACCGGGCTACCCAAGTTGTGACTTTCTCATACTTAATAAACAGCTCATGCAGATAGGTGCGGCCCGGTATGTTGATGTTGACCAGGTCGCGAGAGACAGAAAGCAAAGATTACCGCAGCTTCAGAGACGGCAGAGACAAATGAATCGGCCGCGGCGTTGTAAACCGGCGTGGACGGGCGAATTATCCACGTCATATTGATGTAAACCGGTCTGCAGAATGGCGGTTTGCACATATATTCATCGAGGTTGATGGCATGATAAAATACTTAGTGCATCTATAATGGCGGCGCGAGTTATACATCCATGACATAGCCATAGCTTTTGAAGTGAACAATTATCCTGCATAAACAATATTGCAGACCAAGGCAAAGGTAAACTTGTTCTTTGACAAAAATAATATGTGCTAAAAATATTTTTTAGAGGGATATCACCTGATGTGTTCAGGACAAAAATAATCCGCCATGAAGTTGATGATCACTCGGTGAAACTGAATCCCTCACGGGTGAATCGGCCGCGGGAGCAAATAGATAAACCGGCCACATCATTTGAAAGCCGGTGCGGACTAGCAAGTTGTCCTCCACGTTGTAAGCCGGTGAGGACGCGTGAACCGGCCGCGAGGGCGGACGAGCGAGTCATCTGTGGCGTTGTAAGGTGGTGCTGACGGGCGAGCCGGTCGACGCGTTGATGTAAACCGGACCGCAGGGGCGACGGCTGTATATAACAACACTATAGGGTAGAGTGGTTGTTTTCGAATAATTAATAAATATTGATAAAATTAAACTGGATGAAGATCACCTGATATGTTAAACTGGAATTTAGTCACCACGGAGTTAATGATCACCACGGGCGAGTCGGCCGCGGGAGCGAACGAATGAACCAGCCGCGGCGTTATAAGCTGGTGCAGACGAGCAAGTTGACCTCTGTGTTGTAAGCCGGTGTGGACGCGCGAGTCAATCACAGACGCAACCCCGGCTAGTGGATGTAGACCGGGGCGGCGACTTGCTCACGTATCCGTCTAGAAGCACGACACGGGCAAGCACTAATGCAAAAATAATATTGGCACACCCCCTTGTGACACCCTTTTTAACAAATAATGGTCCTGCGAAAAATACCACGGACGCAGTAATTGCTCTCAAATAATTTAATATGTGCTGATAAAATACACAGAAAGGATAGCAGCTGGTATTTTTTGCCGGATGCTGGCGCTGGATAATGCATAATACTGCTTTTGTTTTTTACCACAAGGTTGATTGGTTCTGTGTCTTCTAGTGCCTGAGCTCTCCACATAACCCGGCCGGTACTTTTTGAGCTGGAATTTCTGGAACCAGAACTTCTTAATAATCTGGCCGGAACCTTTGATAATAAGAAACTTTTTACCGGAACCTCTTGATAAACCGGCCGATGCTTTTTATAATCCGGAACTTTTGAATCAGAATCTCTTGATAATCTGGCTGGAACTTTTGATAACTCGGAACTTTTGAACCGGAACCTCTTGATAATCCGGCCGGAACTTTTTACTGGAACCTCTTGATAATCCGGCCGAAACTTTTGAATCGGAACCTCTTAATAATCCGGCCGGAACTTTTCTGTAGCCTAAGTTGGAACTCTTTGACGACTCGGACGGAACCTTTCGGCAATTCAGCTGGAACCCTTCGGCGATTCGGACCGAACTTTTCATCGAATCGATCGGAACTCTTTGGTGATTCAAACAGAACCTTTTGTCGAGATGGTCGGAACTTTTTAATGATCCGGCCCGAACTTTCCGACGAGCCGATGGAACCTGTTGATAAGCCTGATGGAACTTTTCGGCGAGCCAGTCGGAACTTTTCAATCAACTGGGCGAAACCTTTCAATTTCTGGAGTAGCACCCTCCAGGAACTCATCACCACCATGCGCAAGCCCCACAGTGGGCGCCAACTGTCGTGGAATTAACACGTCAGATGTCCTTAGCGTGAGGACTTAGTCGTGAGGCCAACACATCTATGTGGTAGCTTGAGAGGGGTTGAGCGGAATCGAGAGACGCAACACAAGACAAGGGTTTAGACAGCTTCGGGCACCGGGAAACATCATCCGGTAACAACCCTACATGTTGTTTGAGGCTAGGTCTCATTATCATCACGAGGGAGTCGCCGGTAAACCGGCTCTTTGTGTCTAGCCCTAGAGATTGTTTCTTCTTGCTCTCTTCCCCCGCTTTGGGCAGCCCTGCCCCTCCTTATATATGTTGAAGGGGCGGGTTACATGTGGAGTCCTATTAGGATTAGGACTAGTCTATCTCTAATACAAACCGGATACAAGTCCTGGTCTTAACTCCTTGTAAGGTAAATATTCGTCATGCCTTTCCTCTTAAACCGGCCCACCATAGTATGAACCGGCCTTCATGAACCGCCCGTTGGGCCACCTGGTCTGGTCGCTCCTTCTGACCTGCCTGCCGGATTAACAATGAATCGTAAACCGCTAGGTCCAAACGGGTCGCTAAGGAACTGCCAAGTCCGGTCGGGTTATACTTCCGGCCGGTTTACGCCGCGGGGTATATCCCCGACAATGGTCGTTCCGACTCCTTGTCGGAATCGTCTCTCTTGCGTGCCTTCGGCTTCTGCGCGTCGATCAGGTAGTAGGAGTCGTTACCTAGGGCTCTGCTGACGACGAAGGGGCCTTCCCAAGGGGCCGAGAGCTTGTGCTGGCCGGCTGTTATTTGGATCGGCAGATCACAAGATCACCCTCTTGGAAGGATCTTGGCTTGACCTTCCGGCTGTGGTAACGGCGTAGACCCTGCTGGTAGATGGCAGACCGGCTGAGGGCTAACAGTCGGCTTTCTTCCAGCAGGTCGACGCCGTATTCTCGTGCTTCCTTGGCCTCCGCCTCCGTGTACATGGTGACCCGAGGTGAGTCGAACTCTATGTCAACTGGGATGACAGCCTCGGCACCATATACAAGGAAGAAAGGGGTGAAGCCGGTTGACTTGTTCGGGGTAGTGCACAAACTCCAGAGGACGGCCGGCAGCTCGTCGAGCCAACAGCCGCCCGAGCAGCTCGATGGCACGACCAATCGGGGCTTGATGCGGAGAGGATGAGGCCGTTCTCGCTTCGACTTGGCCGCTTGATTGCGGGTGGGCAATGACGCTAGGTCGGTCGGATGCCTGTGGTCGCGCAGAAGCGTGCGGTGCCCCTTGGCAAAATTCGTGCCGTTGTCGATGATGATGCTGTGCGATGCCGTGCAGGTTGTGATATCTGCGATGAATGTCACGGCGATCGGCCCATTCAGTTTCTTGATCGGCTTCGCTTGATCCACTTGGTAAATTTGTCCGCACGGCGAAGCAGATGTGTCATGCCGCCGTCGTCTTCAATGGGCCCACCTTATCCGGTCCCCGACGGCAAAAGGCCGGTGAGGGGAATTGTCTTGAAGTCTGAAGCCGGCGAGTGTTGCTTGGAGTCAAGACTTCGCACCCTTTGCGATGTTTGACTAATTCCTTGGCGTCATCCAAAGCGATCGGCGGAAGAACCCATGGCGGAAAGCTTTGGCGACGAGTGATCTTGAGGCCGCGTGGTGGCCGCATTCGCCTTGGTGGATGTCCTTGAGGATTGCTATGGCCTTCTCTGGCTCGACGCAGCGCTGGAAGACTCCAGTGACGCTGCGCCTAACGAGCTCTCAGTTAACTATTGTGCATGCTCCGGCTCGGTGTTGGACTTGTCTTGCCGAGATCTCGTCAGTCGGCAGCTCTCTATTTACCAGGAAGTTGAGGATGTGCTGGGCCCATGATGGAGCTGTGACTTCTTCTATCGCCAACACGGCTACTGCGACCAGGGTGGGCGGGCTGGGTGGTGAAGAGTTGGAGTCGGCCACCACCTGTTGTGTCGATGCAGTCCTCGGGCCGACTGCCATAGTCCCCGGGCCGGGTTCTGAAGTCCCCGGGCCGGGTTCGACTATGGCAGTCCCCCGCTGTCGAAGTCCCCGAGCCGCTGCTCGGTTCCCCAAGTCGGATCGACTGCGTCGGGGTGGGCGATACGAAGATGGAATCAGATTACAGAGCGGCAGCCGAACGGCTTGAGGAGGCATTGGAGAGAGACGCCGGTTGGTATAGCTTGTCGGGTGAAGCCTATTCGTGCCAGGGCATCTGCTTGCTCGTTGTCGGCCTGTGGCACGTGGAGGAACTCGCATCCTTCAAAATATCCGCTGATTTGCTGAACGAGGAAGCGGTAGCTCGCCATGTTTGCGTCCTTGGCGTCCCAGTCACCAGATGATTGTTGGACTACCAAATCCGAGTCGCCATAACACAGGATCCGGCGGATGCCGAGTTCTTTGGCTAGCCGGAGCCCGTGTATGAGCGCCTCGTACTCGGCCACATTGTTGGAGGCGGCAAAATGAATTTGCAATGTGTATCTGAGCTTGTCGCCCTTGGGAGAGGTGAGGACGATGCCGGCTCCCAAGCCGTTGCGCATCTTGGACCCATCGAAGTGCATCCGCCAATGAGTGGAGTCGGGGGCCGGCGGCAGGTACTGGGTATCGGCCCAGTCGACAAGGAAGTCGGCTAAAGGCTGGGAGTTTATGGCAGTGCGAGGCTGGTAGAAGATTGTGTAAGGAGCCAACGCAATGGCCCATTTTGCCACCCGGCCGGATGCATCCCGGCTGCCTATGATCTCGGCGGCGGGGCGACACACGGCGTGATGGGGTGCTCTTGAAAGTAGGTCTTGAGCTTCTTGGCGGTGAATTACACACCATAGCACATCTTATGGTAGTGCGGGTAGTTCTGCTTCGAGGTGGACAGTACTTCGCTCAAATAATACACCGGCCTCTGGACTAGCTGAGCTCGGCCTTCTTCTGGGCGCTGAACCACGATAACGGTGCTGACCACCCGGCTATTGGCAGCAATGTAAAGGAGCATGGGCTCTTTCTCAGTCGGTGCCGCCAAGACAGGCGGCGTGGCCAACATCTTCTTCAGCTCGTGGAAAGCTTGGTCTGCTTGGTCGTTCCACTTGAAGTTAGTGGACTTTTTCATGAGTCGGTAGAGGGGGAGAGCTTTCTCTCCTAGCCGGCTGATGAAGCGGTTCAGGGAGGCCAGGCATCTGGTAAACTTTTGGATGTCTTGTAGCTTGGTAGGAATCTCCATTCTCTCTATGGCCTTAATCTTCACTGGGTTGCATTCGATGCCGCGTTCGGAGACCAGGAAGCCCAGAAGCTGGCCAGCTGGTACTCCGAACACGCATTTATCACGGTTGAGCTTGATCTGAAACCGGCGCAAGTTTTCAAATGTCTCTCCGAGGTCTTCCAGCAAGGTGCCGCGCTTCTCCGTCTTCACCACAATATCGTCTACATAGACGTGGGCATTTCTGCCGAGCTACTTGATGCTACGTCTTGAGCTTGCGTTGGTTTTCCCCGAAGAGGAGAGGATCATGCAGCACAGTAGCGTAAGTATTTCCCTTAGTTTTTGAGAACCAAGGTATCAATCCAGTAGGAGGCCACGCACAAGTCCCTCGTACCTGCACAAAACGATAGCTACTCACAACCAACGCGATTAGGGGTTGTCAATCCCTTCACGGTCACTTACGAGAGTGAGATCTGATAGAGATAATATTTTTGGTATTTTTGGTATAAAGATGCAAAGTAAAAAGTAAAAGCAAATTAAGAACAAAGCAAGTATAAAAGTGATGGAGATTGATATGATGAGAATAGACCCGGGGGCCATAGGTTTCACTAGTGGCTTCTCTCAAGAGCATAAGTATTCTACGGTGGGTGAACAAATCACTTTGTTGATCAATTGATGAAATTGAGCATAGTTATGAGGTTATATAGGTATGATCATGTATATAGGCATCACGTCCGAGACAAATAGATCGAAACGATTCTGCATCTACTAATATTACTCCACTCATCGACCGCTATCCAGCATCCATCTAGAGTATTAAGTTAAAACAGAGTAACACCTTAAGCAAGATGACATGATGTAGAGGAATAAATTCATGCAATATGATAAATACCCCATCTTGTTATCCTCGATGGCAACAATACAATACGTGCCTTGCAACCCTTTACATCCTTTGGTAAGGACACCGCAAGATTGAACCCAAAGCCATGCACTTCTCCCATTGCAAGAACTACCAATCTAGTTGGCCAAACCAAACGGATAATTCAAAGAGTGTCGGAGTAATTGGACACGGATACCCCGAAGACGGCAAGACGATATTCCAAGACATCGAGGCTAGCAAAGCCCCTCAGTCCGACTCCCCGGCCGCCCAGGCCGACTGTAGGCTGCGGACTGCACCACCAGGCCGACTCCGGGCTGCCGCACCACCAGGCCGACTCGGGCTGCCGACTGCACCAGGCCATTGCTGGCTGCCGACTCCCGGCCTCCAGGCCGACTCAGGCTGCCGATTGCACCACCAGCCGATTGCTGGCTGCCGACTCCCGGCCGCCCAGGCCGACTCAAGCTGCCGCACCACCAGGCCGACTCGGGCTGTCGGCTGGCTGCCGACTCCCGGCCGCCAGGCCGGCTGGCTGCCGACTATGCCACCAGTCGATCGCTGGCTGCCGCAGCCAGCCGCGACCACAGCGTGGCGACCGTGCCAGCACTGTTCACGTGACACCCCAGCCATCATGTACAGTGTCACTTGTCCCCTGGCACTATTTATGAAGTGACCCTGGGGACAAGGATGATACTCCACCATGCCTACCTAGCTTACTTCCTAAGCTACCCACATAGCTTACATATCAAGCTAGCCATGCCTATATAAGCTAGCTCCATCCATCCATCAGGGGAGGGACTCACGCATGAGCACCCACATGCATGCTCACGGCCATGAGCATGGCCGGCCACTAGCATGCCACATATGAGGCATATACGAGGCCAGATGTCTATGGCACTGAGCCCAGATACAGCTCCAGGAGCACTCTGTACTAGATATATCAGATACACTCAGACATGCAGCAGTAGGAGTATTATCTCTCCGGAGAGCTCCGAAGCTGGGTAAACTAGCGCGTGCTACTCGCATACCCGTCCCTGGATATTCCGGCAGCAGTATTGCCCTCACACGAAGCCACCTTGTGGCATATGTCGTCTTGCACCCCCCCCCCGTGAGAATACCACGACATTTGGCGCCCACCGTGGGGAGGTACTATGCTACCGCGCTGCTGCTGGTTTCGCAGTCCGGGCGGGACCATCTTCGTCATCTCCGTCGCGACGTCGCGACGTCTCTCCGGTAGTGCTCGGGGGCTCGACTTCAACCCGCCCCCAGAGCGGCCGCGGGGGACGGCGCGCCCTCCCCGTCATCCTCTTCGTCTTCACCACCGCGGCGTCACGCCGTCCCTCCGATAGCGGTCGGGGGCTCGACATCGACATGCCCCCGGAATGGTCGTGAGGGGCGCCGCGTCCTCGTCGTTGGCCTTGCCTTCTTCACCACCACCGCAACGCCGGCCGGCCGTCCGCACGTGCGCCGCGCGCGGGGCCTAATTTCGGTCGACCGTGTCAATCCGCGCGCCGGTCGCGTCTGCTCCCCTCTGCGTTGCGCCTTGCTCTAGCCGAAACGCGCGTTCGCTACTCCATATACCATCTACGCGAGCTGGCTAGATGCAAGTCATCTACTCGAGCTAGCTAGAGCAAGTCAAAACAATGGTCAAACCATTAGCCAGATATTTCCTACACGCTTCCCATATGTTGCATGTTCAGTAGCCAGATACTCCCTGTACATTGCCGTACACGAGTGAGACATCATCACCATCGCTCCGCCCAGCGCTCTGTCCGCCGCTCCGCCCCCAGCTCGTCTCCTTGCACGGCCGTACCACTGAGCTCCTTCCTGACCGCTGTGCTCCAAGCCGCCTCCCTGTGCCACGCCAGCTCTGGCCCCCCGCGCGCATCTCCGCACATGGACCGGCCGCCTGCACCGCTGCGGTATCGCCTTCCCGCGCGTGCGCGACTCCCGCGCGCCCACCGGCCGGGTTGCCGCCCTCTTTGGCGTCTACCTCCGCACCCGGCCGCCCTCGCGCCCATGGATGCTCCGCCTCCACCGGGTTCCCAAGCCGCCCGGCCTCCGCCTCCTCTGGCGCCCGACCAGACCCGGCTCAGTCTCCCACCCGGCTGCAGCCGCCTCCTCGGCCGGCTCCTGCATCCCTCCGCTGGTCCGCCGACCGGTGCCCGGCTAGCTCCTCCTCTGGCCGCCCGCCCGCTGATAACGCGTCTGTGCCCCGTCGTAATTCCCATAGCGCCCGGCCTCGAGTCGCTGCCGCCTTTGTCCTCTCACGCCAGACGCGCCTGATCCCTCCGCCGCCTTGTGCGGGCCCGGCCCTGCCGCCCGCGCCGGCTCCCTCGCTCGACGGCTCCGCCGCCTCAACCAGCGCCCGGCTCACGCGCTGCCGTTCCGCCCGGGCAGACGGCCCAGCCCGCCGCTTACCGGCTCCGCCGCTGCCGGTTTCGCCCTCTCCAGCCGGCTCCCCGGTGCGAGTCCTCCCGCCTTACCCGCTGGCCGAATCGCCGCCTCGGCGCCTCCGCTGGCGCGTCCGACTCCGCCCGAGCCGCTGCGCCTCCAGCGCCGTGCCGACTCCGGCCAGCGCCTCTGGCGGTCGGGTCGCGCCTCCGCTGCTGGCTCCCGGGTCGGGCGCCGTGTTCGGCTGTGCCACACGCGCCCCTGCCGGGTCCAGCCCCAGCCGCCTGTTGGGGCCGGCGCCTGAAGAAAGAGCAGAGGCCGACTGCAAAAAAAAAGTAACCAGGTGAGATGGCTGGCTGCCAGAGAGTCGCCTGGCAAAAAAAAGGGAGAGAAAAGAAGAGGCCGACTGCCGGCTGAAAAAGTCAAAGGTCGGATTCTTAAGGCCGGCTGGAGTGTGTCCGACTGCACACAGCCGATTGGCAAAAAAAAAAGAGAAAGGGATGTCCGTTCGACTGCACGTGGCCGACTGGAATTTGCGTCCGATTGCGCGGATCTGGCGTCCGGCCGCCGCTTCTTTGAAAATTTCGTCGACCGCCGGATGTGCGTCCGACCACCTGCTGTGAAGAAGGTGCTGGCTGCCTAGCCGGCTGCAAAGAAGTCCGACTGCTGAGTCGGAGTCCGGCTGCCACAGCCAAACAAAGAGAAGAAGAAAAAAGAATGAACTTCAACAAAGAAAGCAAAGTAGTTCTTGGGAGATCCGGCCGACTGCTCAATGATCGGCCGAATCTCGGGGCTACACCAATGAGTCTTGTTGTGCCTTGAAAGAAGAAGACAAAGTAGTTACTGGGAGATCCGGCTGTTGCTCAGCGATCAGCCCGAATCTCGAGGCTACACCGATGGAGTCTTGTTGGCGCGCCCCCGCGAAGATTGCAGACCAGAGAAGAGTTTCGTCCGGCTGCCAGCAGTCGGCAGAAGAGAAAAAAGAAGAAGAAGGGCATTGCAAGACGCCTCGCCGCCTGGCCGGTCGAGCTTGACCGGCCGGGGCCCCGCTTTGAGCACCCGGGGGCTCAAAGGCCACACCCAGCGGGTGAGTCGGCGCACTCCGCGAGCGCCGAGTCGCGCCGGCTGTTTTCGACGACCGCGACTACACGAAAATCAATGTGAGCTCGTCACCCGCATATTTTTTGCATCGCGAAAGCACGGATAACCTCGAGCGATGCTCGAGAGATATCTCCGCATTTTATTACAGTTGCATCACTGTTCGCCCCGACGCCGGCCAGAGTTGGCCCGAGGGCTGGCCGCTTGGCCTGAGACGTTAGCTTCCGTAGACGGCTTAGTAGCGTGCGCGGTACCAAAGGCCCACTCTCAGTCACAGACCGCAGAGCGGCTGTCCGACTGGCAAGAGTGAACGATGGAGGCCACCCACGCGAAAAACGTCCGGAAAGAAAAACGCTTCGGGTGACCCGACTATTTCCTTTATGAGTATCTACTCGGTTAAATTCGCTCCCAGAGTCTGAGTATTGTACGCTCCACTCCGCGGCCCACTCTCAGCCACAAACCGTAGAGCGGCTGTCCGGCTAGCGAGAGCACAAGCCAAAGAGCAGAGGGGACATGAAAAAGATAGAAGGGGGCTCGGACGAAATCGAGTCGGCACCCTCCGCATAAAACTTGCAATGCTAAAGGCAAACATTTGATATATTTACGTGGACTAACTTTGTCTTTTTCATGATCATTTCCACGAACACTCGCAAAAAAACCTCCGCCCAACTTTGCCAAAGTTGCCCGGAGGCTTCGGGGCTACTGTCGGAGTAATTGGACACGGTTACCCCGAAGACGGCAAGATGATATTCCAAGACATCGGGGCTAGCAAAGCCCCTCAGTCCGACTCCCCGGTCGCCCAGGCCGACTGCATAACCAGGCCGACTGCAGGCTGCGGACTGCACCACCAGGCCGACTGCTGGCTGCCGACTGCACCACCAGGCCGACTGCTGGCTGCCGACTCCCCGGCCGCCCAGGCCGACTGTTGGCTGCCGACTATGCCACCAGGCCGACTGCTGGCTGCCGACTGCAGCCCGACGCGACCCTGACGTGACGACCGTACTTGGCACTATTCACGTGACACCCCAGCCATCATGTACAGTGTCACTTGTCCACTGGCACTATTTATGAAGTGACCCAGGGGACAAGGATGACACCCCACCATGCCTACCTAGCTTACTTCCTAAGCTACCCACATAGCTTACATATCAAGCTAGCCATGCCTATATAAGCTAGCTCCATCCATCCATCAGGGGAGGGACTCACGCATGAGCACCCACATGCATGCTCACGGCCATGAGCATGGCCGGCCACTAGCATGCCACATATGAGGCATATACGAGGCCAAATGCCTATGGCACTGAGCCCAGATACAGCTCCAGGAGCACTCTGTACTAGATATATCAGATACACTCAGACATGCAGCAGTAGGAGTATTATCTCTCCGGAGAGCTCCGAAGCTGGGTAAACTAGCGCGTGCTACTCGCATACCCGTCCCTGGATATTCCGGCAGCAGTATTGCCCTCACACGAAGCCACCTTGTGGCATATGTCGTCTTGCACCCCCCCCCCGTGAGAATACCACGACAAAGAGACATGCAAAGATAACTCAATCATACATAAAAGAATTCAGAGAAGATTCAAATATTATTCATAGATAAGATGGATCATAAACCCACAATTCATCGGTCTCAACAAACACAACGCAAAAAGAAGATTGCATCGAATAGATCTCCACGAGAGAGGGGGAGAACATTGTATTGAGATCCAAAAATAGAGAAGAAGCCATCTAGCTACTAGCTATGGACCCGAAGGTCTGAAGTAAACTACTCACACTTCATCGGAGAGGCTATGGTGTTGATGTAGAAGCCCTCCATGGTGGATGCCCCTCGGTGGAGCTCGGAACAGAGCCCCAAGATGGGATCTCGTGGATACAGGAAGTTGCGGCGGTGGAATTAGGTTTTTGGCTCCTCTTCTGATCGTTTGGGGGTACGTTGGTATATATAGGAGGAAGGAGTACGTCGGTGGAGCTTCGAGGGGCCCATGAGGCAGGAGGCGTGCCCTAGGGGGGGCGCCCCCCCACCCTCGTGACCGCCTCTCTGGTTCCTTGGCGTAGGGTCCAAGTCTCCTGGATCACGTTCAGTGAGAAAATAACGTTTCCGAAGGTTTCATTCCGTTTGGACTCTGTTTGATATTATGTTTCTTCGAAATACTGAAAAAGGCAAAAAAAAAAGCAATTCTGGGCTGGGCCTCGGGTTAGTAGGTTAGTCCCAAAAGTAATATAAAAGTGCAAAATAAAGCCCATTATAGCCCAAAACAATAGATAAAGTAGCATGGAGCAATCAAAAATTATAGATACGTTGGAGACGTATCAGGCATCCCCAAGCTTAATTCCTGCTCGTCCTCGAGTAGGTAAATGATAAAAAAGAGAATTTTTGATGCGGAGTGATAATTTGGCATAATTTCATTGTAAATCTTCTTAATCATGGTATGGATATTCAGATCCGAAAGATTCAAGACAAAAGTTCATATTGACATAAAAATAATAATACTTCAAGCATACTAATCAAAGTAATCATGTCTTCTCAAAATAGCATGGCAAAAGAAAGTTCATCCCTACAAAATCATATAGTTAGGCTATGTTTCATTTTCGTCACACAAAGATGTTCCCAACTTCTATACCCCCGATGACAAGCCAAGCAATTGTTTCATACTTAAATAATCTCGAACCTTTTCAACCTTCACGCAATACATGAGCGTGAGCCATGGATATAGCACTATGGGTGGAATAGAATATGATAATGGGGATTGTGTGGAGAAGACAAAAAAGGAGAAAGTCTCACATTGACGAGGATAATCAATGGGCTATGGAGATGCCCATCAATTGATGTCAATATGAGGAGTAGGGATTGCCATGCAAGGGATGCACTAGAGCTATGAATGCTCAACAAAAGAAAACTAGTGGGTGTGCATCCAACTTGCTTTCTCATGAATACCTAGGGCATTTTGAGGAAGCCCATCGTAGGAATATACAAGCGAAGTTCTATAACGAAAAATTCCCACTAGTATAGAAAGACAACTTATGAGACTCACTATATGAAAAACATGGTGCTACTTTGAAGCACAAGTGTGGAAAAAGAGATAGTAGCATTGCCCTTTTTATTTATTTTCTTTTTTGGGCCTTTCTTTCTTTTTCTTTTTGGCCTTTCTCTTTTTTTTCTTTTTTTTGGGCAATGCTCTAATAATGATGATCATCACACTTCTATTGGTTACAACATAAGGATTACAACTCGAAACTAGAACAAGGTATGACTATATGAATGCCTCCGTGATGTGCAGGATGGTGCAATGAATCAAGAGTGACATGTATGAAAAATAATGCGTGGTGGCTTTGCCACAAATACGATGTCAACTACATGATCATGCAATGGCAATATGACAAAAGTAAAGTATGTCACGATGATGATGAGCGGAACGGTGGAAAGTTGCATGGCAATATATCTCGGAATGGCTATGGAAATGCCATAATAGGTAGGTATGGTGGCTGTTTTGAGGAAGATATAAGGAGGTTTATGTGTGATAGAGCGTATCATATCACGGGGTTTGGATGCACCGGCGAAGTTTGCACCAACTCTCAAGGTGAGAAAGGGAAATGCACGGTACCGAAGAGGCTAGCAAAGGCGGAAAGATAAAAGTGCGTATAATCCATGGACTCAACATTAGTCAAAAGAACTCATATACTTATTGCAAAAATTTAGAAGTCATCAAAAATCAAGTACTACGCATGCTCCTAGGGGATAGATTGGTAGGAAAAGACCATCGCTCGTCCCGACCGCCACTCATAAGGATGCACAAGCCGTGTACACTTCATGTTTCAAATTTGTTACACAACTTTAAGCATACGTGCTTGCTACGGGATTTGCTAACTTCAACACAAGCATTTCTCAAATTCACAACTACTCAACTAGCATGACTTTGATATTATCACCTCCATATCTCAAAACAATTATCAAGCATCAAACTTATCTTAGTATTCAACGCACTCAAAAGAAAGTTTCACATATCTTGAATACCAAGTATATTAACATTAAGCAAATTACCATGCTATTAACGACTCTCAAAATAATCTAAGTGAAGCATGAGAGATCAAGTTTCTTTAAAAAAAATCCACCACCGTGCTCTAAAAGATCTAAGTGAAGCACTAGAGCAAAAATTATCACGCTCAAAGATATAAGTGAATCACTATGAGCAAACTATCAAGCTCAAAAGATATAAGTGAAGCACATAGAGTATTCTATCAAATTTCAATTCATGTATGGCTCTATCAAAAGGTGTGTACAGCAAGGATTATTGTGGTAAACTAACAAGCAAAGACGCAAATAATACAAGACGCTCCAAGCAAAACACATATCATGTGGTGAATAAAAATATAGCTCCAAGTAAATTACCGATGGAAGTGGGCCGAAAGAGGGATGCCTTCCGGGCATCCCCAAGCTTTGACTTTTGGTGTCCTTGTATTATCTTGGGGGTGCCATGGGCATCCCCAAGCTTAGGCTCTTGCCACTCCTTGTTCCATAATCCATCAAAAGAATTCACCCAAAACTTGAAAACTTCACAACACAAAACTCAATAGAAATCTCGTGAGCTCCGTTAGAGAAAGAAAACAAAATACTACTTTAAGGTACTGTAATGAACTCATTCTTTATTTATATTGGTGTTAAACCTACTGTATTCCAACTTCTCTATGGATCATAAACTATATTACTAGCCATAGATTCATTAGAATAAGCAAACAACACACGCAAAACAGAATCTGTCAAAAACAGAACAGTCTGTAGTAATCTGTAACTAACGCAAACTTCTGGAACTCAAAAAATTCTACCAAAATTAGAAGACCTGGAAAATTTGTTTATTGAACAGCAGCAATTGTAATCAATATTTTATCACGTTCTGGTGATTTTTAACAATTCGGGCACTGAGCACAAAGTTTCTGGAAATTACAGCAAGATCAAATAACTATCATCCAAGAAGATCCAATAGGTTTAACTTGGCACAAACACTAATTAAAAGATAAAACCACATCTAAACAGAGGCTAGATGGATTATTTATTCCTAAACAGAAGCAAAAACTAAAAAACTAAAAATAAAATTGGGTTGCCTCCCAACAAGCGCTATCGTTTAACGCCCCTAGCTAGGCATAAAAGCGAAGATAGATCTAGGTATTGCCATCTTTGGTATTCGGTGAGGAGGATCTCCTTTCTATGGCATTCATTCTTCTATTTAAGTTAAGCACATGGACATTAATGGAAGAAGTATGATTAAGCACGTTACGGAAATTTGCCTCTACACTAGACTTCATCTCTTTAATAATTTCATTTTGATAAAAGCACAAGAGAGTAGTTGATTCAACCTTATCATTCATGGGGTGCCCAAGTATAGTTTTCATTTTTTTCATAGGTATCTATAGCATCCCCTTCAAGAAAACATTCCTCAAAGATGGAATCTAAAACTCGTTTGAAGGAAGCGGGCAAGCCAACATAAAAACTTTTTAAGTAAATTTCAATTTGATATTGTGGCAAATAGCTAGCCCGAATCCTAAGTAACCTATCCCAAGCATCTTTTAAAGACTCATCAAGTAAATAGCAAAAAATTCTAGAGTCATCCTCATCAAAATTATTCAAGCTCTCATTGGTGACCCCGATGGGTCTTTCTATAGCATCATTATTTATGAGCTTAGAGAGGATAGATGGGTTATCCAAGGCCCTAGAGCTCGGGATAAAACCCGTAGTTCTTTTTTATTCAGCCATGGTAACGGGAAGGCAAATGGAAAAGAGAGGAGGAGATTGGGAAAGAGAGGGCGAATAAAACGGCAAGGGTGAAGTGGGGGAGAGGAAAATGAGAGGCAAATGGCAAATAATGTAATGCGAGGGATAGGGATTGTGATGGGTACTTGGTATGTTGACTTTTGCGTAGACTCCCCGGCAACGGCGCCGTAAATCCTTCTTGCTACGTCTTGAGCTTGCGTTGTTTTTCCCCGAAGAGGAGAGGATGATGCAGCACAGTAGCATAAGTATTTCCCTCAGTTTTTGAGAACCAAGGTATCAATCCAGTAGGAGGCCACACACAAGTCCCTCGTACATGAACAAAACGATAGCTACTCGCAACCAACGCGATTAAGGGTTGTCAATCCCTTCACGGTCACTTACGAGAGTGAGATCTGATAGAGATAATATTTTTGGTATTTTTGGTATAAAGATGCAAAGTAAAAAGTAAAAGCAAAGTAAAAACAAAGCAAGTATAAAAGTGATGGAGATTGATATGATGAGAATAGACCGGGGCCATAGGTTTCACTAGTGGCTTCTCTCAAGAGCATAAGTATTCTACGGTGGGTGAACAAATTACTGTTGAGCAATTGATGATGAATTGAGCATAGTTATGAGGTTATCTAGGTATGATCATGTATATAGGCATCACGTCCAAGACAAGTAGATCGAAGCGATTACGCATCTACTACTATTACTCCACTCATCGACCGCTATCCAAAGATGCATCTAGAGTATTAAGTTAAAAGCAGTAACGCCTTAAGCAAGATGACAATATGTAGAGGAATAAATTCATGCAATATGATAAATACCCCATCTTGTTATCCTCGATGGCAACAATACAATACGTGCCTTGCAACCCTTTACATCCTTTGGGTAAGGACACCGCAAGATTGAACCCAAAGCCATGCACTTCTCCCATTGCAAGAACTACCAATCTAGTTGGCTAAACCAAGCGGATAATTCAAGAGACTTGCAAAGATAACTCAATCATACATAAAAGAATTCAGAGAAGATTCAAATATTATTCATAGATAAGCTGGATCATAAACCCACAATTCATCGATCTCAACAAACACACTGCAAAAAGTAGATTACATCGAATAGATCTCCACGAGAGAGGGGGAGAACATTGTATTGAGATCCAAAAAGAGAGAAGAAGCCATATAGCTACTAGCTATGGACCCGAAGGTCTGAAATAAACTACTCACACTTCATCGGAGAGGCTATGGTGTTGATGTAGAAGCCCTCCGTGGTGGATGCCCCTCCGTGAGCTCGGAACAGGCCCCAAGATGGGATCTCGTGGATACAGGAAGTTGCGGCGGTGGAATTAGGTTTTTGGCTCCTCTTCTGATCGTTTGGGGGTACGTAGGTATATATAGGAGGAAGGAGTACGTCGGTGGAGCTTCGAGGGGCCCACGAGGCAGGGGGTGGGCGCCCCCCACCCTCGTGACCGCCTCTCTGGTTCCTTGGCGTAGGGTCCAAGTCTCTTGGATCACGTTCGGTGAGAAAATCACGTTTCCGAAGGTTTCATTCCGTTTGGACTCCGTTTGATATTCTGTTTCTTCGAAATACTGAAAAGGCAAAACACAGCAATTCTGGGCTGGGCCTCCGGTTAATAGGTTAGTCTCAAAAGTAATATAAAAGTGGAAAATAAATCCCATTATAGTCCAAAACAATAGATAAAGTAGCTTGGAGCAATCAAAAATTATAGATACGTTGGAGATGTATCACTTGAGGAGGCATTCTGCATGCAACGCTGAAAGGTGGCACCGACATTTCTCAAGCCGAATGTCATAGTCAGGTAACAGAAAGCTCCGAATGGTGTGATGAAGGCGGTCTTCAGGCGGTCAGCTGGATCCAACTTTATCTGGTGGTAGCCTGAATAAGCATCCAAGAAACTCAACAGCTCGCATCCGGTTGTGGAGTCTATCACTTGATCAATCCCTGGCAGGGCGAAGGGATCTTTGGGGCAGGCTTTGTTGAGGCAGGTGTAGTCTATACGCATGCGCCACTTGTTATTCTTCTTTAGCACGAGGACCGGGTTGGCAAGCCAATCTGGAAAGAACACCTCCATAATGAAGCCGGCTGCCAGAAGCCGGGCTATCTCTTCTCCTACAATCCTTCTCTTTTCCTCCAACAGTCGACGGAGGGGCTGCTTGACTGGTTTTGCATCTGCTCGGACGTGTAACTTGTGCTCGGCGAATTCCTTCGGAACACCCGGCATGTCCTTGGGGGACCATGCGAAGATGTCCCGATTCTCACAGAGGAAATCGACGAGCTCGCCTTCCTATTTGCTGTCCAGGTTCGCCCCAATGATGGCAAACCTTTCTGGGTTCTCTGGGTCCAGAGGTATCTTCTTTGTTTCTTTGGCCGGCTGGAAAGAACCTTGGGATCATACTCCTTGGGGTCCGAGGACAGGGTCGGCTGCTTGCCGGCCATGGCCACGACTCGATCCAGCATCTTCTTCTCTTCAGCGATCATGAGGTGCTCGGCCAGCCGACTGCTAGCTGCTGCACACTCGGAAGATTTCTTGTAGTCTCCGGCTACTGTGATGATGCCCTTGGAACTCGGCATCTTCATCTTGAGGTAGGCGTAGTGGGGCACAGCCATGAACTTGGCCAGAGCAGGTCGGCCAAGCAATGCATGGTAAGGGCTCTCCAGGTCTACTACTTCAAACCATATTGCTTCTCGGCAGAAATGATCCTTGTCCCCACAGAGAACATCTATCTTGATCTTGCTGATTGGTGAGCAGGACAGGCCAGGTATGATGCCATGGAACACAGTCTGACTAGGCATGAGCTGCTTCGTCTTGATGTTCAGCTTCTCCATGGTGTCATGGTACTGTATGTTGATGTTGCTCCCACCATCTATCAGCACGCGGGAGAAACGGACAGCTCGTCGTTCTGTCGCGAGGGTGGCGTCCAAAACCAATGCGTAAGAGCCGGGAGACGGCATCACCTCTGGGTGATCGGCCCGGCTCCGGTGACAAACCTTCCACCGATTGCATGAACTCGGGGTTGTTGGAGGCGACCGCGTTGACTTCTTGGTGCTGTCGGTGCCGGCTGCGCCGATCTTCGGGTTGGCTTGTAAAGACGACATAGGCGGCATGCTCGTCGGGGAACTCGTCTTGAACAGCCCTGACTGCTGGTCGAGCGGCCGGCTGCTGAGGGGCCGGAGGCGGTTGACCAGCAGGCGGAGGCGGCACCAGCCCTTCGCCTTTGGAGATTCGTGTGAGCCAGTGGCATTTCCGAGTCGTGTGGTTGGACGGCTTCGCGCCGCTGTGGAACTTGCAAGGGGCATCAAGGGCTTGCTCGTAGGAGAAAGCCGGCTGCCAAGCCGGCCTGCCGCCCTTCTGCTTCTTGGGCGCGGGCCGCCCTTCGGGTTGTTCGTCTTCGACTGTGGCCACCTGCCGACTGGTGTAAGGCGGCACAGGGGCCTTGCGTTTGTTGTCGTTACGATGCAGGCGTCGACCGGAGTCTCCACCGGCGTCTTGGGGTCGGAGTGAGCACCTTCCGGGCGTCTACTCGGCTCGGTCTTCATTGAAGAGTCGGCCGTGGCGTGCTTATGCCTATGACCAGCAGCTCATCGAGGGTAGTCGGCTCGTCGCAGAGGAGTCAGTGCTTGAGGAGGGTGCCTTTTCGGCATCCGGCGGTGAAGTACTCTATGGCTTGAACCTCGTGCACCCCCTCGCAGGAGTTGCGGAGCTCGGCCCAACGCGTGAGGTAGTCGCGAGTTGATTCATTGGGCCCTTGAACACACAAGGAGAGCTGTCGGGGCTTGGGAGCCCGTTTGTAGGTGCTGGTGAAGTTGCGGATGAAGGCTTCTGTGAAGTCTAGCCAGCTGTTGACGCTGTAAGGCTTGAGGCTGTTGAGCCAGGTGCGCGCCGTGCCTTGGAGCATGAGGGGGACGTACTTCACGGCAACACGCATGTTGCCGTTTGCTATGCAAACTGCGGTGGAGTAATCGATCAACCAATCATCCGGCTTCACGGAGCCATTGTACTTGGGCGTGTCTCTTGGGAGTGAGAACCCTTTGGGGAAGGGCTCGTCGCGGATGCGGGGGCCAAAGCAAGGCGGGCCGACATCGTCTTCTTCTTCTAGCGCCAGGGATCGCGCTAGGCGGTCGATCCGATGGCGGGCGTCATTCTCGCCGACTCCTTCGCGGCGGCCTAGTCGGCCGCTGAGAGTCGGATGCGTGACAGGCGGCGGGGTGGGATATCTCTCCCCACGAGGCGGAGGAGGAGGCGGGTTGCCTCGTCATTCCACGGCTCGAGTGCGCCCTTCTGTGTCGCGCTCGATGGAGATTCGAGTCCGGCTGCGGCTAGCAGCCGGCTCCTTCTTGCTTTCTTGGCGGGTGTTGCCCGCGGTCGGCGTCCGTGGCGTGCGCCGTGCTCTCGGTGTGGGGGAAGAATTTCAGCGCGGACGCCGGCTTCATGCCGCTCTGCGGCCGCGTCGATCAACTGCTGGATGCGTCTGGTCATGTAGGGGAGCTCGTCGGCCCCCAGTCCATTCAACTCGTCCACGGCCGACTGGGCGGCGCGTAGGTTCTCGAGGGGCGTGGCATAGACTGGGCGGTCTACTCCCAGCATGTCGGCGATGGCCGCGCCGCGCTTCTTGATGACGCCGACTCGGCTCGGCCCGTCGGGAGGCGGCGTGCCAAAGGCGGCACGGTCGACTTCGCGCTGGTGAGCCTCAGTGAGGCGTCTCATGGAGGCTATCTTCTGGCCCTCTGCAATGAGGGCGAGGTGGCGTGCCTCCAGTGTCTCGGCGTCTGCGTCGGCCGGAAGGGGGACGGACAAGTCGTGTAGCGCCGCTTGCAGGACGTCATGGGCGTTCTCGCCAGAGGCCACGCCGTGGCTGATGACCAGTACCTCGATGATGGCGCTACCACAGCTGTCAGCTCGAGGGAGCGAGTCGTTGAAAATTACTACGTTGGTGGGGAAAGCGTCAAGCAATGCCGTGTCGGAGTCGACAAGCATCGGGTCGGTGGAGCCAACCAACTCCAAGTCCGTAGCAGGCTCACTGGAGACGTGGAGTTGGTCGAGGAGGCTGACGAGGTGGCTCTCGGGGCAGCCTGTGCCCGCGACGGATGCGGGCTCATTGAAGATGCGGGCCTCGCCAAGAAGATCGGCGAGGCAGCTCGCCGTGCAGGCGTCGGCGACGCCTTGCAGCGCGTCGGGGCAAGCGCCATCGGGCGTGCTGGGCTGGCTATGCTCGCTGGGGAGGAAAAGGGTTCCCGTCCAGAGCAGGTCTCCGGACGACAGTGCACCTGGCCCGACGGTGGGTGCCAAATGTCGGGTGGTAGGTGCAACATATGCCAACGGGTGGCTTATCATTGTGGGAGCCAATAAGACATCGCCGGTGCCTGGAAACATGATAAGGCGAAGACATGCACGCCGGCGAATCTTACCCAGCTTCGGAGCTCTCCGGAGAGATAACACTCCTACTGCTGCTCTGCGGGGTCTTCGCATGATCACTAGATCAACAAGTAGCTACAAGAGGAAGAAGAAGGGCAAGGCTAGCTCTCTTCTCCCCTCAATGTGGTGTCTAAAACTCTAAGAGATCAACCCTTTGCATGGGTGCCCTGGGGGTTTATATAGGCCTATCCCCCAGGGGTACAATAGTACTCCGGCTGGGCGTGGGACCTAGCCGTCAGTGTCTAGGTTCGCCGGCTTCTCCGCCGGCCGCTGGGGCGCGCCGACTGGTGGGTCCCGCCGGCTGCTGGCTTCCTGGTCGACAAGCAGGTCCCATCGTTCGGGGGCCTTGTCGGGG
The DNA here is from genome assembly GCA_021605145.1 of Aegilops bicornis. Lineage (NCBI taxonomy): Eukaryota > Viridiplantae > Streptophyta > Magnoliopsida > Poales > Poaceae > Aegilops > Aegilops bicornis. The sequence continues at coordinate 415,927,506 of CM038669.1, forward strand.
GCTGGTTACTGTTGCCTCGCTCCTGATGACGAGGGCTTTGTCGAGGTAAGCATGGCTATAGTGTCGCCGCCTGGCAGGCTCTCACTGTAGCCTTACCTCGTCTTGTCTCCTTAATGAGGCGCCTCCCTCGAGGGGGGAGCAAGCCGGTTGTTGGGAGCCTGCCACATCCCAGGCCGACTGGGGGAGCCCTGGCCGCCTTCGGGCGTCTCTCTGACGGAATGGGCCCGCCGCCTGCGGGCTGTACTGACAGCTTGTCGTGGGTGACGTCATGGTCAACATAGCAATAGTGCCGCGCCGGATGGGTGATGGCCCACGAAGATCTTATCGGTGGAACCTTGATGCCAAGGATTTAGCTAATCCTGTATGCAGTTCCCTTTATCTATCGGTATGTTACTTGCCTGAGATTCGATCGTCGGTATCTCCATACCTAGTTCAATCTCGTTACCGGCAAGTCTCTTTACTCGTTCCGTAATACAAGATCCCGTGGCTAACTCATTAGTCGCATTGCTTGCAAGCTCATTGTGATGACGTATTACCGAGTGGGCCCTGAGATACCTCCCGGTCACACGGAGTGACAAATCCCAGTCTTGATCCATGCCAACTCAACAAAAACCCTCAGAGATACCTGTAGAGAACCTTTATAGTCACCCAATTACATTGCTATGTTTGGTACACACAAGGTACTCCTCCCGTGTCAGTGAGTTTCATGATCTCATGGTCGTAGGAACATACACTTGACATGCAGAAAACGATAGCAATAAACTAGATACGATCCTATGCTACATTCATAGTTTAGGTCTTGTCCATCACATCATTCTCCTAATGATGTGATCCCATCATTAAATGACAACTCATGTCTATGACTAGGAAACCATAGCCATCTTTGATCAACGAGCTAGTCTAGTAGAGGCTCACTAGGGACACGTTGTTGTCTATGTATCCACACATGCATCTGAGTTTTCGATCAATACAATTCTAGCATGGATAGTAAACGATTATCATGAAAATGGAAATATGATAATAACCAATTTATTATTGCCTCTAGGGCATATTTCCAACACGTAGACTGGAGGACACCCGTTCCCGGATGGTTCTTCACTGATGTGACAACCCCGATGAACGCTACCCGGTCCACCCACCATCCTCCACTGACACCGCTCCCGTCGCCCTATCCGCCGGTGTGGACCTCTGGCACGCTCGTTTGGGGCATCCCAATCCCGCTACACTTTGTCATATTCTTCGTAGTTTTTCTTTCACTTGTAATAAGGTCGATGACCATACTTGTCACGCTTGCCGTGGTTGCAAACACGTGCGTCTTCCCTTTAGCGAATCTACTACTATTGCTTCATATCCTTTTTAGTCGATTCATAGTGATGTTTGGACATCGCCCATTGTGAGCAACTCTGGCTATCTTTACTATCTTGTCATATCAGATGATTTTACGCATTATGTGTGGACTTTCCCTCTTAGGTAGAAATTCGATATTCTCTCAACACTTCCATCTTTTTACTCATTTGTCTCCACGCACTTTGGTCGCCCCATTCTTGCGTTTCAAATAGACAATGGGAAAGAGTTTGATAATCATGCCCTTACACTTTGCAGCAAAACGGGCCGGCGGAGCATGTACTTTGCACTCTCAATGATTGCGTTCGTATTCTTCTGTTCCACGCTAACATCCCACCTCATTTCTGGCCCGATGCTCTTGCCACGGCGTCTCTTCTTGTCAACATCCAGACATGCCGTGTTCGCTAGAACTATGTGCCACATCAGTTGCTCTGATACCATGTGGATTGTGTATATTTTTATTGATCGTATGTCGTAGCATATATAGAGTACATGAGCAGAAATATCTCGACCGTATCCGCTATACATGGAAAGGATCGGGAGATATCCATAGACTAGGAAATAATAAAATGAGATCCTTGCTGCATAATGTACATGCGATCATGATCATCTCAACAACCTTATCTCCATCTCCACTACTTATAAAAGAGCAAACTTGTTGGGATACATTTTATCTTGCGCGTTCAAGTGCCTCTGGTCGATGACCCACATCATTCCAATGTTGAGCACAACTCAACTCAATTCAAGTCTCGTGCGTTCAAGTGCCTCCGGCCAACGACCCAGATCATTCCAATGTTGAGCATAACTCAACTCAATTCAAGTCTCACACCATCCAGCTTCTCCCATTACAAAGGAAATAATATCACATCATTTATCTCCTCCCATACAAACACGCATTAGAATGGAAAGGAAAAAATCACACAGTCCAACTCCTCCCATAATAACACACCACGTTACAAAAGAAAAAAACTACAACATTTATCTCCTCTGAAGCACTTTACAAATCTCCACTACTTATAAAAAAGCAAACTTGTTGGATACCTTTTATCTCACGCGTTCAAGTGCCTCCGGCCAACGACCCAGATCATTCCAATGTTGAGCACAACTCAACTCAATTCAAGTCTCACACCATCCATCTTCTCCCATTACAAAGGAAATAATATCACATCATTTATCTCCTCCCATACAAACGCGCGTTAGAAAGGGAAAAAATCACACAATCCAACTCCTCCCATAATAACACACCACGTTACAAAGGAAAAAAAACTACAACATTTATCTCCTCTAACGCACTTTACGAAGGAAAGAAAAATACTAACACACTTTAGAGCAACTCCAACTGGGTGACCCATTTCGTCCGCCCACGTCCGTTTAGATCGCCGCGAACAAAAACGATGGCCCAACACACCGACACATTCCTAAAACCCACCCGCTTTGCATCCACGTGGATCCATTTCCGGCGCAAATTTGCGCCTGAATTGTGTCGGCACGGAAGCGAACGGACACGCCACGCGTCCCCTCGGTGTCCGCCGCGGCCCCACATGGCGGCCGGCCAACGACCACACGCGGTCATATTAATAGCGGCCACCAACACTGGGCCCGCTTGCCGTGTGGAAGCATCCTTTTTTAATCCATGCGTGCGGGGGGCCGGCCTCATCCACTTCCATTTTTGTCCACATCTGGCCCCCCACCACCCCCTCGTGCTTCCTTGCCGGCAACAACCGAAACACTAGATATGGGGTTCTTTAGTGGCAGTGGCTCCGACAAGAGCAAGGGGAACTTCACCCCCGGCACTTCCTCCTCCCACGCTCCTCCTCCTCCCCCGCCGCCGATGCTTTCCCGGCCCGTGCGACAGCATCTACACATCCCGGTGCACCAAGAGCAGTGGCACTGGGAGTTCAGGCAGCCGCTGCCGTACCGGGACGCCACGCTGCTGCAGCACTGGCATCTCGATTCGCAGCGGATCTCGGTGCTAGCGGTGCAGCGGTCACAGCAGGCGCTTGCCGAGGAGGTGCGTAGGCGCCGGGCGCAACTCACATTGGAGCAGCGGCGCATGCCCAAGTACGCGGCAGACTCTCCCCATTGGGAGGTCTGGCTTGCCCTCAAACACGAGGAGCAAAGGTGGATCGGCGTGCAGCACCACCACGTCTCTCCCAGTCCGCAAGCCGGAGGAGGAGGAGGACGAGGCTGCCTACCAGGCGGCGTTGGCAGCGGCCTTGGCCACATCCATCAAGGAGGAGCGGCTGAAGGCGGAAGTGGAGGAGGCGGACTACTAGGCGAGGCTGGCGGAGGCCATGGCACTCTCTGCCGCCGGCGACTGCTTGGTGCCACCGTCGCTTACCCCCACGACACCTGTGCCCAAGCCGGCCGAGCGGTACGTGTGGACCGGACAGCTGCGGGAGTGGATCGGCCCCCCTGTTTGGCTCGGCGCAACACTGGCGCAGGAGGCTATGTACCTAGAGCACTGGAGGCAGCGTAGGCTGGCGGAGGAGTGCATCAACAACGAGCGGCGCATGCAGAGGGAGTGGGAGGAGGATGAGGAGCGCGCCCGCGTCATCGCATTGCCGCCGCCATAGTAGACGCCAAAGGAAGCATCCCTGGCGGCCTATCAAGCCGCCTTCGACTGGGCTGCGCCGCCTCCCGTCTTCATCGACCTCACGACGGTGATGGCGATGGCAAGGGCAAGGCGGACGTCTAGGGCAGCGTGCTCGCGCGGACTTTTTATAATGTTTTAAATGTTTAATTATGTTTTAAGTGGACTTTGACCGGTGGTTGACCGACCACTTATGTTTAATTAAGTTTCTATTATGTTCATCTGTGTCACATGCTTATCATTTCTGTTTTATTTGCCACACGCAAATTTGGGTCGGCCTCCCGTTGAGCGCACCAACCGACCCATATGAAAAAGCAGACGCGCCTGTCTACCTGGCCAACCCAAAAGGATAGAAAATGGACAAACCGCGCACCCGTTTGGGTCGTCCGATTGGAGTTGCTCTTACAAAGGAAGTAAAAAAACTCAGCGCCCATCCCTTTTTGGTACAAGTCAGCTAAAATAGCTTCTACTCTCGACACACTTCGGGACGGTGCCATCGCTACCTCCCCGCCTGGCAATGCAACTAGGGTCCTTCGTCTGCACATGCGGCCACCTATCCCGCTGGTTGCTCCCAACGAGTGACAACCATTCCCATGTAAGAAATTCTTTCACTTGATCATTCCCATGTAAGAAATTCTTTCACTTGATCTCATGTGTGTCCTACACCAATGCCACTAGTCAAGCTATTTGACTGGCTACTAAAATTCAGTACTAAAAAGGTCTAAGGAAGTTTACAGCTTTTGTTTAATAATAGTATTTAACTGATAGGAGGAAAACATGAGAATATCTTAAAGTTCAAAATCAGTTGTCTAGGAAAATGTTGAATTCCACCTTAGCTATGTAATTACTTGAATAAGATTGATAGATCTCCAGTACCTCATCACCGTCTGCACGATATGCCTTTAAGAAGTCTTCACATACAGGAGCACTAGGCCCTGTTTGTTTGTGCTTTTGCTTTTGTTTTTGCAGGTTTTTCACTTTGCCCAAAAAGCCACAGAAGCTCCTAAATAGGTGCTTTTGGAGCTTTTATGGCTCTTGGAGCTCAATATTGTTTATATTGAGATCCAAAAGCCATAAAAGCTATTTTGAAATAGAGACATGCCATATTAAGAAACATATATTCGACCAGAAAAAACTTGGAGAAAAATTGTACAAATGATGCACTGGGGGTGAAATTATCCACCTCTCAGAAAATAGAACAATCTTGCATGCTATTTTAGCCACCGTTGATTGTTCTGCGCACCGTATTATCTTAACAAAGTATTTTGGTTCAGATGATGAACAATACATTGTTAGTTCAAGGTTAGCTTCACAAAGCTTCACGAACACATCAAGATCGAAACAAAGAGCAAGCAACAGTGAACGAATATTGGTTATTACCACAATAAGATCGAAACAAAGAGTTCCAATGGAATGTAAAATTTCTCATATATTAGACCCAATAATACTGACTTACCATTTGCAGAGACCTTTGCATTCCAAGACAAAAGCCTCCCCGAAATGAATGCATCCACGCTCTATATTATTTGTTGTTAATTCTGCTCAGGCATATATAAATGTGGTCGGAAAACATAAAAATTCAAATAGATGTTTAAGTATAATTTAGTACGTAACATTGCTAGGTATCAACCGATAAAATCTAAGCCAAAGCCACTAATAAAATCCCTTGTCAAATGAGGACACTAGATAACAGAGATATGTTTGCCCTATGTTGCCAGGAACCTCAGAATGAAAAAGGATCGTAATACAAGAATTACGAACATCATAACTATCACATGGACATAGATAATAGGTTGCACCTACAGATATGGGCATTTACAATTCCACTGTTGTAGTGTAGATCTAAAGCACCTTCACAAAGTATTAAGCAAACCAATACAATCCTACATACCAATACGTAAACATGGCTGATGCAGGGTAAACTTGAACAAGAAAATAAAATGTAGGATTGCTAGCACCAAACTGAACAAAATAATCTGCACAAGAGTTAGTCTAATCCATAGTATCTTGTTAATGTGTATTGGTCACTATCTACCTTGTGTTGGAATTGATTTACGGTTCAGACAAACCGTGAGAGAAAAGGGGGAGCCTTTTGACCCCAGGTGTGCAATGATCAGCAGCACACCACACATCCACACGTTTGGTTTTGGTCCCATGTACCCAGCACACACATATATATATGGAAAAGGTGGTTTTCATTATGGATAACAGTATATGGATCTAAACCACCTAACTGTCGACCCTGAATATGTGTTGAGGTACGTGAAGGCCATCTCCACCATCGGCCACCCCAGGGCTGTGCATGCAGCAACCCTGCTGCCTTCCACGTCACCGTGTTGCTTCTTCCCCAACCATCTCCTCTCTACTGGAGATGCTAAGGTGCAGCCGTGGGCTAGACCGGGGCTGCGTCAAGCAGGCGTGAGATATCGCCAAGTACCTGTAAGTTCGTAGCTTCCGCATAACGTTGTTGATCTAGTCCAAGATTAGGTCCTTACGTTGATTAGCCTAAAGGCTAATTTCTCTAACACCTTGCAGATCTCACATCCAACAAAATAACCGTCTTTAACGATGGAGGAACGTTCCCCGCTTAAAGACCTAACAAACACTCCTCCCAGTGGGCAGAGTGTAAATGTAGGTTTACGGGTAAAGGCCAAACTAAGACCTAAGAAAATACTATATCAAGATGAAAGCACAAGTGCTCCTTGGGTGATTTGATAATTGATGTCAACATATCTCTTATTGGACTAATATTACTATCTAGTATATTTCAGATAAGTTCAACATTGGAGTGGCAGAACAAGAGGATGTGGAACCCTTCAAGATGCTAAGGGCAAACATTGGCAAAAGCTCAAGACTCTGCATTTTCATTTTAGTGATCCAAGATCACATTGAGTCCATAGGAAAAGCCAATACTATTAAGAGGGGATGAGGTGTTGTTTAATGGCTTGCTTGCTCAAAGTGATTAGTGATATGTTCCAAAGCCCTCAACCATTTTCTTATTTCCACATATGTCCAAAACCTAAAGTCAAACTCGGCCCTACTGATTTGATCTATCTGGTGCTACCGAGTTCACTTGACATAGCCACTGCCAAAAACCCTAATCAGTTCGATCTCACCGATGGGATCTCGGTCTCACCGAGATGGCCCTGCAAACTCTTTGTTACCTATTGTAGTTATTTCGGTCTCACCGAGATACGAAGTCGGTCCCACCGAGTTTGCTTGACCAAGTCTCTATTTGCTTATTGCTGAAACCGGTCTCACCGAGTTCATGCAATTAGTCTCACCGAGATGAGGTTTTGCCCTAACCCTAGCACATCGTTGTCACTGAGTTGACCTTGTCGGTCCCATCAAAAACTCTAATGTTCACATTCTAAACCATATCGGTCTGACCGAGTTTCACTATTCGGTCCCATCGAGTTTGGTAAATTGTGTGTAATGGCTAGATTTTGTGTGGAGGCTATATATACCCCTCCACCCCCTTCTCCATTTGTGAGAGAGCCATCAGAATGTGCCTACACTTCCACTACTCATTTTTTGAGAGAGAACCACCTACTCATGTGTTGAGACCAAGACATTCCAATCCAACCACAAGAATCTTGATCTCTAGCCTTCCCCAAGTTGCTTTCCACTCAAATCATCTTTCCACCATATCCAAATCTGTGAGAGAGAGTTCAGTGTTGGGGAGACTGTATTTGAAGCACAAGAGTAAGGAGTTCATCATCAACACCCATCTATTACCTTTTGGAGAGTGGTGTCTCCAAAATTGGTTAGGTGTCACTTGGGAGCCTCCGTCAAGATTGTGGAGTTGAACCAAGGAGTTTGTAAGGGCAAGGGGATCGCCTACTTCGTGAAGATATACCCAAGTGAGGCAAGTCCTTCATGGGCGATGGCCTTGGTGGGATAGACAATGTTGCTTCTTCGTGGACCCTTCGTGGGTGGAGCCCTTCGTGGACTCGCGCAACCGTTCCCTTCGTGGATTGAAGTATCCACCAACGTGGATGTACGATAGCACCACCTATCGGAACCACGCCAAAAATCACAATGTCTCCAATTGCGTTTGCACACTCCAATCCCATCCCTTTACTTTATTGCAAGTTGCATGCTTTACTTTCCGCTGCTCATATACTCTTGCCATGCTTGCTTAAATTGTATTTTGAATGCTTGAAATTGTGCTAATCTCCAACCTTAACTTGAAAAACTTAAAAACTGCTACCTGTACTTGTTGAGGGTCTAATCACCCTCCTCTAGACACCTCTTCTCGATCAATTCAATTGGTATCAGAGCTTTGGTATCCATTGCTTTGGTTTAATCACCATTGGAGGAAGATGGATGAGTCTACTATGGGGAATTTTAGACATAGAGTGCCCATACTTGATGGAGAGTTCTTTAATGCTTGGAAAAATGAGATGCTTGAGATTTTCAATGAATATCACTTGAACAAGTACATTACTACCCCTTGTGCGCCCCTTGTTGACCCCTTGCATCCTACCCCTGATGAGTTTCTTGACATGATTCGCAATCTTAGAACTGTTAATCTTATCACTAGAGGTTTGCCTAGAAATTTGATAGCATGCTTGCCTACTCTTGATTGTGCTTACACCATATGGAGATTTCTTGAGGAACGCTTTCCAAACTATTCCTTGAAAAACTTAGATGAGATGCTTCACAAGTCTATTACTTTGAATAAGATGAGTCCTAATGATCCTAAGTTTGGTGATTGTCTATTTGAGCTTCGTGACCTTATGTGTGCCAAAGGAGATGTTGGAATCATTAGCAACATCATTTCCGAACTCATTAGAATTCATAAAGATGAACATTGTCATGATCATAAATCTAATGAATCACTCTCTCTAGGAAATGATCAATCACAAGACGATGTTGAACATGGATACTATGATGAGGATGATGATAGTGACTTTGATCTCGATGAGTCTATGAGACACTTTGATCTTATGGCTAATCTTCGCGGCTACATGGCTAGAGGAAAGGAATGGGTTCTTGATAGTGGATGTACCGATCACATGACCGGAGACAATGATATGTTTCGTGAGCTTGCTGAAAACGACGACCCTCAAAAGTATGTCACTTTTGGTGATAACTCAAAGGGTAAGGTGGTTGGCCTCGGTAAGGTGGCCATCTCACATGACAGCTCCATACAAAATGTCATGCTCGTTGAATCTCTTGGCTATAATTTTTTTTCTGTACCTAGACTAGCCGATTTTGGTTTCAATGTCCTATTTACTGAAGTAGATTGCCAAGTGTTTCGAAGAGATAATCATAAAATGGTATTTACCGGCATACCTAGAGGTGATCTATACATTGTTGATTTCACTAAAAAGGCTCAACCTAGAACTTGCTTAATTGCTAAATCTTCTAAAGGTTGGTTGTGGCATAGAAGGTTAGGTCATGTGGGCATGCGAAATCTTGACAAGCTTATTAAAGGTGATCATATCCTTGGTGTTAAAGATGTTATATTTGACAAGGATAGACTTTGTAGTTCTTGCCAAGCAGGAAAACAAGTTGGAGGAAGTCATCCCGCGAAGAACATCATGACGACGAGAAGACCACTCGAGCTACTTCACATGGATCTCTTCGGTCCCAACGCCTATAAGAGTCTCGGTGGTAACTCATTCGGATTGGTCATTGTTGATGATTTTTCAAGATTTACGCGGGTGTTCTTTCTTGATGATAAATTGCAGGTCCAAAAGATCTTCAAGAACTTCGCTAGGAAGGCCCAAAATCAATTTTAAGTGAAGATCAAAAAGGTTCGTAGCAACAACGGTTTGGGGTTCAAGAACGCCAATGTGGAACCTTTCTTGACAAAGAAGGGATTTCACATGAGTTCTCGGCTACGTATACGCCTCAACAAAATGAGTTGTTGAGAGGAAGAACTGGACGCTCATCGAAATGGCGAGAACGATGCTTGATGAGTACAATACACCAAAACACTTTTGGGCGAAAGCGGTTGAGACAACTTGCCATGCAACAAATTGTCAATATCTTCACAAGCTACTTGGCAAGACGGCATACGAGCTTCTCACCGATAAAAAACCCCAAGTTGGATACTTTCGGGTATTCATCTCAAAGTGTTACATTCTTGATAAGCATCGTCATTCAAAATTTGCTCCTAAATCTCATGAAGGCTTCCTACTCGGTTATGGCTCAAACTCTCACACATACCGTGTCTACAACAATTTCACCTGAAAGGTTGAAGATACGGTAGATGTGAAGTTTGATGAATCTAAAGGCTCGCAAGTAGAGCAATTGCCAATTGATGTAGGTGACAAAGATCCTTCAGAAGCAATACAAGACTTGTCTACTGGCAATATTCGCCCGATGGAGGTGAAGGTGAGTACCTCATCTGTCCAAGTGTAAGCCTCAACTTCATGCCAAGGTGATCCACAAGTTGACTTGGAGGCATCCACAAGTGGAATGCTCAAGATGATGGTAACGAGGATGTACAACAAGATGAACCTCATCGACCTCCTACGCCAACGACAACAAAGAAAGACAAGAAGAATAACAAGACAATGAAGAGGATGTTCCACCCCGACCCAAACAAAAGCTCTCACGAGTTCAAGCAAGAGTCTCAAGAGATCATCCCGTCGAACAAATCTTTGATGATATTCAAACCGGGAGAATTACTCGCTCTAAAACTCATTTTGCTAACTTTTGTGAACATTACTCATTCATTTATAGTATTGAACCTATCAAGGTTGAAGATGCTCTTGATGATCCGGATTGGATGAACGCCATGCATGAAGAGCTACACAATTTCAGGAGGAACCAAGTGTGGACATTGGTTGAAAAGCCGGACAACAATCAAAACATCATTGGAACCAAATGGGTGTTTCGGAACAAGCAAGATGAAGATGGACAAGTTGTATGAAACAAGGCTCGTCTCGTCGCTCAAGGCTACACTCAAGTTGAAGGTATGGACTATGGTGAGACATATGCCCCCATTGCAAGACTTGAATCCATTCGCATCTTACTTGCTTATGCCAATCATCATGATATCACTTTATATCAAATGGACATTAAAAGTGCCTTTATTAATGGTGAAATTGAGGAGGAAGTTTATGTTAAAGAACCTCCCGGCTTTGTTAATCCTAAGAAATCCGATCATGTTTACAAACTTCACAAAGCTCTTTATGGTCTTAAACAAGCTCCTAGAGCATGGTATAAATGCTTGACTAAGTTCCTTATTGAAAAGGGCTTTGAGATTGGAAAAAATGACTCTACACTTTTTACTAAAAGGGTTAATGGTGAATTATTTGTGTGCCAAATTTATGTGGATGATATCATTTTGGTTCGACTAACCCTCATTTTAGTGAAAAGTTTGGAAGGCTAATGTCGGAGAAGTTTGAGATGTCTATGATGAGTGAACTCAAGTTCTTTCCTGGTGTGCAAATCAAGCAAACTAAGGAGGGTACCTTTGTCTCTCAAACAAAGTAAACCAAGGACTTATTCAAGAAGTTCAACATGCAAGAATGCAAAGGTATGACTACACCCATGCCTACTAGTGGACATCTTGACTTGACAAAGGATGGCGAACCAGTTGACCAAAAGGTTTACCACTCTATGATTGGTTAATTGTTATATCTATGTGCCTCCCGTCCCGATATTATTCTAAGTGTGTGCATGTGTGCACTATATCAAGCGGCCCTCAAAGAATGTCATCTTAAGGCTGTGAAAAGGATAGTGAGATACTTAATTCACACACCAAACTTTGGCATTTGGTATCCTAAGAGGTCTTCTTTTGATCTTGTTGGCTACTCCGATTTGGACTATGCCGGTGACAAGGTTGATACAAAGTCCACTTGGGTACTTGTCAATTTCTTGGTAGATCTCTTGTGTCTTGGTCCTCCAAGAAACAAAACTCGATATCCTTATCCACCGCTGAAGCATAATACATTGCCGTCGGTTCATGTTATGCTCAATTACTTTGGATGACCCAAACTCTTAAAGATTATGGGATCTATGTGAAACATGTTCCATTGCTTTGTGACAATGAAAGTGCTATTAATATTGCTCATAATCCCGTGCAACATTCTCGAACTAAGCATATTGAAGTACGTCATCATTTCATTCGAGAGCATGTTGCTAAGGGAGATATCAATCTTAAACATGTTCGTACCGATAAGAAATTGGCGGATATATTCACCAAACCGCTTGATGAGAAAGTATTTTGCCGTTTGAGAGGTGAATTGAACATCATTGATGCCTCAAACTTGGAGTAGTAACTCCATTTAGATGCATGCAAGGCATGAGCCATTACATGACTAATACTTGATATTTCTCTTATGATGATGATCATATGTCTTGGATCTATACTTGTACCCTTGCATGTTATCTAACCCTTGTAGCTACTTGGATAAGCCCAATTCTATGAGATTGCAACTCACTCACACCCTAAGCAATCTCTACATCGCCAAGTCTCTAGAATATGGTGGTTGAAGACAAGGAAGCATGGATCCTTTCAATATATCCTTGACAATTTCTATATATCAAATTTCATTTGGAATCATACTTCATGATTGTCATTTTGGATACACAAGTGCTCTTCCTTGCAAAGCTAACCCATGTAGGAAGATGAACTCAAATTACAAGTAGTGCTCCCAACTCTTGATGAACTACATTAACCTTGAGCATCCTACACAAGTTCAACTACACGATCAATATCAACACCGCCACCAAGGTATGTCATTCCATCTTAGAGAAGCTTTACCCCAAGACATGGGTCAAAGCAGCTCAACAAGATGTGAATACATCAAAATGCCTAAACGAAAAATGGCAACCCCATTTTGAGCTTAAACGATGAGTATGACCTATGATCAAGTGCCTTCACTTGAATCCCAAGTCAATATACTCAAAAATAGGTGACTTTGTCGCCGACCAATTCTAGATAAAGTTCTCTAGTGTTTCTCCGTGTTCTTGCATTTGTCTCTTGCATGTTTGTTTCCCCTTTAAAAAATTCATCTAGATTTGTTTTCTTTTATTTTCTGCATTCCCTGCATTTAATTCATTCCAAATCCGTTAGTTAATTCCCTGCAAATCTTTGTGAGATCCTTTTTGCCTAGTGAGCTGAGATGACAAATTTTTCTCTGTGTTGAACTCAGCCTCACCGATCTTTTCTCATCGGCTAGACCGAAACAACTCGGTGTCACCAAAGAAAAAGACTCGGTGTTATTGATTTCACAACTAAGCAAATTTTTTCCATTTGCATCCTGCATTTCTGATCCAGCTCCACTCGATGATTCTTATCCTCTACCTGCATCACATTCTACATGTTGCTTTATCATGTGACTCAAGGACCAAACCTATTTGACTCATACTCCAGAAGATCGCTTCTTGGAAATTGATGCCAAAGGGGGAGAGACAGATCACATCAAAGCTAAATCACATCAAAGGGAGAGAGAGACCCTATGGGAGAGAAAGATTTCTTAGTCTTCCCAGATGCTTGGTATTCAAAGAGGAGAGAAAAGCCACATGTCTTTAAGAGGGGAAGACATGTTAGTAGATGATTCTTTGTGTCTTTTGCTCTGTTTTTCTTTGCTCTGATTTTCTATTACCCTATCTTCTCCCATTATCAAATATCAGATTCAGGGGGAGAAAGACATCTAAGGGAAGATAATGTCTGGAATTCATTGCATATCTTTATCTTGGGGACATGTCAATATCGAAATAAAGTACTAAGTACTCACTCTCTACATGTCATCCCAGTCTTGGTACTCTTGTGGTTTCTCGTTCTTGCTCTGTTTAGTAGATGTTCCTGTGTTATCTAACCCTGTTTACTCAGGTTCATCTCTTCCAAAGTCAGCTCAAGACCACAAGGTAAGTATATGCATCACACTCATGTGCATGAGGATCTTTTGCTGATGTACATATTGTTTGCAAGAAGGACTCATGAACATGTAGGTACATTTTCTGCATTTTACATCATTTTCTCTGATGCATATAGCCAAGATACATGTAACTCATTGCTTGCTCTGACATGTTTATGCATTTACACACTTTTATAATCTATCTTCACATGATTGCATACATATAGGGGGAGCCAATGCATGTTGCATCTTCTTCCAAAGCTTTACTTGTTATACTTCATATCTTTATCTAAAGCTTTGATGTGTGTTTTCATCAATTACCAAAAAGGGGGAGATTGAAAGCACAAGTGCTCCCTGGGTGATTTTGATAATTGATGTTAACATATCTCTTGTTGGACTAATATTTCTATATAGTATATTTCAGATAAGTTCAACATTGGAGTGGCAGAACAAGAGGATGTGGAACCCCTTCAAGATGCTAAGGACAAACATTGGCAGAAGCTCAAGACTCTGCATTTTCATTTTAGTGATCCAAGATCACATTGAGTCCATAGGAAAAGCCAATACTATTAAAAGGGTATGAGGTGTTTCTTAATGGCTTGCTTGCTAAGTGCTTAGTGATAAGTTCCAAAGCCCTCAACCACTTTCTTATTTCCACATATGCCCCAAAACTAAAGTCAAACTCGGCCCTACCGATTTGATCTATCCGGCGCCACTGAGTTCACTTGACATAGCCACTGCCAGAAACCCTAATCAGTTCGTTCTTATCAATGGGATCTCGGTCTCACCGAGATGGCCCTGCAAACTCTCTGTTACCTATTGCAGTTATTTCGGTCTCACCGAGATACGCAGTCGGTCCCACCGAGTTTGCTTGACCAAGTCTCTGTTTGCTTATTGCTGAAATCGGTCTCACCAAGATGAGGTTTTGCCCTAACCCTAGCACATTGGTCTCACCGAGTTGACCTTGTCGGTCTCACCGAAAACTCTAACGTTCACATTCTGAACCATATCGGTCTGACCGAGTTTCACTATTCGGTCCCACCGAGTTTGGTAAATTATGTGTAACGACTAGATTTTGTGTGGAGGTTATATATACCCCTCCACCCCCTTCTCCATTTGTGAGAGAGCCAGCAGAACATTCCTACACTTCCACTACTCATTTTCTGAGAGAGAACCACCTACTCATGTGTTGAGACCAAGACATTCCAATCCAACCATAGGAATCTTGATCTCTAGCCTTCCCCAAGTTGCTTTCCACTCAAATCATCTTTCCACCATATCCAAATCTGTGTGAGAGAGAGTTGAGTGTTGGGGAGACTATCATTTGAAGCACAAGAGCAAGGAGTTCATCATCAACACACCATCTATTACCTTTTGGAGAGTGTTTTCTCCTAGATTGGTTAGGTGTCACTTGGGAGCCTCCATCAAGATTGTGGAGTTGAACCAAGGAGTTTCTAAGGGCAAGGAGATCACCTACTTCGTGAAGATATACCCAAGTGAGGCAAGTCCTTCGTGGGCGATGGCCATGGTGGGATAGACAAGGTTGCTTCTTCGTGGACCCTTCGTGGGTGGAGCCCTCCATGGACTCGCGCAACCGTTACCCTTCATGGGTTGAAGTGTCCACCAACGTGGATGTACGATAGCACCACTTATCGGAACCACGCCAAAAATCTCTGTATCTCCAATTGCGTTTGCACACTCCAATCCCATCCCTTTACTTTCTTGCAAGTTGCGTGCTTTACTTTCCACTGCTCATATACTCTTGCCATGCTTACTTGAGTTGTATCGTGAATGCTTGAAATTGTGCTAATCTCCAACCTTAACTTGAAAAACTTAAAAAACTGCTACCTTTACTTGTTGAGGGTCTAATCACCCCCCTCTAGACACCTCTTCTCGATCCTTTCACAAGACCACCAATTAAAACATGTTTAAGATAGGCAAAGTGTAAGGTGAGAAGAATATCATTGATAATACAAACAAAAATATTTATGTGCACATCTAAGGTGAGAAGAATATCACTCTAAGTTAATATAAAAAAAAGATTGATGTGCACATACAAATGATATGAAGCTAACGCAACTAACCTTTTTCCACTTTCCAACCAGATTACGGATTGTGGGTTCAATAAGCACCCACCGTCCAGGATATTCGATCAACCTGTATTTATCTTAGGCATACTGTCACAAGGGGTGTCCTAGGGCAGGCTTGGAATACACAAACCAGATAAAACATAGAATAATGTGCAAGCTTCAAATAATATTTTAAACTATGCAATTTTTTTTACAAAAGCAAGGCATTGACAAGGTGAATAAAGGATTCTTTTGATTGTAGCCTCAAGTATTTTAAGGGATATTAGAAACCCCACTCATAAAATTTGTTGCAATGAAGCTAAGAAGCTAAGAATACTAGGTGATAATGAAAGTTCCGATAATGAAAACGTTCGAGCCTTAGTATGCAGCGGCAATGTTTGCACAATACACCGTATTTCATCAAGAAATGTGTGATTGGGAAACTCACATTCAACTTAAAAATGATTTGGTTAAGCATATGTAGACTCACATAGGAAACCAATAAATGTATTTGCTCCTTTTCTTTCATTGTATTTGCTACAATTTCAAATTCATTCAATTGTAAACTATGAGACATTTATTGTGTTGTAAAAACTATGTGACTTATTTTTCAAAATTATGTCCAATGTTTATTTTTATTTGTTTAGTTGATTTATATGTATAGAATGTCAAATAGAGAAAATTTTCCAAAAACAACCGGCGAGGCAGACCAAATGGGATGGCCTGTTGGGCGCACTACCTAGAAATGCATGGACACAGGCGAACGCTGCCCCTACAACTGACCCAAACAGAGAAAAGGCAAACAAATTTCGTGTCCGTTTGTGTTGGCGTGTTGTAGTTGGCCTAAGTGTGGGGCACTAGGACTTCTTCGATACTGGTGTGCGCGTGGGGATTTTTTTCGTACAGTCGTCAGGCATGTTGGCTTCAAGACAAAGTTACGGTCATTGTTTACTGATAATTCATACTCATGTGTGTACACTTTGCACATGATTTTTTGTAACAATGTTGTATGATGCATATGTAGAATGGTTTTGGACTAAGGAAGCGTTTTTTGGTACTACATATTTTGAAGTATGAAAGGAAAGAAGTTTTAAACAATATATCAGCCATGGAACGAAACATTATATATCGCATAAATAGGTGGACCTTCAAGAGAGAACCATTATCATCAACAAATAAATAGTAGATAATGTTGCTTATTTGTTGTTTTAAAAGTATTTTTGCAACTAATTATAATACATTAATGTTCGCAAATTTTATGTGAAGACATGCGTGTATCATGTGTGACGGTGTCCTGGGCTAGGGGGTACTAACCTAGTCGGCCCATAGTTCTCGGGCTGGGCCAGTGGGCCCTCATTCTCATTAAGAAGGACTCTAGAAGCTACGCGCCTGGGCGTGATCAAGATTGCGCCTGCCGAAGACTTGACATATACTCCAAGACATCTCCTACCGCCTCCATGCGATCTCCCTGGATACCGACCATGTAACCCTAGATGCACTACCTGGCGTGTATATAAGCGAAGGGATTTAGCCTGTAGCAAGGACAGAATCACAATACGTTCACCTAGCCCTAGAGTTAGACCACAACTTACGATCTCGAGGTAGATCAAGCTTGTACTCGATACATCTCCATTAATATAAACAAGAGCAAGACATAGGGTTTTACCTCCATCAAAAGGGCCCAAACCTGGGTAAACATCATCTCCTTTGTTCCTGTTACCACCGATTCGAGATTTATAGCTCGGGATCCCCTACCCCGAGGTCTACCTGATTTCACACTGACACTGGTGCTTTCATTGAGAGTTCCGTTGTGCAATCAACAGAGGGATCGATGGCTCATCTGCAGATCAACTGTGGCACCGGCTACGGGAACGTACACGTCCCCGACCAACTTTTCGTGTTCGGTAGCATGATCTTTTGTGCCGACTCGGTAGGCCATCTGGCTTCCGTCGAGAACTATGCCCCGGATCAGATCGTGACTTTCTAAGGCTTGGAATACACCGTGGACTACCGTGGCGAGCTTGTTATATCAGGCTGGACGCCCTGCCGAGTTGAGGGTCTATCAGACATCGGAGGCTCGACTCCAAAACAGATCTCCTTCGAGGACATCAGACCAGGCTTCCTGGCACCTCCGGAGGAACCAAACATGACAACCCCAGGCGATCTCACCTCGACACCATGCCCTGGTGCTAGTCCGCCACCCATCTCGGAAACTATGTCGGATTTAGAACCAACCCTTGTGCCGGATCTGGAGTTGATTTCGGATCCTCACCATGCTGAAGACATGCCGGGCTATACGCCAGGGATACTTCGAGTTAGCCCCGCCTACAACCAGGCCATGAACCCCGAGGAGTTATCTCAGCTGCATGAGATGCTCAACCGCATCCAGAGCTTATCAATCTCGGATGGCAAGACCTAGGTTTATGAAAAGATCTAGCTTAAAGCTGACAATCGGGAAATTTACGTCCCACCCATCACCCACCTAGTCACCACAGATGATTTAACCGACGTGCTAGACTGAGGCCACGGACATGGATGAAAATGTTGACGACCCTACAGAAAACACTTCGTTGTTGATAAACACCGGCAAGTGGACCACAACATCTACTTACGATGTATACATGGTCAACACCCCTAGAAACCCGTCAAGACATCAATGCAGACGCGGATGAGAAACCAACGGGGACCTTAGTAGGAACAACGCCACCACCAATAATGGTGGCACGATAGCCGAGGAGGCTAACGACCCAGGGGAGGATCTTCAAGCTTCCCCAGAGCGACGTGCTAGCCTCGAAGTAATCCTCGAGGACCTGGACCCTGGCGACCTCTTTGAAGGGCCCGACGACAATTATATGCCTGAATCCGAGGAAGATGAGAGCCTCGGTACCGAGGACTTCATAGTCCCCAAAGACCCTGTCAAGCAAGAACGCTTCCGACGACACCTCGTCGCCACCGCCCGAAGCATGAAATGGAAGCAACAACAGCTGCAGGCCAACGAAGATGCACCGAGTGGCAAGTGGGTGGAAATACTCTCAACCAAGCAAGATCTCGAAGAACGGCAACATAGTTCACCTAAATCTTATCCATGCAGGCATTTGCTGCCTGAGTTTGATGAATAATTGACCGATGATGTGCCTTTCATGCATGGCCGGGCCGATCAACACGACCGACCCCCCTAGAGTGCTTGATATGCTAGTACGGGAAAGTTTCCACACTAAACCAGCGCCATGCCATCACGGCAGGGACCCTTTCGACTACTTGGATCCTCACGATGTCCGAAGTAGGATAGAGGCAAACTGGGCGCTGCTGCATTCCATTTACGGATCAATAAGATATCAACCCACTGGACCTGACGGCTATGAGGCCTGGTTGGACAGGAACGACTAAGCTCACGACCACGCTTACGCACGGATTTCTCCCGATGTCCGGCGCGACATTGCACGCACCCGAGGTCCCGCTCACCCGATCTATTTTACGGATAGGGTAATGGAACATCAATTCCCAGACGGGTTGATACGTCTCCAACGTATCTATAATTTTTTATTATTCCGTGCTATTATATTATCTGTTTTGGATGTTTTATATGCATTAATATGCTATTTTATATTATCTTTGGGGCTAACCTATTAACCTAGAGAGAGTGCCAGTTTATGGTTTTTCCTTGTTTTCGAGCTTCATAGAAAAGGAATACTAAACAGAGTCCAAATGGAATAAAACTTCATGATGTTTTTCTTGGACCAGAAGACACCCAGGAGACTTGGAGTGCAAGTCTGAAGAGCCACGAGGCGGCGGCAAGGGTGGAGGGCACGTCCTAGGGGATGGGCGTGCCCCCTACCTTGTGGGCCCCTCGGTGACCTCCTGACCTAGATCTTCCTCCTGTATATTCACATATATTCCAAAACCACCAGAAGCATCCATGGAAACACTTTTCCACCGCTGCAACCTTCTGTTCCCGTGAGATCCCATCTTGGGGCCTTTTCCGGCATCCTTCCGGAGGGGGATTCGATCAGGGTGGGCATCTACATCAACTCTATTACCCTTCCGATGAAGCGTGAGTAGTTTACCATAGACCTACAGGTCCATAGCTAGTAGCTAGATGGCTTCTTCTCTCTCTTTGATTCTCAATAACATGTTCTCCTCGATGCACCTGGAGATCTATCCGATGTAATCTTCTTCTGCGGTGTGTTTGTCGAGATCCGATGAATTGTGGATTTATGATCAGCTTATCTATGAATATTATTTGAATCTTCTCTGAATTCTTATATGCATGATTTGGTATCTTTGTATTTATCTTCGAATTATCGGTTGGGTTTGGCCAACTAGATTGGTTTTTCTTGCAATGGGAGAGGTGCTTAGCTTTGGGTTCAATCTTGCGTGATTTCACCTAGTGAAAAAGTAGGGGTAGCGAGACACGTATTGAATTGTTGCCATCGAGGATAAAAAGATGGGGTATTCATCATATTGCTTGAGTTAATTCCTCTAGATCATGTCATCTTACTTAAGGCGTTACTCCGTTCTTTATGAACTTAATACTCTAGATGCATGCTGGATAGCGGTCGATGTGTGGAGTAATAGTAGTAGATGCAGGCAGGAGTCGGTCTACTGAGACAAACGTGATGCCTATATTGCATAATCATTGCCTTGGATATAGTCATAACTTTGCGCTTTTCTATCAATTGCTCGACAGTAATTTGTTCACCCACCATATTATTTGCCTTCATGAGAGAAGCCTCTAGTGAAACCTATGGCCCCCGAGTCTATTTTCCATCATATTAGTTTCCGATCTACTATTTTGCAATCTTTTATTTTCAGATCTATAAACCAAAAAACCCAAAAATATTTTATCTTTTATTTAGTTTTATCTATCTCTATTAGATCTCACCTTTTGTCGGGGAAAAATAAACCATGGTATATATTTTCCCCTGACTCGTGCATGGACAATGAAGACCACATGCACAGGAACAAGATTACTACAGCAAGCTCAGGTTGGAGCACAAGGAATCAACTCCTCGAAGGACCAACATATAGCACAAGAAGGCCAAGACTAGACAGGAAAACAAGATACTGCTAAGGAAGAGACCTCCCTTGCCGGGCAGGTGAGCCTGGCAAGGACGGGGTGACCCCCGGAAGCAAGCCCTCACGTCATTCTGGCAGCCCTGCCGGGACTTGTGGAGGCAGAACCACCTCACCACGACGCACGTCGTCGATCGGTGCAGTGTCAAGCTCCAAAGTGGCTAAGTGGCTGCTATTCGCCACATGGCAGCCACTTCATGCAGGAAATGCCTCCAAATGACACCCGTCTTGTGACGTGTCGAGCGAGCAGGTGCAAAGCTGGCAAAACAACCCGGCAGGGCCTGCCTGGCAAGCTACGATGTGACATTGAGTGGCGCATTTAATGCGCACTGTCAGCCTGCAGAGTTAGGTATGATAGCACTATTTGCTATCTTATCAGTGCATAATGGCTGATTTGCCACTATGGTGACCCCTTTGTCTATAAAAGGAGGCCCAAGGCAACTGTCGGGGATATACCCCGCGGCGTAAACTGGCCGGAAGTATAACGTGGCCGGACTTGGCGGTTTACTTGAGACCCGGCTAAGACTTGACGATTCACTGGCGACCCGGCGGTTTACGGTTCATTGGTAAGCCGGCAGGCGGGTCAGAGGAGCGACAAGACCCGGTGGCCTAGCTGGCGGTTCATGAAGGCCGGTTCATACTATGGTGGGCCGGTTTAAGAGGAAAGGCATGACGAATATTTATCTTACAAGGAGTTAAGACCTGGACTTGTATCCGGTTTGTATTAGAGATAGACTAGTCCTAATACTAATAGGACTCCACATGTAGCCCGCCCCTTCAACATATATAAGGAGGGGCAGGGCTCCCCAAAGAGAGACGAGAAGCGACAAGCAAGAAGAAGAAATGATCTCTAGGGCTAGACACAAAGAGCCGGTTTACTGGCGACTCCCTCATGAGAATAATGAGACCTAGCCTCAAACAACATGTAGGGCTATTACCGGATGATGTTTCCCGGGGCCTGAAGCTGTCTAAACCCTTGTCCTGTGCGTTGATCCACCCTGCGTCTCTCATCCCAATCAACCCCTCTCAAGTTACCACAAAAATGCGCTGGCCTCACGACTAAGTCCTCACCCTAGGACATCTGCCATGACAATTCCACGACAGCAACCATAGAAAGGGTTGGACACTAGGTTAGCTAATCCACCCCCTCACACATCCATACACGCGTACTCGTTTTGCCCCGAGGCAACCCTGCCGGGCAAGCGTGTACACTGATGACCCACAAGTATATTGCACCAATTGTAGCTCTTTTCCATAAGTAAGAGTGTCAAACCCAATGAAGAGTAGAAGGAAATGACAAGTGGGTTTCAGCAAGGTAATGTCTGCAAGTGCTGAAATTGTAAGGAACAGAGTAGTTTGATAGCAAGATAATTTGTAACGAGCAAGTAATGATAGTAGTAACAAATGTGAAGCAAGGTAGCCCAATCCTTTTGAGGCAAAGGACAATCCAAAGCGGTCTCTTATAGTAAGCAAAGCATTCTTGAGGGTACACGGGAATTCCATCTAGTCACTTTCATCATGTTGGTTCAATTCGTGTTCGCTACTTAGGTGCTGTTCTTACTTGAAAAAACCTCCTACCTATGATTAACCCCCTCGCAAGCATCCGCAACTACGAGAAAAGTATTAAGAATAAATTCTAACCATAGCATTAAACTTTTGGATCCATTCAGTCCCTTATGGAATAACGCATAAACTAGGGTTTAAGCTTCTGTCACTCTCGCAACCTGTCATCTAATAACTACTCCACAATGCATTCCCATAGGTCCAAATATGGTGAAGTGTCATGTAGTCGACGTTCACATGACATCATTAAGGGAATCAGAACATACATACTACCAAAATATCAAACACATATCAAGTTCACATGATTACTTGCAACATGATTTCTCCCGTGACCTCAAGAACAAAAGTAACTACTCACAAATGATAAACATGCTCAAGATCATAGGGGTATTAAGTAGCATATTGGATCTGAACATATAATCTTCCAGCAAATAAACCATATAGTAATCAACTACAAGATGTAATCAACACTACTAGTCACCCACAAGCACCAATCAATAGTTTCGGTACAAATATTGAAAACAAGAGATGAACTAGGGTCTGAGAGGAGATGATGTTGTTGAATATGTTGATGGAGATTTCCCTCCCCAAGATGGGAGAGTTGTTGGTGATGATGTTGACGATGATTTCCCCCTCCGAGAGGGAAGTTCCCCAGGCGAAAGCGCTCCGCCGGAGGGCAAAAGTGCTCCTGCCCAAGTTCTGCCTCGAGATGGCGGTTCTCCGTCCGGAAAGTCCTCTCCTTATTTTTTCTAGGTAAAAATGACTTATATACCAGAGGATGGGCACCGGAGGTGGGCCGAGGGGAGCACAACCCACCAGGGCGCGCCTGGGCTCCCTGGCGCCCCCAGGTGGGTTGTGCCAACCTGGTGGGCCCCCTATGGTACTTATTGGCTCCAATATCTCTCAAATATTCCATAAAAAATCTCTGTAAAGTTTCAGCTTGTTTGGAGTTGTGCAGAATAGGTGGCGTGACGTAGCTTTTTCAGGTCCATATTTCCAACTGCCGGAATTCTCCCTCTTTGTGTGTACCTTGCATATTATGAGAGAAAATGCATTAGAATTACTCCAAAAAGCATTATTATGCATAAAAATATCATAAATAACAATAAGAAAGCCTGATGCAAAATGGACGTATCAACTCCCCCAAGCTTAGACCTCGCTTTTCCTCAAGCGAAAACCAAAATCGAAAACATGTCCACATGCTTAGAGAGAGAGAGAGAGAGGTGTCGATAAAAAAATACGGACATAGAAGCATCACGTAGATTATTATAACAATAACAAATTTAAACATAAAACTTTTATCATAGAATTCTCATGAATAAGTAGCAATTCATCACACTATCGAAGTATAAAGCATAAACACTATTAGAAACCAACAAACTATGTTCTCAGTCAAATTTGCAACTACACTTCATCATCTTTTCAGGAAGGGTCACGTATCAGAGCCTTTGGGAAAGTCCACATACTCAACCATCATATAGTCTTTCATGATTTCTAACACTCACCGCATACTCATGAACAAAACGTTTCAACCGGACACATAGAAAGATAGGGGCTTATCGTTTCGCCTCCCAACGTATTCACCTCAAGGGTGATGTCAACAATAATAACTCATGCCACCCATATTCAACTAGACATATGTGCCTAGATCTTTCCTCACCACATGATGCTTGCCAAAGGATAAAAATAAAAGGGAATAGAGAGAAACACTTTGACTCTTGCATAAAAGTAAAAGACATGACCTTCACAGAGGGAAGCAGAGGTTGCCATGCGCTTATTTATTTGTATGCTCAACCCCTTAGTGCAAAATAAAGTCACATTGTATTGCCCCTTGTGATAGCAACCATTATTATGCAGTCTGTCGCTTTTATTCTTCACCATCACAAGTTTGTACAACGCTCAATTTTCTCTTACACTAAATGATCTCACACTATTAGAAGCAAATTTTATTGCCTTATTGCACCGATGACAACTTACTTGAGGGATCTTGCTCAACCCTTAGGTTGGTATGGTGGACTCTTGAAAATAAGATTTGGGTTTAAGGGTTTTTGGATGCACAAGTAGTATATCTACTTAGTGCGGAATTTTTGGCTAGCAAAGATAGGGGGCAAGCACCACATGTTAAAGGATGTATGACAATATAACTTCTATGTGAATATGAACAAACATAAATCATTACGTTGTCTTCCTTGTCCAACGTCAACAATTTTGGCATATAATATTTTGATGGGGGCTCACAATCAGAAAAGATTTCTACGATAGTGTATTTATATGTGAATCTTCTCTTCCCTTATTAATTCTTTCATGAGTTGCATCATTGACCAATACTATGTTTGTCAATCTATAATAAAATTTCCTACTTATACTTTTCCTTATGTGGTGTCATCACCTACCATAAGATTAGCATATGATCCTTTTAATTTATTTCCTTTCTTTTTATTGCAACATGAAAGTAAAGAAAGAAAAAACTCGAACTAAACTTTATTATATATCTCGCACGTGATTACAGGGATAGATCACTAAACAAACTCTCGAAAAGAAAGGATCAAACTAAACTTTTATTCATCTAAAGCAAAATATAACAAGGATCAAACTAAAATAATTAAAGGCAAAAGATAGTGGGGTGATACGATAGCGGGGCACCTCCCCCAAGCTTGGCGGAAGCCAAGGGGAGTTCCCATACTCGATACTCAATTTTCTTTTGGTGATGAAGAAGAAGGTGGTGGTGATGAAGTGGCAATCCCGTCCTTCAAGATCAAGAGGTTCTCCAATCTATGGATGACGCTCCGGAGGAAGATGATGTGCTCTTGATGCAAAATATTTTCACGAGTGAGATATTTATTTTACACACGGACCGTTTCAATGATTCGAAAGGCTTCAAACTCAGTAGGGGTAAGACGAGCATAGTAAGGTTTAAGGATATCTTCTTATTCTTCTTCCTTTGCCGGCAGTGCTTGCTCGACCACCAGTACTTGATCTCCGGTAGTCTCCTTGCTCTTGTCTCCTTTGACGGCTTCTACAGGCTCCTCTCTCTTCAGCTCAATCTTCATCAACCAAGCATCCTCTTCCATGTTGTTGGAGGAGGAGGAAGACATGATGCCTGGCCTGACAGATCTGACTAAAAACAGCAAGAAAAGAGAACACAAGATTTCTTCGCGATACGGTCGTCAATAGGTTCGGGGGGTATATAAAGATTTTTTTATCTTGGGAAACAAGCGAATGGAAGAAAAATGGAGTTCGGAAGGTGCCCGAGGTGGGCACAACCCACCTGGGCGTGCCTGGCTTGCGCCCTGGTGTCTTGTGCCCACCAGGGTGACCTTCTTGGTTGTTTCTTATTTTCCTATTTTTGTTATATTCCAAAACTAACAAGAAATAATTTTGTGGTTTTTTTGGAGTCCGTTTACTTACCGTATCATGTACCTCCTATTTTTTCACGATTCTGGAGTGTTCCGGAAGGACTCTTTTATGTGTTCTTCCGGTGTCAATGTTTTGATAATATTACTTTCAGGTTAGTACCTTCAGCATTATTTATTTTGGTAGCTCCAGACCGATAAACCTCCTCGATAACATAGGGTCCTTCCCATTTGGAGAGGAGTTTTCCTACAAATAACCTAAAACGAGAGTTGTACAAAAGAACACATTCTCCAACTTTAAACTCACACTTCTGAATTCTTTTATCATGCCATCTTTTAACTTTTTGTTTAAATAACTTGGCATTTTCATAAGCTTGGGTTCTCCATTCATCCAATGAGCTAATATCAAATAACCTCTTTTCACCGGCAAGTTTGAAATCATAATTAAGTTCTTTGATTGCCCAATATGCTTTATGTTCTAACTCAAGAGGCAAATGACAAGCTTTTCCATAAACCATTTTATAAGGAGACATACCCATAGGATTTTTATATGCTGTTCTATAAGCCCAAAGTGCATCATCTAATTTCTGAGACCAATTCTTCCTGGACCTATTGACAGTCTAATGCGAAATTAATTTTATTTCTCTATTGCTAAGTTCAACTTGACCACTAGACTGAGGATGATAAGGCGATGCAATTCTATGGTTAACATCATACTTGGCAAGCATTTTACGGAAAGCACCATGAATAAAGTGAGAACCATCATCAGTCATTAAATATTTAGGGACTCCAAACATTGGGAAAATAACTGTTGGGAAACGTAGCATGCAAATTTTAAAAAAATTCCTGTGCTCACACAAGATCTATCCCTCTCTTGGCCCATATGGGGGCACACCAGCCCTCCAGGGGCTGGTCTATCCCTCTCTTGGCCCATAAGGCCCATATCTTTGCCGGGGGTGCCCGAAACCCCTTTCCGGTCACGCAATACGTACCCGGTACCCCCAGAACAGTTTCGGTGTCCGAATACTATCGTCCTATATATGAATCTTTACCTATCAACCATTTCGATACTCCTCGTCATGTCCATGATCTCATCCGGGACTCCGAACTATATTCGGTCACCAAATCACATAACTCATATAATACAAAATCATCATCAAACGTTAGGCGTGCGGACCCTATGAGTTCGAGAACTATGTAGACATGACCGAGACACCTCTCCGGTCAATAACCAACAGTAGAACCTGGATGCTCATACTGGTTCCTACATATTCTATGAAGATCTTTATCGGTTGTACCGCAGTGACAACATACGTAATTCCCTTTGTCGTCGGTACGTTACTTGCCCGAAATTCGATCATCGGTATCTCCATACCTAGTTCAATCTCGTTACCGGCAAGTCTCTTTACTCGTTCCGTAATACATCATCCCGCAACTAACTCATTAGTCACATTGCTTGCAAGGCTTATTATGATGTGCATTACCGAGAGCGCTCACAGATACCTCTCCGATACTCGGAGTGACAAATCCTAATATATGCCAACCCAACAAACACCTTCGGAGATACTTGTAGAGTATCTTTATAATCATCCAGTTACGTTGTGATGTCTGATAGCACATAAGGTATTCCTCTGGTATCCGGGAGTTGCATAATCTCATAATCAAAGGAATATGTATATGCCATGAAGAAAGCAATAGCAATAAAACTTAATGACCATTATGCTAAGCTAACAGATGGTTCTTGTCCATCAAATCATTCTCCTAATGATGTGACCCCGTTCATCAAATGACAACACATGTCTATGTTTAGGAAACTTAACCATCTATGATTAACGAGCTAGTCTAGTAGAGGCTTACTAGGGACACTGTGTTTTGTCTATGTATCCGCAAATGTATCAAGTTTCCGGTTAATACAATTCTAGCATGAATAATAAACATTTATCATGATATAAGGAAATATAAATAACAACTTTATTATTGCCTTTAGGGCATATTTCCTTCAATAAAATCCTTAAGCATTTTAATAGAGGTGTTGTGATGAGCACTACTAGTTGGAATAGCTTCTACCCACTTAGTAACATAATCAACAGCAACCAAAATATGTGTATACCCATTAGAGGAAGGAAAAGGTCCCATGTAATCAAATCCCCAAACATCAAATGGTTCAACAGCAAGTGAATAATTCTTAGGCATTTCCTGACGCTTACTGATATTACCTATTCTTTGACATTCATCACAAGATAAGACGAGCTTGCGGGCATCCTTGAAAAGAGTAGGCCAATAAAATCCAGATTGCAATACCTTGGGAGCAGCTATGTCTCTAGCATGATGCCCTCCATAAGCTTCGGAGTGACATTTCCGTAGGATTTGTCCCTGTTCATGCTCAGGTACACAACATCTAATAATACCATCTACTCCTTTATAAAGATGTGGGTCATTCCAAAAGTAATGTCTTAAATCATAGAAGAATTTTTTCATTTGTTGGTATGTAAAGCTAGGTGGTAAATATTTAGCAACAATGTAATTAGCATAATCAGCATACCAAGGAGTGCTTTTCGAAACATTTATTGCTGCTTGCTACTCATCAGGAAAACTATCATCAATAGGTAGTGGGTCATCAAGCACATTTTCGAGCCTAGACAAGTTATCAGCTACAGGGTTCTCAGCTCCTTTCTTATCAGTAATATGTAAATCAAATTCTTGTAGCAAGAGAGCCCATCGAATAAGTCTAGGTTTAGCATTTCTCTTTTCCATAAGATATTTAATAGCAGTATGGTCGGTGTGAACGATAACCTTAGAGTCAACAATGTAAGATCTAAATTTATCACAAGCAAACACCACTGCTAGAAATTCATTTTCAGTAGTTGCATAATTTTGTTGAGCACTGACTAGAGTTTTACGAGCATAATGAATAACATTCAGTTTCTTATCAACTCTTTGTCCTAGAACAGCACCAACAACATAATCACTAGCATCACACATAATTTGAATCAGGTGGTTGAACAACAGATGTAGAAATTTAGGATTTCTTGAGTGTTTCGAAGGCTTCTAAACAATCATCATCAAAAATAAAAGGAACATCCTTTTGCAAAAGATTTTTAAGAGGCCTAGAAAATTTTAGAAAAGTCTTTGATAAATCTCCTATAGAAACTAGCATGACCTAGGAAACTATGAACACCTTTGATGTCCTTAGGACATGGCATTTTCTCAATGGCATCAACCTTAGCTTTGTCCACTTCAATACCTCTTTCAGAAATTTTGTGTCCCAAAACAATACCTTCATTAACCATAAAGTGGCACTTCTCCCAATTCAAGACAAGATTTGTTTGCTCGCATCTCTGCAAAACTCGATCAAGATTGCTTAAACGGTCATCAAAAGACTTCCCATAAACAAAGAAGTCATCCATGAAAACCTCAACAATCTTTTCAAAAAAATCAGAGAATATAGTAGTCATACATCTTTGAAAGGTAGCAGGTGCATTGCATAAACCAAAAGGCATACGTCTATAAGCATAAGTTCCAAAGGGACAAGTGAAAGTGGTCTTTTTTGATGAGGTTGAGAAACAAGTATTGGTTAAAAACCAAAATATCCATCAAGGAAGCAAAAATGTGTGTGCTTAGATAATCTTTCTAGCATTTGATCGATAAAAGGCAGAGGGTAATGATCTTTTCTAGTTTATTTGTTTAATTTTCTAAAATCAATTACCATTCTATAGCCTGTAACAATTCTTTGTGGAATAAGTTCATTCTTATCATTAGGAACAACAGTAATACCTCCTTTCTTAGGAACTCAATGAACAGGACATACCCATCTACTATCAACTATAGGATCGATTATACCTGCTTCCAGAAGTTTTAATATTTCCGTTCTTACCACTTCTTTCATCTTCGGATTTAACGGACGTTGGTGATTAACAACTAGTTTAGCATCAGGTTCCATATTAATCTTATGCTGACATAGAGTGGGACTAATGCCCTTTAAATCATCAAGAGTATATCCAATAGCAGCTCGGTGCTTCGTTAGAACTTTCAATAATCTTTCTTCTTCATGTTCTGAAAGGTTAGCACTAATAATAACATGATATATCTTATTTTCATCAATATAAGCATATTTTAGTGTGTTCGGCAATTGTTTTAATTCAAACACAGGATCACCTTTAGGTGGAGGAGGACCTCCTAGAGTTTCAATAGGCAAATTGTGTTTAAGCAGAGGACGTTGTTCAAAGAAAATCTCATCTATTTCATTTCTTTCATGCATATGTAAATCGTTCTTATGGTCTAGCAAATATTGTTCTAGAGGATCAGTAGGAGGCACATAAATATAAGTAAGACCAATTATTTCATCCTTACTAGGCAATTCTTTTTCATGAAGCTTTCTTCTAAACTTGGAAAAATTAAACTCATGAGACTCATCACCAAAACTGACACCGACAGTTTGTTTCTTACAATCTATTTTAGCATTAAAGGTGTTCAAGAAAGGTCTACCAAAGATAATGGGACAAAAGTCATCTTGTGGGGAACCAAGAACAAGAAAATCAGTAGGGTATTTTATTTTCCCGCACAAGACTTCAAGATCTCTTACAATCCCAAGTGGTGTGATGGCGTCTCTATTAGCAAGTTTAATAGTGGCCTCTATTTCTTCTATTTCAGCGGGTGTTATGCCATTCATAATTTCTTGATATAAAGTAAAGGAATAGCACTTAAGATAGCACCTATGTCAATAAACCATGATAACAGTGATCTCCTATTTTAACTGAGACAACGGGCATGCCAACAACGGGTCTATGATTACCCGTTTTATTGGGTTTGAAAATTCTAGTTGCTTCATTACAGAAGTAAATAACATGTCCATCTGTATTTTCTTCCAAGAGATCCTTAACCGTAACAACACTAGGCTCTACTTTAATTTGTTCATCAGGTTTAGGTGTTCTGATATAACTTTTGTTGACCACAGTTGATACTTTAGCATTTTCCTTTATCCTAACAGGGAAAGGTGGTTTCTCAATATAAGCATTAGGAACAGCTGAATCAACATTATAAAGAATAGTTTCCTCCTTAACTGGTACCGGTTCTTTAATTTCT
Organism: Aegilops bicornis; assembly: GCA_021605145.1. Lineage (NCBI taxonomy): Eukaryota > Viridiplantae > Streptophyta > Magnoliopsida > Poales > Poaceae > Aegilops > Aegilops bicornis. Next base: position 415,958,407 of record CM038669.1, read on the forward strand.
TCTTTAATAGGTGGGTGATATTTAAACCACTTATCTTTAGGGAGATCAACATGAGTAGCAAAGGAGGCTACTATCTCATAGTTAAGTCCATATTTAGTGCTAAACTTTTGAAAAGCATCGGTATTCATAAAAGATTTACCACAATCATACTTAAACTTAATACCTGACTCTTTACCTTTGTCGAGTTCCCAATCTTCAGAGTTGCGTTTAATTCTTTCCAAAAGATACCAGCGGAATTCAGTAGTCTTCTTCATAACAGAACCATCACAAGAAGTATCAAGCATGGATCGATCATTTATGAGAAAGCCGACCATAAAAATTATGGATAATAATTTCTCTTGAGAGCTCATGATTGGGGCATGAATATAAAATTGACTTAAGACTCCCCCAAGCTAGAGCGATACTTTCTCCTTCACGAGGCCAAAAATTATATATGTAATTCTGTTCACGATGAACTAGATGCATGGGATATTTTTTTTTGGTGAAACTCGAATTTCAATCGATTCCAATTCCAAGACCCAATATCATCGCATAGCCTATACCATGCCAATGCTTTTCTCTTCAAAGATAAAGGGAAAACCTTCTTCTTAACTTCATCTCCGTGTAAACCTTCAAGCTCAAACAATCCACAAATTTGTTCCACATATATCAAGTGCATATAACGATGTTCGGTTTCGTCTCCTGCATAAGGATTAGCTAGCAGTTGTTATATCATACCCGAAGGAATTTCATATTCAATATTTTCAGTAGGTGCGGTAGGTTGAGTGGTAGTTAATTGTGGTTCTGGTCGAGGTGAAGATACCCCGAACAAAACCCTGAAAGGTTTGTTTTCCATAGTAACAAGTGACAGTAAATTTCAGCACACTATATATATGTTTCCTTACCAAATTCCACTTACCAAAGGCGCTTCACTCCCTGGCATTGGCGCCAGAAAATAGCCTTGATGACCCACAAGTATATGGGATCAATTGTAGCTCTTTTCGATAAGTAAGAGTGTCGAACCCAACGAGAAGCAGAAAGAAATGACAAGTGGTTTTCAGCAAGCTAATGTCTGCAAGTGCAACAACAGCGGAGAGTGTGTACATGTACCCTCGTAGACCGAAAGCAGAAGCATTTGACAACCCGATTGATGTAGTCGAACTTCTTCTTGTTCCGACCGATCAAGCACCGAACGTACGACACCTCCGAGTTCTGCACACATTCAGCTCGATGTTATCCCTCGAACTCTTGATCTAGCAAAGTGTCCAGGGAGAGTTTCGCCAGCATGACGGCGTGGTGACGGTGATGATGAAGTGATCCACACAGGGCTTCGCCTAAGCACTACGTGAATCTGACCGGAGGCCTAAACTGTGGAGGGGGGCGCCGCACACGGCTAGGAATCAATGTTGTGTATTCTAGCGATGCCCCCCACATATATATAGGTGGGAGAGGGAGAGGGGCAGAAAGGGGCGCTGTCGGTGTCAAAACCGGAGGATCTCAGGTAGGGGATCCCGAACTGTGCGTCTAGGCAGATGGTAATAGGAGACAAGGGATATGATGTTTTTACCCAGGTTCGGGCCCTCTCGATGGAGGTAAAACCCTACTCCTGCTTGATTAATATTGATGATATGGGTAGTACAAGAGTAGATCTACCACGAGATCGTGAGAGGCTAAACCCTAGAAGCTAGCCTATGGTATGATTGTTGTTCGTCCTACGAACTAAAACCCTCCAGTTTATATAGACAAGGAGAGGGTTAGGGTTACATAGAGCCGGTTACAATGGGAGGAGATCTACATATCCGTATCGCCAAGCTTGCCTTCCACGCAAAGGAAAGTCCCATCTGGACACGGGACGAAGTCTTCAATCTTGTATCTTCATAGTCGAGGAGTCCGGCCAAAGGTTATAGTCCGGCCATCCGGACACCCCCTAATCCAGGACTCCCTCAGTAGCCCCTGAACCAGGCTTCAATGACGACGAGTCCGGCACGCAGATTGTCTTCGGCATTGCAAGGCGGGTTCCTCCTCCGAATACTTTATAGAAGATTTTGAACACAAGGATATTGTCCGGCTCTGCAAAATAAGTTCCACATACCACCGCAGAGAGAATAATATTTACACAAATTCGACCTGCTGACGTATTCCGCAGCGTGACATCACACCACGGCCAAGCCTTTATTCGAATCGTTTTTACTATCCCACCTCAGCGCGTTTAGCGAGGCGGATTCCTAGGCACGTCTTGTCGAAGCAGAGATCGTGTCCCCTTATTCCAGGATTCTCATCAATGCTATCATGGGTAACCCAATCGTGCCCGTTGGTATATCTCCTCAATTGAAGGCGAGTCGCAAACGGTCACGGGGAGGGCTCTTGGTATTCAACCTCTTTATAAAGAGACCAAGGCTCTACTCCTTTCTTTCAATCTCAATCGAATCCACCTCTCGCCTCGAGTTCCAACACCCAAAGCTCCAGATTCAGGCGCTTCAGACCTTCGATGATGTCCGGCTCCGGCCTTCAAGGCCGGTGGATGCCTTCCTCCATTACAGAAGAAGACGTGCTAAAGCTGAGAGATGCCAGGTATCCAACCGGCGAAATCTCGCATAGGCTGCCTGATCAAGGGTAGGTTATTCCCACTCCCAAGCCTGGTCAGAGCATGGTGTTCGCGTCTCACTTGCTTCGGGGGCTAGGCTTCCCGACGGACCCCTTCGTGAGGGAGCTCATGTTCTATTATGGGTTGGAATTTCACGACTTGAATCCGGAGTCCATCCTCCACATCTCATCGTTCATCGTCGTGTGCGAAGCCTTCCTCTGCATTACTCTTCACTTCAGATTGTGGCTTAAGACCTTTAAAGTAGAGCCGAGGATGATCGAGGGGCAGCACGCGGAGTGCGGAGCGCTGTTATAAGCAAGAATGCTGACGCCCCATGGCCCGAGGGCTCTTTTCAAGAGGAGTTCAGCTTATGGCAACGAGAGTGGTTCTATATCACAGCTCCTGTGGGCACCAAGTGGGTGGCGCCACCGCCTTTCGCTCGGATCCCCCACCACAGCTAGCGTCATGGGTCAATAAAGGGTTTAACTGGGGGGCCGTCCAAGGATGTGCCCTTGCAGAGCCGCATTCGAGATCTCCTAGAGAGAGACATCAATCTGGTCGCGGTGACGCAGGTCATGTTGATTCGCCGCACCTTGCCCTGCAAACGTCGCCCCCTCTGCCTGTGGGAATTTAATCCGGAGGGACCACGAGCTCTCCAACATTTTACGGGCACGACACCCATGGAGATGTACAAATTGTTCTTTGGATCACAAGCAATGTGTCCGGACTCGACCGAGGACGCAGGTCTGAGCTGCAATCGCCCGGATACTCAAGTAAGTAGCCCCTGCACCTGCATACGCCCATCTCTGTATATTTATCATAAAATTTCCCTTAAAAGAGCGATCCTTTAAACAGGAGTGGATAGCGAAAGCAAAGCTAACCAGGTGTCCGGCCCCCCTCCCTGAGACCACGCCGGATCCTGTGTTAACCAGGATGCTGTAGGTTGCGCCTTTGGAAGAAGGCGAAGGGGGAACAAGGAAGCTACCGCCTTCCCGAAGGAGGCTGACAGGAAAGGAGGAATCGAGAATCCCTCCATCCAGGGGAAGAAGAGGACCGCTTCCGAAGACCCGGAGACCATGGTCTCAAAGCAGGGGGAAAAATCTTTGTCAGAGGGTCTTGCGCCGGGGGATGCCTCGGCCGCACTGTGCCCCCAAGGGGATCAGCCCTCCAGCGAGCCGCAAGTAGAGAGGGCAGTTTTTAAAATAAGAGACACCCCTGTTCTATTTTCTGAGGAAGATAACCAAATTTTTTACCTTGTAGTTCGGATCTCAGCCCTTCTCAGCAGAGCTCATCCTCAAGGGATCTTTGACCGGAGATGATGGAGAGCGGAATGCCTCCCCCTGCCGTACCACCGTGTGAGGCAGGCGACCCTGAGGTGTCGTCACGGAGGGTTTCTCCGAATCTGGCAGGGCCGGAAGGCAGTCGTATGGCCCCCCAAAGCCCTCCGTGTCCGGCCTTCAAAAAAGGCCATCGGACGAGTCCGGCACCATACGGTGCATGGTCGGAGGAGCTGAAGGATCTGCTCGGGCGAGCGTCTATCTCAGAAGCACACTGTGCATTGATGGGCACGGTGATTGAAAGGATTTCATCGGCGGAGAGCGGGTTGCACGAGGCCGTCAGGAGTTTACTGACAGGTTTTGAGGTACGCGGAATGATGCACCTTTTGACAGTTCCACATATAAAAGATGCGCCCTGTATAGATAGTAGCCCCAGAGACTCGGTGCGTTGTCAAAAATGACGGCGCGCTGAGGATCATAGTCCCAGGTATAACATGTCGCCGTTCCTATGTAGGTGGCGAAGTGTCCGGTGGCTAGCCGGACTGATGAATTTGCCGAGCTAAAGCGGCAACTAGACGTGGCAGATGCTGACATCGCGCTTGTTAACAAGCGGCTTGACGAGGCACAAGGTATGTAATTTCTCCGAAGACGCCCGGTAAGAGGAGCTTGATGCCCATACCTTACAACATGTGTGCTTGATGCAGATGGTGCCGCTGCCATGGAGAACCTTCGGGTGGAACTTGCCCGAGCCAAGGAGCAGGTTAGGAGAAGCGATGCGGCTGCCTTAAAGGCGACTGAAGAGCTGAAAGCCGAACAGGCTGCTCACTGCCAGCAAGAAGGAAATGGCCGAGATGGCTGTGAAGTTGAAGAATGCTGCCGACCGTTGCGAGCTTCTTAAAAAAGAAGATCAGGCGGAACAGAAGGACCTGAAGAAGGCCTCTACCGAGGCCAAGGATGCTGGCTCTGCGATGAGAGCTATGAAGGAGGGGCTACGTCAGGCCGGAGATATCGCGGCTGGAAAGCCCTTTATGCTGCGAATGAAGTTCGGGGATCCTAAATATGCTCCGTTGGACCGGCTGTGGAGTGCGGCGAACACTTACCTGCACTTATGGCGGCGAAAAGTGTGGACGCGGCCGAACACTTCCGAGATCAAAAGGATCAAGAAGTGGAAAAGCTTTTCTGGTCGCAGTTCCACAATCCAGAGCGCCCACTTCCATTAACCGATCGTTTGGCCGCATGGGCGGAGCTGAATAGGTTATCCGGACTCGCCATGAAGTATGTCGTGAGTCATTTGTGGCCGGAAAGGCCCGAGTTGAAGAGTTATTTTAGCTTGGTGCAGCAATTCCTTGGTGCGGTGCCGCATATCAATGCAATGAAGAGGTCAGCGTGCATAGAGGGTGCACGGATGGCTCTTGCTCGTGTCAAGACATACTGGGCGGAGATGAAGGCCACCGATGTTGCATCCCAAGATTCGGATGGGAGCCGAGTACCTGCCGAGCACTATTTTCAGGAAGTTCTGCAGGGCGCTCGTTTAATAGAAACACAGTGCTCGAAGGATATTATGTTCGAATAACATGTATTGTTGTAAAACAATGTTTTGAAGGAATATAAGAGCTTTTTATACTTGTGCCTTCAAGAATTAAAATACCTCCTGTGCGGCCGTTAATGTATATGTATATATAACTGAAGATGGCGTTAAATCGGCTTCATCCCCACGCATATAATGCGGGGTGTTTGCGTATATGCGCATTTTCACACTTGATCCAACGTCTTGGTCCTATAAAGGAGGTGATAGCGCAGCGAACTAGGCAACCGGACTATAATGCTTTATCACTTTCACTTAGCCATAGGAGTTTGACGGTGGGGCTACTATATAGCCTCGGGGCACCACGCTCGCCCGAATTCGGGGCGCGTGTGTGCCTGACCGGGAAATGGCCCTTCGTTAATGCGGAGGAATCCTAAAGATTCCGGTGGGTCATCGAGTGGTTGACCAGTCTCACGCTATATCATGACAGTCAGTTTTCGACTTTCTCTACTGAGGTGCTCGCCTGGCCGAACCGGGGCACAATCGCAGTAGTTCTCCTGGCGCCACCTTAGCCGATAGAGAGGAACCTAAGGCAGCAAAACACAGGAGCCGGGCAAACTCAACATTTGACCAAAGGCATGATTCAGAGCTGATGCATATAAGGCCAAACTTCATGACGCGAACACTCCCTAAGGTATTCGGTCTTTATGAAAACGGGCTGAAGAACGCCCTTGGTAATAAGCCCTCGTGTCCAAATGCAGCATAAAATTACGACGTGGCCACATGCCAAGACGCCAGCCTCGACCTCGGTTATAGCAAGAAACCGGGGGAAGTGTATCAACAAGAGACAGTAAAAAAGGTTTACGCAGGTACTAAAAATGAAAAGAATCCTAGGAACGGGTCCCTCACGCGTCGGCCTTTGTGTCTCCGTTGTGCCGTATCACGGGCCGGGTGTAGCACGGTGTTCATCTGTAAAAGAGAGGAACTTAGTTGAAAAAGATCGCGCGAAAATGTACGTTATATTAAATAAACAAATTATAATTCCAAAAATGAATAAAATTGAGCTTTATTGTCTCTTGTTGTACATCTGCGGAGCCCTTGAACGGGGGTATGCGGCTAGTAAGCCCTTGTATGTTTACGCCGGACTCGTCTAGCCATGTTCGGGGTCTGAACGACCTGTTTAGGTGCTTTGATTAGTGAAGCCGGTTTAGTGTGTGGCTCTTAAGGCAGCCGCACAATCTTCCGCACTCGAGGAACACTCGATATTTCCCTTTATTGAGATGATGCCTCGTGGACCGGGCATTTTAAGTATAAGAGATGCATAATGCGGTATTGCGTTAAAGCGGGCGAAAGCTTCGCATCCCATGAGTGCTTGATAGCTACTTGTGAATGGGGCGATGTGGAAGGTTAGCTTTTCATGGCAGAAGTTGTCGGGTGAGCCGAACATAACTTCTAGCAGGAGAGAGCCCGTATAATTGGCATCTGGGCCTGGCGTTACCCCTTGAAAGGAAGTGTTGCTATGGCGAATTGTTGTTGGGTCTATCCCCATTTTGCGGATTGTGTCCTGATATAGCAGGTTTAAATCACTGCCGCCGTCCATTAGGACATGTGTAAAGTGGAGTCCGTCAATTATTGAATCTAATACCAAGGCAGTCCAGCCTGCATTCCGGATAGTTCTAGAGTAATCCTGATGGTCGAAGGTGATTGGTTTTAACAACCAGTGGCGGGACTCCTCTGGGACAGGCCGTATGGCGCGTATCTCTATGGGCGCCACTCTATTCTTCCCTTTTGTCATGTGAAGTGAATTTACTGTTTTGACTTCTTGTGGGAAATTCTTTTGTTTTCCGGTGCTCTGCTTGTGGGGTTCGTCATCGTCCTCGCTTGGTGTGTCGAGCCCCTTGTGTTCGACGTTGAGTTTGCCGGATTGCTTGAAGGCCCAACAATCTCTATGGGTATGGTTTGCAGGCTTCCCGGGAGTACTGTGGATTTGACATATCTTGTCCAAGATTTTGTTTAGGTTGGATAGCTCGTCCCTGTTATCCTTGAGGGGCAGCTTTATCTGATTCTGCCGAGAGCTTTTGAATCCGGCGTTGACTGCCGTGCTCTTCGGGCTGTTTCCCTTGGTCCGGCCCTGGTCCTTGCTACGTCGCAGTTTCCCGTTTCCATCCCTAACTTCGGATGTACTTGGGTCGCTGGTACTGCATCTTGCCAACCAGCTATCCTCTCCTGCGCAAAAGCGGGTCATGAGGCTTGTTAATCCGGCCATTATTCTTGGCTTTTCTTGGCCGAGGTGTCTGGTGAGCCATTCGTCTCGAACGCTGTGTTTGAAAGCTGCTAAGGCTTCGGCGTCCGGACAGTCGACTATCTGGTTCTTTTTAGTAAGAAATCTGTTCCAGAGTTTCCGGGCTGACTCTCCGGGTTGTTGAGTTATATGACTTAAATCATCTGCATCCGGAGGTCGGACATAGGTCCCTTGAAAATTTGCCCGAAAAGCATCCTCGAGCTCTTCCCAACTTCCAATGGTGTTTTCGGGAAGGCTTTTAAGCCAATGTCGGGCTGGCCATTTGAGTTTGAGGGGTAAGTATTTTATGGCGTGGAGATCATCTCCTCTAGCCATGTGTATGTGGAGGATGTAATCCTCAATCCAGACTCCAGGGTATGTTGTTCCGTCAGATGCCTCTATGTTTACGGGCTTGAATCCCGCTGAAATTCATGATCCAGCACCTCATCGGTGAAACATAGGGGGTGTGTGGCACCCCTATATTTGGGTGTACCGTGATGTTCGGATACTTGATGCGTTGCATTTCTTACTAGAGCTTGCTTTCTTGGCCCGTAGATAGATCTGGCTGGGCCATCTTTTTGATGCGAATCCTTGTGCGGATCGCGTGCCGGATTGTGTGCGGCGCCATTTGCCGCACTATGTAGGCCATGGGGTCGTTTATCCGACCGGGTGGCTTCCTTATTTTTTGATTGCGGAGGCTCTAAGGCTTCTTCATCAAATTCCGGCAGTAATTTTCGCTTCGGATAACTCTTTGTGTGGCTACTGTCACCGTATCTGTCTACGGTGTTGAGTACTTTGCTCCATCTAATTCTGAGTGCGTCTTCCGCTGTTTTGAGCTTCCGTTTCTGCTTTTTCAGGCTACGCGCAGTGGCGATGAGCCTTTTTTGGAGGTTCTTCTGCTCCAGCAATCTGTCCGGCGTGAGGTCGTCTGACTATTATCTTATTTGGGACGGGTTGTTTATCCAAGTTGCCTGTTCGAGACGGTTGCTTTCGATGGCATGTTCGTCGTCCGCCGGTTCGCCTGCTCTATGGCTGGGTCTGTATGGCTGCCGTCTTTGTCGAGGTGGGGTTTGGGCGGCGCTTACGCCGCCGCATTGATCGTTTAGAGGAACAATCCTCGTTGCGCCTTGTTCCTCGTCGTCGTTTCTTTTAGGTGTGTCCACCATGTATACATCGTGGGATGAGGTGGTTGTCCGAGGCCCTATAGGCGCTGATTCCTGTTCGCCTCCTACATCGTCATCCATACCGCCGATGTTTTGAGTCGAAGTCGAGCATGTCGGTTAAATCATCGGCGGTGGCTACGAAGTGGGTGGTGGGTGGGCTTTGAATTTCTTCGTCGTCCGCATCCCAACCCTGCCGACCATAGTCCGTCTGTGGCTCTCCGATAGAGAGAGAGACTTTAGTGAATTCAGAATGTCGCCGAAGAGCGAGTGCTGAAAGATGTCCGCGGCGGTGAACTCCATGATCGGCGCCCAATCGGATTCGATTGGCAGGGCCGCGGAAGGTCCGGAGTCCGGAGAGGAGTCTGGCACCTTGGAGTCGCGAGCTTCGCAAAGGACAAGGCTGGTATTCGGCTCGATCACCGTAGAGATTGCAGCCCCCGAGGCGGCGTCCAGCCACCCGTCCTCGATTGGCGCAGTCGGCTCCGAGCTAAGGGTCGGAGCGGACACTGGTGCGGCCTCCAGGGCACTGTTCGGCAGCAGAGCAAGATCATGCCCATCGTGACAGTGCGGTGCGCTTGGCTGTGGTTCGAACCCGTCGAAGATCAAGTCTCCGCAGACGTCAGACGTGTAGTTCAAACTTCCAAGTCTGACCTGATGGCCAGGGGCGTAGCTTTTGATCTGCTCCTGACGGCCAAGTGAATTGGCCCGCAGTGCAAAGCCGCCGAATACGAAGATCTGTCCGGGGAGAAAAGTCTCACCCTGGACCGCATCATTGTTGATGATCGGAGGAGCCATCGGGCCTAAAGGTGACGACACGGAGGAACTCTCAATGAAAGCACCAATGTCGGTGTCAAAACCGGCGGATCTCGGGTAGGGGTCCCGAGCGTGCGTCTAGGCGGATGGTAACAATGCACAAGGGACACGATGTTTTTACCAGGTTCGGGCCCTCTCGATGGAGGTAAAACCCTACTCCTGCTTGATTAATATTGATGATATGGGTAGTACAAGAGTAGATCTACCACGAGATCAGAGAGGCTAAACCCTGGAAGCTACCCTATGGTATGATTGTTGTTCGTCCTACGGACTAAAACTCTCCGGTTTATATAGACACCGGAGAGGGTTAGGGTTACATAGAGTCGGTTACAATGGGAGGAGATCTACATATCCGTATCGCCAAGCTTGCCTTCCACGCCAAGGAAAGTCCCATCCGGACACGGGATGAAGTCTTCAATCTTGTATCTTCATAGTCCCGGAGTCCGACCAAAGGTTATAGTCCGGCCATCCGGACACCCCCTAATCCAGGACTCCCTCAGGCGCCCCAAGTAGGAGCAATCCTACTTGGGCACCTCCCACAAGTCGGCCTCCCCCCTTCCATAAGTGTCGGAGGGGGAAGGAAAGAGAGGGGGGGGAGGAAAGGGGCAGGCCGAATCCTCCACTTTCCTTCTCCCTTCCCCTCCTTCCTTCACCTCCTATTTCGGCCTATATGGGGGCGCACCAGCCCACCAGGGGCTGGTTTGTCCCTCTCTTGGCCCATAAGGCCCATATATTTGTCGGGGGTGCCCGGAACCCCTTTCCGGTTATCAAATACGTACCCGGTACCCCCAGAACACTTACGGTGTCCGAATACTATCGTCCTATATATGAATATTTACCTATCAACCATTTCGAGACTCCTCGTCATGTCCATGATCTCATCCGGGACTCCGAACAATATTCAGTCACCAAATCACATAACTCATATAATACAAAATCATCATCAAACGTTAAGCGTGCGAACCCTACGAGTTCGAGAACTATGTAGACATGACCGAGACACCTCTTCGGTCAATAACCAACAGCAGAACCTGGATGCTCATATTGGTTCCTACATATTCTATGAAGATCTTTATCGGTCGTACCGCGGTGACAACATACGTAATTCCCTTTGTCATCGATACGTTACTTGCCTGAGATTCGATCGTCGGTATCTTCATACCTAGTTCAATCTCGTTACCGGCAAGTCTCTTTACTCGTTCTGTAATACATCATCCTGCAACTAGCTCATTAGTCACATTGCTTGCAAGGCTTATTATGATGTGCATTACCGAGAGCGCCCAGAGATACCTCTCCGATACTCGGTGTGACAAATCCTACTGTTGATCTATGCCAACCCAACAAACACCTTCGGAGATACCTGTAGAGTATGTTTATAATCACCCAGTTACGTTGTGACGTTTGATAGCACATAAGGTATTCCTCTGGTATCCGGGAGTTGCATAATCTCATAATCAAAGGAATATGTATATGCCATGAAGAAAGCAATAGCAATAAAACTTAACGACCATTATGCTAAGCTAACGGATGGTTCTTGTCCATCAAATCATTCTCCTAATGATGTGATCCCGTTCATCAAATGACAACACATGTCTATGTTTAGGGAACTTAACCATCTTTGATTAACGAGCTAGTCTAGCAGAGGCTTACTAGGGACACTGTGTTTTGTCTATGCATCCACACATGTATCAAGTTTCCGGTTAATACAATTCTAGCATGAATAAAAACATTTATCATGATATAAGAAAATATAAATAACAACTTTATTATTGCCTCTAGGGCATATTTCCTTCAATAAAATCCTTAAGCATTTTAATAGAGGTGTTGTGATGAGCACTACTAGTTGGAATAGCTTCTACCCACTTAGTAACATAATTAACAGCAACCAAAATATGTGTATACCCATTAGAGGAAGGAAAAGGTCCCATGTAATCAAATCCCCAAACATCAAATGGTTCAACAGAAAGTGAATAATTCTTAGGCATTTCCTGACGCTTACTGACATTACCTATTCTTTGACATTCATCACAAGATAAGGCGAGCTTACGGGCATCCTTGAAAAGAGTAGGCCAATAAAATCCATTTTGCAATACCTTGGGAGCAGCTCTGTCTCTAGCATGATGCCCTCCATAAGCTTCGGAGTGACATTTCTGTAGGATTTGTCCCTATTCATGCTCAGGTACACAACATCTAATAATACCATCTACTCCTTTATAAAGATGTGGGTCAATCCAAAAGTAATGTCTTAAATCATAGAAGAATTTTTTCTTTTGTTGGTATGTAAAGCTAGGTGGTAAATATTTAGCAACAATGTAATTAGCAGAATCAGCATACCAATGAGTGCTTTTAGAAACATTTATTTCTGCTAGCTACTTATCAGGAAAACTATCATCAATAGGTAGTGGGTCATCAAGCACATTTTCAAGCCTAGACAAGTTATCAGCTACAGGGTTCTCAGCTCCTTTCTTATCAGTAATATGTAAATCAAATTCTTGTAGCAAGAGAGCCCATCGAATAAGTCTAGGTTTAGCATTTTTCTTTTCCATAAGATATTTAATAGCAGTATGGTCAGTTTGAACGATAACCTTAGAGTCAACAATGTAAGATCTAAATTTATCACAAGCAAACACCACTGTTAGAAATTCATTTTCAGTAGTTGCATAATTTCGTTGAGCACTGTCTAGAGTTTTACTAGTATAATGAATAACATTCAGATTCTTATCAACTCTTTGTCCTAGAACAACACCAACAACATAATCACTAGCATCGCACATAATTTCAAAAGGCAAGTTCCAATCAGGTGGTTGAACAACAGGTGTAGAAATTAAGGCTTTCTTGAGTGTTTCGAAGGCTTCTAAACAATCATCATCAAAAATAAAAGGAACATCGTTTTGCAAAAGATATGTAAGAGGCCTAGAAATTTTAGAAAAGTCTTTGATAAATCTCCTATAGAAACTAGCATGACCTAGGAAACAATGAATAACTTTGATGTCCTTAGGACATGACATTTTCTCAATGGCATCAACCTTAGCTTTGTCCACTTCAATACCTCTTTCAGAAATTTTGTGGCCCAAAAAAATACCTTCATTATCCATAAAGTGGCACTTCTACCAATTAGAGACAAGATTAGTTTGCTCGCATCTTTGCAAAACTCGATCAAGATTGCTTAAATGATCATGCAAAGACTTCCCATAAACAGAGAAGTCATCCATGAAAACCTCAACAATCTTTTCAAAAAAAAATCAGAGAATATAGCAGCCATACATCTTTGAAAGGTAGCAGGTTCATTGCATAAACCAAAAGGCATACGTCTATAAGCATAAGTTCCAAAGGTACAAGTGAAAGTGGTCTTTTCTTGATCAGGTTGAGAAACAGGTATTTGTGAAAAACCAAAATATCCATCAAGGAAGCAAAAATGTGTGTGCTTAGATAATCTTTCAAGCATTTGATCGATAAAAGGCAGAGGGTAATGATCTTTTATAGTTTATTTGTTTAATTTTCTAAAATCAATTGCCATTCTATAGCCTGTAACAATTCTTTGTGGAATAAGTTCATTCTTATCATTAGGAACAACAGTAATACCTCCTTTCTTATGAACTCAATAAACAAGACTTACCCATCTACTATTAGCTATAGGATAGATTATACGTGCTTCAAGAAGTTTTAATATTTCCGTTCTTACCACTTCTTTCATCTTCGGATTTAACCGACGTTGGTGATCAACAACTAGTTTAGCATCAGGTTCCATATTAATCTTGTGCTGACATAGAGTGGGACTAATGCCATTTAAATCATCAAGAGTATATCCAATAGCAGCTCGGTGCTTCCTTAGAACTTTCAATAATCTTTCTTCTTCATGTTCTGAAAGGTTAGCACTAATAATAAGAGGATATATCTTATTTTCATCAAGATAAGCATATTTCAAAGTGTTTGGCAATTGTTTTATTTCAAACACAGGATCACCTTTAGGTGGAGGAGGACCTCCTAGAGTTTCAATAGGCAAATTGTGTTTAAGCAGAGGACGTTGTTCAAAGAAAATCTCATCTATTTCATTTCTTTCATGCATATGTAAATCATTCTTATGGTCTAGCAAATATTGTTCTAGAGGATCAGTAGGAGGCACATCAATAGAAGTAAGACCAATTATTTCATCCTTACTAGGCAATTATTTTTGATGAAGCTTTCTTCTAAACTTGGAAAAATTAAACTCATGAGACTCATCACAAAAACTGACACCGACAGTTTGTTTCTTACAATCTATTTTAGCATTAACGGTGTACAAGAAAGGTATACCAAAGATAATGGGACAAAAGTCATCTTGTGGGGAACCAAGAACAAGAAAATCAGTAGGGTATTTTATTTTCCCGCACAAGACTTCAAGGTCTCTAACAATCCCAAGTGGTGTGATGGCGTCTCTATTTGCAAGTTTAATAGTGGCCTCTATTTCTTCTATTTCAGCGGGTGCTATGCCATTCATAATTTCTTGATATAAAGCAAAGGAATAGCACTTAAGATAGCACTTATGTCACATAAACCATGATAACAGTGATCTCCTATTTTAACTGAGACAACGGGCATGCCAACAACGGGTCTATGATTACCCGTTTTATTGGGTTTGGCAATTCTAGTTGCTTCATTACAGAAGTAAATAACATGTCCATCTATATTTTCTTCCAAGAGATCCTTAACCATAACAACACTAGGCTCTACTTTAATTTGTTCATCAGGTTTAGGTGTTCTGATATAACTTTTTTTGACCACAGTTGATACTTTAGCATGTCCCTTTATCCTAACAGGGAAATGTGGTTTCTCAATATAAGCAGTAGGAACAGCTGGATCAACATTATAAAGAATAGTTTCCTCTTTAACTGGTACCAGTTTTTAATTTCTTCTTTAATAGGTGGGTGATATTTAAACCACTTATGTTTAGAGAGATCAACATGAGTAGCAAAGGAGGCTACTATTTCACAGTTAAGTCCATATTTAGTGCTAAACTTTTGAAAATCATCGGTATTCATAAAAGATTTAACACAATCATACTTAAACTTAATACCTGACTCTTTACCTTCGTTGAGTTCCCAATCTTCAGAGTTGCATTTAATTCTTTCCAAAAGATCCCACCGGAATTCAATAGTCCTCTTCATAAAAGAACCAGCACAAGAAGTATCAAGCATGGATCGATCATTATGAGAAAGCCGAGCATAAGAATTATGGATAATAATTTCTCTTGAGAGCTCATGATTGGGCATGAATATAAAATTGACTTAACACTCCCCCAAGTTATAGCGATACTTTCTCCTTCACGAGGCCAAAAATTATATATGTAATTCTGATCACGACGAACTAGATGCATGGGATAATTTTTTGGTGAAACTCCAATTTCAATCGATTCCAATTCCAAGACCCAATATCATCGCATAGCCTATACCAGGCCAATGCTTTTCTCTTCAAAGATAAAGGGAAAAACTTCTTCTTAACTTCATCTCCGCGTAAACCTGCAAGCTTAAACAATCCACAAATTTGTTCCACATATATCTAGTGCATATCAGGATGTTCGGTTCCGTCTCCTGCATAAGGATTAGCCAGCAGTTGTTCTATCATACCCGAAGGAATTTCATATTCAATATTTTCAGTAGGTGTAGTAGGTTGAGCGATAGTTAATTGTGGTTCTGGTCGAGGTGAAGATACCCTGAACAAAACCCTCAAAGGATTGTTTTCCATAGTAACAAGTGACAATAAATTTCAGCACACTATATAAATGTTTCCTTACAAAATTCCACTTACCAAGGGCGCTTCACTCCCTTGCATCGGCGCCAGAAAATAGCCTTGATGACCCACAAGTATATGGGATCAATTGTAGCTCTTTTTGATAAGTAAGAGTGTCGAACCCAACGAGGAGCAGAAGGAAATGACAAGTGGTTTTCAGCAAGGTAATGTCTGCAAGTGCTGAAATTGTAAGGAACGGAGTAGTTTGATAGCAAGATAATTTGTAACGAGCAAATAATGATAGTAGTAACAAAATTGCAGCAAGGTAGCCCAGTCCTTTTAAGGCAAAGGACATGCCAATACAGTCTCTTATAGTAAGAAAAGCGTTCTTGAGGGTACACGGGAATTCCGTCTAGTCACTTTCATCATGTTGGTTCGATTCGTGTTCTCTACTTTGATAATTTGATATGTGGGTGGATCGGTGCTTACGTGCTATTCTTACTTGAACGAACCTCCTACCTATGATTAACCCCATCGCAAGCATCCACAACTACGAGATAAGTATTAAGAATAAATTCTAACCATAGCATTAAACTTTTGGATCCATTTGGTCCCTTACAGAATAACGTAGAAACTAGGGTTTAAGATTCTGTCACTCTCGCTACCCATCATCTAATAACCAATCCACAATGCATTCCCTTAGGCCCAAATATGGTGAAGTGTCATGTAGTCGATGTTCACATGACACCACTAAGGGAATCATAACATACATACTATCAAAATATCAAACACATATCAAGTTCACATGATTACTTGCAACATGATTTCTCCTGTGACCTCAAGAACAAAAGTAACTACTCACAAATGATAGACATGCTCAAGATCAGAGGAGTATTAAATAGCATATTGGATCTGAACATATAATCTTCCATCGAATAAACCATATAGTCATCAACTAGAAGATGTAATCAACACTAGTAGTCACCCACAAGCACCAATCTATAGTTCCGGTACAAAGATTGAACACAATAGATGAACTAGTGTTTGAGAGGAGATGATGCTGTTGAAGATGTTGATGGAGATTGCCCTTCCCAAGATGGGAGAGTTGTTGGTGGTGATGATGACGATGATTTCCCTCTTCGGGAGGGAAGTTCCCCCGGCAGAATCGCTCCGCCGGAGGGCAAAAGTGCTTCTGCCCAAGTTCAGCCTCGAGACGGCGGCGCTCTGTCTCGAAAGTCCTCTCCTTATTTTTTCTAGATCAAAATGACTTATATACCAGAATATGTGCATCGGAGGTGGGCCGAGGGGAGCACAACCCACCAGGGCGCGCCTGGGCTCCCTGGCGTGCCCAGGTGGGCTGTGCCCACCTGGTGGGCCCCCTCTGGTACTTATTGCACTACAAAAAAAGACACATCCGTGACATTTTGGGCCGAACGAAATTTTTTCTGTCATACTTATGACACTTCTATGACAATAATTGTGACAAAACACGGTATCATCATAGATGTGGTGGGGTCCTACTTCTATGACAAAAAATCATTACAGAAAATGGGCTTTTCGTCCTGGGCGGGCCGGAGATGCAGCTGCATGACATTCTTTGGGCCGTCCATGACGGAAAAAACCGTGGTAGAAGCGAGGGGGAGGAAATATCGGGGTGTTCCCGGTTATGGTGGGTGGTCGGGGCCGAGCGATGTGCGTTTCTCAGACACGCACGCATCGCGTGCGAGGCGTTGGGCTCTAACTGAACCTGAGCGAGGCGTTGGGCTCTAACTGAACCCGGGCGATTGCACTGCAGGCTACGCATTACTGAACCCGAGCGATCGATCGATGGTGTTGACTAGTGCTGCTAACTGAAGCCGATCGATGCTGCCTCTGGATGAACAGTGAGCGTTGCTGGGGGGTTTGGATGAACAGTTCCCGGTGAGGGTGGATGAACAGGACCCCGTGGTGTTGCCTCTAGATGAACAGGACCCCGATAGATCGAGCTGGTTGGGGCTAGATGAATAGGACTCCGTGGAGGGCTGGATGAACAGGACCACCCCGTGGAGGGCTGGATGAACAGTACATGGTGGAGGGCTGGATGAACAGTAGCCCATGGAGGGGTGGTTGAACAGTAGCCGGTGGAGAGGGCTGGTTGAACAGTAGCCTGTGGAGTAGCGCGCGGTGGAGGATGGATGAACAGGAGCCCGTGGATGAACAAATGCAGTGGAGGCCGGAGGAGGTCGATGGTGGATGAACAGTAGCTGTGGAGGCCGGAGGGGTCGACGGTGGAGATGAACAGTATCCCGTGGAGTCCTGCTTTTGCGGTACGCCACCCCTCCCGATGAACAGGAACCCCGTTTCGACCGTAGCGCTCCAACACAAGTCTGTTTCCTCCGTTTTGCAGTACGCCACACCCCTCCCGATCAACAGGACCCCCGTTTCGACCGTAGGAGGTCCATTTCCTCCGTTTTGTGATACACCAGACCCCTCTCGATGAACAGGATCCTGTTTCGAACGTGGCCGGTCGAACACACGGCCGTTTCCT
This sequence comes from Aegilops bicornis, assembly GCA_021605145.1. Lineage (NCBI taxonomy): Eukaryota > Viridiplantae > Streptophyta > Magnoliopsida > Poales > Poaceae > Aegilops > Aegilops bicornis. Next base: position 415,976,262 of record CM038669.1, read on the forward strand.
CCGTTCCGCGGTACGCTAGGCCTCGTTTCCATCAGCTGTTCCATCCAAGACCTCCCGATGAACACGACGACGCATTCCGTTCTGACCCAGCTGGTTGGCTCCCCATGAACACGACGACGACGCTGTTTCTCCGTTTCGACCCAGCCATGTACACGAGCCCTGGCTGTACGTACGTGCGAGTAGGCGTTCGAGACCCCTCGCCAGATGTACATACGCGTGGCGATTTACTTTCTTGCACCACGGCGTGACGACGTGTACATGCTACGCAGCGCCTCTGCTAAGACACGTCGTGCCACTACATCGACCAAGATGTACGCATACCGTTCGCGACCAGAATGACAACGCTACGTACGCTTCGACCAGGTGGGTCCTGACTGTCAGGCACTTCCTTGTGTGCGAAGATGTAGCTGGTGGGTCCCAGCAGTCAGGGGTGCGAATCAGTTTTTTGCCCGGACGAACTTACTTGCGTGCGAAGATGTAGCTGGTGTGTAGCGACCCGACCCGAATGGATCAAGTATCTGTGCTTAGGTGTCATCCCTGGATCGGTATGCTGACACACACAGTACTCGATGATTTATAACAGAGGTAAATCACATGTATAAAGTAGCGTAAATACTATTACCTCAATCCAAAATTTAGCGGAAGCAACAAGGTTGTGGATTCCCATCAACACCAACGGCAAAGTTGAGTATAGGAAATCGTAACCCTAACGTATCACTTACTCGTTGTCTGAAAAGTCTGCAACATGAAAAGTTGCAGCCCGAAAACGGGTCAGCACATGGAATATGCTGGCAAAGTAACACATAGAGAATAATGAAGGAATAAGCCTATACTACATGCATATATGGCTGGTGGAAAGCTCTATGTTTACAGTTTTGCGAAAAGCCAATTTTTCCCTACTGCAAAGGAATAAATTTATTTAACTATCATGGTGGTTGTTAAACATTGAGAATGGTTTGACAAAGATTCTCAATCCCAAATAAAAGTACTCATTAAACCCAAACAAATTATATCAAGTAACGTGATGAGATCAACAGGATAATCCAAGAACTAGATAATCAAGATGTCCATAACCGGGGACACGGCTAACCATGATTAGTTTATACACTGCAGAGGTTTGCAGTTTTCCCCACAAGACTCGATCGCCTCCGCTTGGTTTCTCGTGACTACATGGTGTTTGAGAGACGGATGACCGAGACATAGTCTTTCGTAAGTGTTTGCACCTTACGATGGGTAGACCGTACCACCTACAACCCCTACATCAGCTAGTCTACCACTGTAAGAGTTCACACGACTTAATCAATTATGCCAGAGCCCATAATGGCTTGTGGCTGCACACGGAAGTTTCTAGTTTGAATAATCTCATGATCCCTTTGAGCCTGGGTGGCGGTCCCCAAAAAATAGGCAAGTCCTGAAACCTGTGTGCCTAGACAGCAAGTCCTGGAGTAACCAGTGCCTCAATCCACCAGATGTGTGTTTAAGTTGCCACCTTAGATAAACCATTAATTATCAATCTCACATCTGTCATGGATATTCACTCAAACCCAATCCACGCTTCACGAGCATAGCATGGCATAATAAGCAAACGTAGAAGTAACTCCCAAGGGTTTTGTAATAAAACAGGTAATAGGTACTACCTCAACTACTTCCCATAACCCCCAATTTAATTAGATCCTAATCATGCAAGTGTTTGAGGATAGATCTAATGCATAAAACTGGGTAGTAGAGAAAATATGATCAAGTGTTACTTGCCTTGCTGAGGATCCGCGAAACCTAGAGATTCGAAGTAACAAGCGGCGCACTCTGGGTGATCTATCGCAGACAACAACAAGCATACAATAAGTACTCATCTAATGCACGGTAAATCTCGAATAAAAGATCTAACCAGAAAGTTCAACTTAAGAACCCTGGTTGCAAAAAGAATCGAATCAAATAAAGCAACGAAAGTCAAACGATGGAAGAAAACAACTCGGTTCTAGCAAGTTGAAACTAAGTCAAATTTTACAGTAGCAAAACTTTGTTTAAGTTGATTAGTTGGAACGGCGGTTTGAAACAAAACTCCAGCGCTTGAATCACCCGATTCCGATAAACGAGCGAGAAGACAAACTAGAACGAAGATCGGATCTGAAATCGCTATCAGAAAAACAGCGGAATAAATCCGATGAGATAGAAAACGACGAACGGTTGAACGAACGGACGTTCATTAACCGAAGCAAACGGTGATCTCGTTCGTTAGACGAACGGTCCGCGAACGCCATAAACAAAACCGGAAAGTAAAACCGGCGAGAAAAACCGATCTAGGGTTTCGGAAAGAAAACCGAAACGAAAAACCGATCTAGAAAACCGGAACGGAAACCGGAACGATTTACGAAAAACCAAACCGAGGAAAAGAAAAGGTGATGTGGCGCGGGGCTAGTACCTCAAAGAAGCGAGCGGCTCCGGCGGCGGCTAGGTGGCGGCGGCGGCACTTGGCGGCGGCGGCGGTGTGGGGCGGCGGCGTAAGGGGGCGGCGACACTGCTGCTGCTACGGAGGAGAGGAGAGGAGAGGTGTTGGTTTGATGTGTTAGAGGGGGGGTGCTTGGGTATTTATATTGGGGAGGGGAGGGTTTTGCTTGGGGTAGGGGACAAGAAATAGACTAGGATTAGGAAACAAGAGGAAAAGATATAGAAACAAATACGGAATAAACGGAAGTAGGACAAGAGTCCTACTAGGATTAGGAAAAGGAGCGGCTCCCTCGGCTTCCCTTGGTGGCGCGCGCGATGGCCTCCTGGCCTTGGCCGGCCGGTGGCTTGCGGCTTGGGCCTTTGGCCCAAGGCGCTGCGGGATTTTTTTTTAAACATTCGTTTTGTTTTTAAACAGAGACAAATAAAAATAATAAAACCAAATAAATAAAAATATTGTATAGGCATATAATATATCAAAATTTGCAGAAAAAGATTTCCTACAAGATGGTCATTTTATAATGCCAAATAAAATCCACACAAAATCAGATAAAACAAAGAGTGCTTCTGCCCTAATGAAATCCAATCGAAAATCATTTTAAAAATACCAAAATTAATTCAAATTGATTTCTCTCCATTTTTCCGAGGTAGGGAATCATGTTACCCTATTTTCCATATATTTTATTTTTGGAGAAAAATAATTTGAATAAAACTCCAATAACTCCAAATTGAAAATAAATTCAAAAGAACTTTGAATTTAATTCTTTGAAACTCCCAACTCATATTTCATATGTTTTGAAGAAGTCATTTTATCTTCGCTCTTGAAAATCATTGAGTTGCATAAAGTTTCAGAATTGGAAATATTTTCCAAATGAAATTCAAATATTTTCAACACCCTTTTCATTTAAATAAATGGAAGAAGTCATGTCATCTTCTCTCCGTGGTTTTTGTGATGAAAAGAATTTGAATTCGAAGATCATAAAAGCAAAAATGAAAGTTTGGGAAAGTCCTTTTATTCCCTCTCATTTAACTTTCAAAAGTTTCGAATTCACTCACTTTCAGTCAATCAATCAAGCAATCAATCAAAACTATCTATTTGTTTATAACATTCCAAAATTTAGAATTTTGGGATGTTACATGGTGGGTCCCTGCAGTCAGGGGAAAACGTTTTTTTTTATGAAATACGATGGCCCGTCCGGTGGGTCCCCGCTGTCAGGTGTAGGAATAATTATTTTGCAGGTAATAAGGAGGCACTTCCTTGTCAAGGCCGTGGACCCAAATTGTCACCTCTCCACATACAGTCCATGTTCGATGGAAGCCGTTCCTTGACCATGTTGACCACGCCGCGCCGAGAGCACCAGGGCGGTGAACGACGGCGAGGCCTAGGAAGGGGACGACGCGGAGCCGGGGAAGACGCGACAGTGGATGCCCACGCGTAGAGGAGTACGTGGGTTCACTGGTTCACTGCGGTGTGAGGCTGCCGTCACCGTAGAATAACAGGGGGTGTGAGTGAGTAGAGGGATGGCCTGGCCAGCGGTGGGAATAGTAGGGGTGGTGAGGCCTCCGTGGCAGCACAGCCGGCCACAGGAGGCAGGAGCATGCGGCACGACCGACACTGCTTTGGGCGGCTGGAGCAAGAAGACCAGAGGTTGAAGAAGCACTACAGTCGTTGGATGGACATCGTACGGTCACTGGAGCTAGAATCGTTCATATTGACTAAGTTGACAAAGCACTCCATCCCCGTCAACTTAGTAGGCCCACAAGTCAGCCTCCCACCAAGGTGGGTCCCAACCAGTAGGGGGAGTTTTCATTTTTTTTGTGCGTAATAAGGAGGCACTTCCGGTGGGTCCAAGCTAAAAGCGGGGGAATGTTTTTTTCGCGCAATACGGTGGCCCGTCCGGTGGGTCCCAGCAGTCAGGGGGGAAACGTTTTTTCGCAAAATACGGTGGCCCGTCCGGTGGGTCCCTGCTGTCAGGTGGAGGAATCATTATTTTCCACGTAATAAGGAGGCACTTCCTTGCTGCCGTCGTGAACCCAGCTGTCAGCCTCTCCACGTATAGTCCACATCCGATGGAAGCCATTCCTTGACCACGTTGACCACGCCGCGCCGAGAGCACCAGGGCGGTGGACGACGGTGAGGCCTAGGAAGGGGACGACGCGGAGCCGGGGAAGACGCGGCAGTGGAAGCCCCGCGGAGAGGAGTACGATGGTTCACTGGTTCGGCTGCGGTGTGAGGCTTCCGTCGCCGTGGAATAACAGGGGGTGTGGGTGAGTAGAGGGATGGCCTGGCCAGCGGTGGGAGTAGTAGGGGGCGGTGAGGCCTCCACGGCATCACAGCTGGCCACGGGAGGCAGGAGCACGCGACATGACCGACGTTGCTTTGGGCGGCTGGAGCAAGAAGACCAGAGGTTGAAGAAGCACTACGGCCGTTGGATGGACATCGTACGGTCACTGCAGATAGAATCGTTTATATTGACTAAGTTGACAAAGCCCTTGGTACGCGTCAACTTAGTAGGCCCACGGGTCAGCCTCAGAAACGGTGCGCCCTAGATGTCAGGGGGAGGAATGATTTTTTGGGCGGCTGAAGCAAGAATATCCGAGATTGAAGAAGAAGCACGACATCCGTTGGATGGACATCCAACGGCCACAACTGCCAGAACAGTGTGTTGTTGACAAAGCCTTGCATACGCGTCAACTTAGTTTTTTTAGGGGACGCGTCAAATTAGAAGGCCCATAAGTATGTGGCAGAGATACATAGCCCATTTGTTATTTGTAAGAATGTACAACCCATTTTTTAATTCTAATGGAATTTACTACAACCCATTTACAATTTGTTAAAAGTACAGCCCATTTTCTAGCTAGGACAACGATTAATAATTTCAACCAACCGCTCAAAACAGAATTCAAAAAAAATTCCCACATTTTTATGGGATCCGAAATATTTTTATCCGAAATTTCTAGTCAGATTAAATATAATTTCAAAATAAAGTTGTATTACGTTAAAATCCAACGAAATATTGCGCGCAACAAGTAATGGAATTAAAATTTTCAATTTCCAAAAATAATATATTTTTAAACTAATTACGCGTTTGGTGCATTGTTTTGTAGTTACTCCCAGTTATTATAATTACATCCAATTTATTATTTCTTAAAGTCCATTTTCTTGTTAAGCCTAGTGCATACCTCCTAGAAAAGTTTGCAGCCCAGCGGGGCAGAGAATAACAAGTTGACCCGGATATTGTGTACAACTGTCGGCCCAGTTGCATTGTTGATGTTGAAAAAAAGTCCTGTGTAGTACAATACAACCTAACATGGCTACCCAGCCCACATTCAGCGACACCGGAAAGGCCCAAACAAGGCTTCTGTACAACCTTTTGAAGTCACTAAGCTCAATTAATAACTTAAGAAAAAAGTTAGATTACAGTGGAACCTAATTAAAAGCTGTCACGAGCAAAAAACTCAACGGGTCCCACTTGTGCGTGTGTGTGTGTGAGAGAGAGAGAGACCCATCGGTCGATGCTTGTAAATACATCTTTCAGCCATATGCATTGTTGATGCTCAGTAAAAACTTATATAGTTGACACAATCATATCGAACATCATAGCACACTGAACTTGCATACAAAAATTTCATACGGGCAGCACAATCAGGATGGAAGCAGTGGATCGCTACGGGTAGGGCTAAGTTGAAACCAACGAACTCGTACATAACGGTTCATCGTATTTATCAATGACAGGGAAATATCTTGAATGCTGTGCAAAGAAAATGCATGCACAACACAATAAGTTCTGCTAGCACATTAAGTTGACGTACAACCCTTTCTAAAAAAAGTTCAGGTACAAAATTAGAACATGTCACAATCAAATGTACTGGCACATCAGTGCTTCACACCCGTAGCTCGGATTTTACTAGTATCTGACAAGATTCAGTTGTTACCTCAAATTAGAGCACATCCAGGCAGCCAGCCCTGCCTCTTCTCCCAAAGAAGCAGTGGCCTCCGCCGCACGATGGAGTAGGCCATGTGCCATCCATCGTTCCGAGCAACACGGGGAAAGTCTGGCGTTGACTCCTGTAATTGACATCGTCAACGGACCCTGGCACCAACGGCGGCGGTAGGACTTCGATTGATGGATTGACCACTTCTTCGACATGCACGAACACTCGATACAGGTACATCCCTAACGTGGTCCGCGGCGGCCTTGGTGGCGGCATTTAATAGTCCAATCCCGGTTCCTGCACCGGTATCTCAACACCAATCACCTTCGGTATGGTGGACGGCTTCTTCATCCATGCCATAACCGTCAGAGCCCAGCTGTCTGGAGGAACACACATACTTACGAGCTCACCTCCAAGGTCGTTGATAAGCTCATTCATGGACGCGCTGTTCCAAGCACGTCGAGGCATGCCGTGGAAGGTAAGCTTTGTTAAAAACACAAGCTCAGAGGGCACCGAGCCCCATCCTGGGTGCCACCGATCAAAGCTCACCAGTGCGCCATCGCAGAACAAATGCCGGGAAGATTCAAACACTCGACGGCAGTCGAAAGTTGTCCGGAACCTGACGAAGAAATCAGCCGGTGGCAGACAGACTTTGATGTGCAAGTCACTTATTTGGATGCCGTGTGCAATGCCAAGAGCTTTGACAAGGTCGTCCGGCGAGACGGGAGGCTGGTCGTCGTTGATGGTTACCATCAGCACTTTGCCGGCAAACTGGTTGTCAAGCGCCGCCAAGCCACTGTTGAGCGACAACATGCAGCGACTGAATTCAGGACGAACCACATGATCTCTGGCTCGGAGATCCGCGTTGACCAGCGACATGATAGTGAGCTTGAGTATAGGGAGTACATGAGGGGGATTTGGGGGAACTGGAGTAGGAATCGAGATTCCAGAGGTGGGGGAGGGGCGGGAGATTGGGGATGAAAAGGTAGCTTGAATTTCGAACACGCGCCAATATGCTCTCGGCGCCCAAGCGCACGAAAACACCGGTGGCACCCACATATCGGCCTAAGAGTCCTTATTCTTTCTTTTTTGAAGAGCCCGGCCTTTTTTAGGATCTTTTGAGAGCCCGGCCTGAGAGTCATAATTGACTTGTTTGGCATTGTGTTACTACTCGGCCCATATTGAACGGCACCTCACTGGCCCAAACAAATGTACATCATCAAAAAGACACTGAGCTCAAATTATATAACTTGAAAAAAGGAGATACACTCAACATCAAGAATGGTGATGCCCTCATTTAGCCCACCAAAGAGTTCGAGACAATAAACAGTTCAAACAACGATATATACAACATTCAAACACCGACTAGTGACTACTATCGACATAAACAACAAGACATGATAGTTCATAAGAAGTCTTGCTACACCACCAAAATGCACCCATCTGCGGTAGCTCAGGACTCTCGTGATCCGCATTTAGAATGACATTCTAAACAGAGGCAACTATTACATAGTAAGAGTGACATAGACGAGGATGACCAAATGACAAGGAATATGCATAACAAAAGATAGAACTACCCATCCGGAACAAGCAGCGGACAAAAAGTCATTCAAGAGATGATCCAACACCATCATAATTTGCAGCCCCGCTTCAAATGACCAATGATCCGGAGACACCAGTACTCCACCCTTTCGGCGCAACAGCCCAATTACCTATCAACCTGAAGGCTTGAACCACATCACTGCCTCTCGTAATTGAGACATCCAAGGATAAAAGTTAATCTGGATGCCTTTGTCATTCTCACCTTCTTTTGGCTGCAGGCTGTATCATTGACAATCAGGGTAGTTTGCTCCCGAACTCCTAGGGCTCACCGTGTAGACACAGTTTTCCATAGAAAACAGAGCCTCTCTGCCATCAAGGTCCTTGCCAACGGTGATCTCCTGGTTAATCGGATAATTAAGTCCGAGAAACAGAGAGTGTGAACCAAGGCTGTTTACCCGCCTCCAACTAAAAAATCTTGAAGGCCCCAACAAGCTGGTATCCTGCTCATAAACGTAACAGCCACTGTCCGGTACTCACGTATTTCACGGTGCTTGTATACAGTGGGGTTTTTGCAATATAACTTTTCCGGCTCATGTGTCTGAATGATCATCAGTCTTTTGCCGTCGTCTGATTGAGCGAGGAACCAGTTGTGCTTCTCTGTTTTTGGCAAAGGTGGTGTGATTACAAAGGGTAGTAACTGTAGGGACACTGCATCATATCAAAAAGGACAGGCATTGTTAATGTAAGATCAGCATTGTTTAGAGTATGAGTAGGATAATGCAAGAAACAACATTGATATGTCCCAGTTGGAATTGGGCGGAAAATACAGGGAAATGTATATTGGGTCCGAAAATATAGAAGTGCCATGCATGGTTATACTCATGTTATCTCACAATCGATTCTTCACAGGAAACTACCATGTCATGCATGTTATGGAATCATGTTCTGTCCTCACAAACAAATTCTTCAAAGTAACTAACAGACCATGCATTGTTATATACTCGTGTTCTATGGGCAAATTTTTTGTGAGGATATTATTCTAGCCATTGATTGCTGAAGGGCGGGTATAGGTATGTACACATGGTAAGCATTACAGGATTTCACTACTTCCAAATATAGAGTTCTCCATATGCACATTTACTTCCCTAATGTATGGTTAGATGAAACCAACAATGTGGTGCATGTTTCTACATCATGAAAATGAGGAAACTAACATGGCCATTGATACACACTCATATTTAGTAGTAGTATATATATTGATGTAAAATAAGGAGAATATCCATATATTCCTAATCGTTTGATTATTCAGGGGTACAAATTGGTTGTAATGACATGATCACAATCGCATGAATTAACTCATTCCAAATATAGCTGATTTACGGTATCTCTAATATATTGCCATAGTTCTACTCAAATTCTGCTCAAACAGGGATATGCCAATCATCACAAAAGTTCAAACAGTGTCATGGCGTCATCATTAACATGAGACGGAAACAACTTACACGCGCCGTCCCAGCAATACGTGGTGCCATCTGCTTTGTCGATCGCGTAGATGATGCCATTTTGTTCAATAGCACCACAGAAGTGTGTATTAGCTTTGACGATGATCCACTACGAGCTGAGTTGTCTCCAGCTAAAGAAGGCACCGGCGTAAAGATAGGTGAGTCCGCGGTCGAACAAGGCAATTAGCTTGAAGTCTGCGTAATTTGCATGTCGTGTGGGCACTTGGCAGATTACAATCTTCTGCAAAACAAGGTCCGTCCAACTGACGTGGTAATCTAGATGACTAGGACCGCTATGGTAAAACTCTATATAATCCAACGGAGGAAGGATAATCTCATGGGGGGTTTGGAAGTTCACGAGCACCAACTTTTTACCGTCTTCTCTGAAGGCAGCCATCCAGTGGGAGTTCATGCCGACCCAGTACATAGCTGCCAAGAAGTTTCAGGCGATGGTGATCAGATCGAAGTCGAGGGAAATGATGTACGGCGACCCACTACATACCTGCAAAGAAGTTTCAGCTAATGGAGATCGGATTGAAGTCGAGGGGCATCATGTACGCCTCCGTATCATGGTGAGCTAATCTCGCAAGACCAGATAGCAGCAAGCAGGGTGTCTTGAAAAGCTTTGGCCTCGCTTCGATGATGGCCGTGTGCATGCCCCTCGAGCATGCAGACAGCCGCAGGGCGCTCAACATATCCATACACGAACAACAGAGGTCGAGGACGCCATCGGGAGATTGCTCCAATCGCGGCTCATATGGATCCTGCGTGGTTCGCGTTCGGCCATGGTGGAGTTTGGAAAGTGGGGTTTTGGGGGGCTTGATTTACGGGGGAGAAGGCTGTCGGTGCTGGAGCGGCTAGCGAGGGAATAGTGGTACTGGGGGAGGCGAGCGAGGCGAGGGTATGCGGGGCACAAAGGAGATAATGAAGAGTGACCTCAGGATCTCCGGCGAGACGGAGATGGAGAAGGAGTGGTGCTAGGGGAGAGGGAGACGAGGCAAGGCATGCTATACAACGGCAGTGACAGTGACTGCACAGTGCACAAGGTGAGGCTGACTTTGGTAACTCAGACATGCCGCCTGGACTGGTGTCACCTCGGGTGCAGGGTCTTGTCACTTCACTGTGAGGACCGGATGAATAATAGTATTTTGACCATCAAGTGTAACACAGTTGTACTACTACTACTAGTAGGAGTAGTAGGAACATGAGTACACTCCCGTGCTAGCATGCCTCTGGGTTCACTTCATCCTCCAGCTATCATCCATATTAAGTAGCGTAACCAAATTCTCGTGCATGCGTAAGCGCGGAGGACTTTTCTTTTTGAGGATAACCGCATATTCCTTAACCATAGTAGGAACATGAGTAGTACTCCCTCCGGTCCTCTTTGTCTGCATGCATAACTTTTTTCAAGATTTCTCTAATTAGTCTCACAGATATACCCTTTTGCATGCGCCCATTCCCCTCCATGCCCCGCATTCACAGCATTAATTAGCGTACGCATGAGCAACTGCAGCCAGACTCCAGCCAATAAACTGTAGCATGCAAGTGGGCCATTTTGTGCGCGTGGCAACCGAAGATCCCGTCCAATCCATTGCATGCAGCAGTCAAACCACCACAGCTCTCCTCATGCATGCGCATAACTTCTCCCATTAACTTCTCCATTGGGAACCGATTTTCCTCGGCTTTTTCACTAGTCCTTGATCTTCATTTGCATCCAAACCACACTGCATTCACATTGTTTTAACATCTTCACATCCTCACGGAGTAATTCAAGCCCCTATAAATAATCATCTTCTTCGCTTAGACTAGCCATCTAATCCTAATTCTCCAAACCATAGCCCTTCGGTCCAAATGTTCCAAATGGCGAAAAGAGATCAAGATGCAGGTTTTTAGCGTCCAACATGTCCTCGTCGAAGGCTCGTTGAGCATAGTTGCCACAGTCACCGACCACCCAAGGTTTGTTAGAAAGTGGATCAACAATGTATCCAACTCCCTCCAAAAGGTGGAGATGAATGTCATCGGTCTCAACGCAGAGTACACGGAGTGTGCCACTGGGAAGATCCAATGCGCCGCTATCCTTCAGCTATGCCTCGAAGATGATGTTTTGGTGTACCACATCATACACGCACCCTCCGTACCAGGTGAGCTTCACGATTTCTTGTCTCGGGAGGACATATACTTCTGTGGGGCAGCCATCGCAGGGGACAAACAGAAGTTGGAGCCGTACAACCTTGATTTGAAAAGCATCGCTGACCTACAAATCAGAATCAAAATTCCTGTAGAAGATTGTGATAAACCGACACCATCCCTATTCGACGTAGCAAATTTTGTGCTAGGAACAAATCTTCAGAAGGGTGACGAGACGCTGGCATTAAGGTCGTCTGGATGGGAGAATTATCCCTTGACGTACGAGCGGATAAAATATGCTACCCTCGATGCCCGTGTGAGTTTCGAGATAGTTGTAAGGTCCAGAGAGCTTGTTGCGAAGCCGTCCCCCACACCAAATGAGAACAAGAAGAATAAGAAGATGTTGCACCAGCAGCAGGGCATTATGGATGGATGAACTATTTCCTCTCTTGTAAAAAAATATTCCCTCTCTATGTATATGTATATAGATGGACTATTTCGATGGTGTGCATGTCTTTGGAACAAGTAGTAGCGTGGGTCCGCATGACTTATCCGCCTAGCTTTCTCTACTACTCCTTCCATTGATCGGTATGCAATGCATGTGTCCGTAGACATGACAACTTGTCCATGGAAGTTCAACTACGGTGACCATCATGTTTCATCCACTGCCACTCGCAATTCCCACGACGCCGCTCCAACCCACGGCACCACGTCCCCTGACGTGCGCCTCACCCCTCTCGGCCGCACCGCCCCTCTGCCTATGTGTTCATGACATGTGGGCCACCTTAAATGCGGCGAGCATTAAGTTTCTACCACAGCCACACGCGATTCCCATGATGTCGCACGAACCCATGACACCACACGTCCCCCGACCTGCGGCTCACCCCTCTCGGCCCCACTGCCCCTCTAAATTTGAATTTCAAACTTATAAAACAAAAATATTCAAAACAAATAAAGTGGGAGAGAGGGAGTATATCGTAGGATGTGTCCCATACGAAACAAGTCCCCTGGTTTATCACCGCGAAGATGCGGTTAGAAAGGAGCACAGCATCTTCGTACTCGTACGGCAACAAATTGGCCACAGACAGCATGGTCCACCTTTGACCGCCATGTGCAAGGCTCATGCTATCTTATTCAATCTCACCGTGGTTCTATCGTACCAATTCATGCGGTGGCCCGTTGCATGGCTGATCCCAATGTTGGACAAAGGTTCTACGGGAACGGTGTCACTGTTGAAAATGTTATGCAAATTGATGTTGGTACCCTCCCGTACATATGCAAGCCAATCTCCTCTCGCACCGAGCCTAACTTGTGAAACAGTGGGCAGGGGGAGAATTAGGAAATGGACACGGAAGTAGTCTTTAGAATGCATTTACTACGTGATCAAACTCATCTTACCTCCTCATTGGAGGAAATCCGAGTGCCCCTCAACGTCGGCATCTCAAGGGGACTTGCAACTACGGCCATGCCGCGCTGGAGAGACCCCCAAGGGAACATCCTCGTGTGTTCCACGGAACATCAAGATGCATTTGTATGAGTAGTTTATCTTGTGAGAGAAAAGGATGAATGAGGGAAGGCCTTTAGAGATAGAGATAGGCACTACTACTACCAATGTGCTGGCCCGCATGCTCCAATGGATCCAAAGTAGTAGAATAATACTTGTTCACGTGCTTGAAATATAAACACTCTAGTTTTGATGTACATGTGTCAGCAGACATGACAGCTTGTCCATGGAAGTTGAACCACGGCGACCATCACGTTTCTTGTTTCTACCACTGCCACACCCACACGCGATTCCCACGACGCCGCTCCAACCCTACCTGTAAGCACGACGTCCCCCGACGTGGACATGGATCCTCTGACGTGGCTATCACTGCCTTACCCTGCCTTTCCTTCGCTGACTGGTGGGACCCACACTTGCGGGTCCCACATGTCAGTGATAGAATGGTAGGATTGTTCACGTCAGGGGATCCTCATCCCCCCGACGTGCGCCTCATCCCTCTCGGCCCCACCGCTCCTCTGCATTTGTGTACATGACATGCGGGCCAGCTGAACTGCGGCGACCATCAACTTTCTACCACAACCACACCCGATTGGACGCGGTTTGGCTGCTCCGCTGCTGTGCTCCGATCCGTACTCCCGCACCATCGTATTTTCATCCAGCGGCTGTGACACATTTCGTCCCGGGCATCAATCCTCAGCTGGAGTATTTCTGTACTACAGGTAGTACCCACCGGTGTGGCCATCTACGCCTCATAACGCCCCGACGCCCAGCTGTAGCACCCTCGCCACGGCCACGCCACCACCGGCCGGTTCATCTCGAATGAGTGAGTCGCGAACCACACCATCACCATGAGAATGACATGTGGGCCAGTCGCATTTAAGGTCCGCGTGTCATTGACTCATAGGCCGGGCACTAAGCCACTGAAGTTCGGTCCCGTGGGCCCCGAGAGGGAAATGTAACTCCTGCGGCAGGCCTTGTGGTGCTCCTGCAATACGAGCTCGTGCCAAACCCGGAATTTGTTTCTTACTACTACCAACTACTAGTAAGGTACACGTGCATTGCACGCATGAGATTCTGGTGGTTTGTGCATTATGCTTCTACATGTGGAGTCTTCTAGATTCTACATGTGGAAAAATCTGGTGGAATGTAGATGATATCAACAGCCATAGTGCTCGGATTTGCCATCTTTGTACCGTCGGATTGGCTTCATCCAACGAGCAACTTACAAAGTTATGGTTTGGTTTGTAGCTAAGGTTGCCACGCCTAAGCTTAGGTGTGCCACAAGTGTGTTTGGTTGCGTTCTCGTCTCAGCATAGTTGTTCCCTCTTCATGCATGCTCAACTCAACACCCCTCTTCATGTATGCTCTCTTCATGCATGCTTCTAGTGTATTTGTGCTAATCTAGTGTGGACTCATGCACCCTCCATGCACTCTACCAAACACCCAAAAATGGGTCGAGAAGGGAACTCTTGGGATCATGCACCCTTCATACACCCTACCAAACACTCCTGGCATGTGTTTGGTTCATTGCTACACTTGTGGCTTGCCACACTTTTCTAGCTACATGGTCCACATGTCATAGACTCAACTTCTTGCCAAATCTTGCCACACTTGTGGTGGCCATTTTGTTAGCCACATTTTTTGTGGCAGACACACTTTGCCTAAGCTTAGTTGTGGCAAAGTTAGTCATGAATGAAGTTCAACCATGGAGTCTTCTATATTCTACATGTGGCAGAATCTGGTGGAATGTAGATGATATCCAACGGCCAATAGTGCTCGGATTTTCCATCTTTGTACCCTTGGATTGGCTTCATCCAATGACCAATTTTCAAAGTTATTCACACACTATATAGGGTGTATAGATATAGAGTGTCGGCCCGTTGCAATGGATCCAAAGTATATCTGTTTAGTGGAGTGCACTCTAAACACATTATCTATTTATATTTCTCTAACCTTTCGTAGCCATGCAACCAAGCCACATAAGCTTCATGGGTGCCCCCACATCATATTATTCATACTACGTTGACTGAAAAAAAGATAAATCACCCAAAACAAAATCTTCCTGTTTTTTGTTCCTACGATGTTGTGTCGTGCACGTACCTACTAGTTGTATAGTGGTAGTACTAGTTGTATAGTACAAACTTGGTACTAGTAGGAGTAGAGTAATCTGGAATGCTCCTACTCTATCAATGAGCCCCATCTGACACCAAATTTCTTGGCTTCCGTGTTACAGCTAGATCTTCCCCTCGTTTCTGTTTTCCAACCCGGCGGCGGCCGGGGTGCAGTTTGCCAATAGTCGCTTTGCTCAATGGCGGTCCCACATGAAAGTGAAAATGCTAGGCAACACGCCTTCCCTAAGCTATGTGTCGTGCTGGACGGGCCATGGAGTACTCCCGATTCCCGGGCATGTGGGGGGGGGGGGGAGAGTGCGACGCGTACACAGCAGGCCTTTTCCTTTTACAAGCAATGTGCCCGTGCGTTGCGACGGATCCAAAGTAGTAGAATAGTAGTACTTGTTCACAAACTTGAAATAAATCACTCTTATTTTGATATACTCCTAATATATTACTCCCTCCGTTCCTAAATATTTAGAGATTTCAAATGGACTATCACATACGGATTATATAGACATATTTTGAAGTGTAGATTCACTCATTTTGCTCCGTATGTAGTCACTTATTGAAATCTCTAGAAAGACAAATATTTAGGAACAGAGGGAGTTCTTTTCACTCAAAATATATTTCTCAGGCTGCTTTGACGAGCTGAGGGAGGGATGTGGTTGCTTTCAAGATAATAAGGGTTTTTTTTTTTGCAAATCGGAGCAGAGAAGTGAGCTATTGTTGCAAAAATGCCACAACATACCTCACAGCCGTTAGATGCAGATCTAATGGTCAGAAACGATGGATGGCAGACACACCACCATCACCAACTGGGTCTTTTATATGAGTATATATTTCTCAGGCTGTTTTGATGAGGTGAGGGAGGGATGTGGTTGCTTTCAAGATAATAAGGGGTTTTCTGCAAATTGGAGCAGAGAAGTGGGCTATTGTTGCAAAAATGCCACAACTTACCTCACGACCGTTAGATGCAGATCTAATGGTCAGAAACGACGAATGGCAGACACACCACCATCACCAACTGAGTCTTTTGTAGGAGTTGGAGTAGAGAAACATGTATAAATTGTAACATTTTGGTTTTGCTCCTTGGCACGATCGATAGATAGAAATAACGATTGGAAACGCTAGGGCGGGGCTATTTCCGCCAGATAAGCAGGGTACATAGTAGCTAGGTTGGTGCATTGTCTGTTTGGTCACACGCGGTCCGACATGTTCTAGTGTTTCTAGCAAGATGCCCGCTGCGTTACCGCGAAGTTGATGGAAAAGGTAAGCACAACTTATAAATTGACGGATGGAGTACTAGTTACAGTGATGCATATAATTAATCAAAGGGATCGCACTTGTCGGTATTGAATGGAACGAGAATGCAACATCACAATAAGAATTAAGGCCATGATGATGATGCGATCGCAGTGGTGGTTACAGAAGGCAAGAAGAAAGATGCATCCATCAACGTACGACCTCCTCCTTCTCAACTTAGTGCGCCGGGCCACCGACCGGTGGCTAAGGAGCGGCGACTTTTGTGGCCAGGTCGAGGTGCTTCTCAGCAATGGCATCCAAGGCTTCCAGCCTGTTGAGGAAGGCCAACGTCGTAGCGTCCTCACTGGCCTTGTAGATACCTATGTACATGATTTTATCGTACACATGGATCTGTAGGTCGATGTATTCTTGCAGGGCGAGGCACCTCGCAGCGAGCGCGACCTCCAGGTGGACATTCTTCGTGGCGTCGTGAGCGTTCATGAGGCCACCAAAGGCTTGAAAGAGGTTCGGGCATGGAGGCCGATTAGGGTGGCAGGCAATGAGGAGCCCGGGCGCGCGGGCTGGAGGAGTACGGAGATGTTGTCCACGAGCTTCTTGAGGACGGTGAACTTGTTGGTGGTGGCAACAATCATCTGGCCCAACTGAGAGTCGTAGTTGGCGTCGACGGCGCCATCCACCAGCCGATCTCTGATACGTCTCCAACGTATCTATAATTTTTGATTGCTCCATGCTATATTATCTACTGTTTTGGACCATATTGGGCTTTATTTTCCACTTTTATATTACTTTTGGGACTAACCTATTAACCGGAGGCCCAACCTGTAATTGCTGTTTTTTGCCTATTTCAGTGTTTCGAAGAAACGGAATATCAAACGGAGTCCAAATGGAATGAAACCTTCGGGAACGTGATTTTCTCACCGAATATGACCCAGGAGACTTGGACCCTACACCAAGGAATCTTCAAGGTGGGCACGAGGTAGGGAGGCGCGCCCTCCCACCCAGGCGCGCCCTCCACCCTCGCGGGGCCCACGAAGCTCCACCGACGTACTTCTTCCTCCTATATATACCTACGTACCCCCAAACGATCAAATACGGAGCCAAAAACCTAATTCCACCGCCGCAACTTTCTGTATCCACGAGATCGCATCTTGGGGCCTGTTAGGAGCTCCGGAAGGAATCCACCATGGAGGGCTTCTACATCATCATAGCCTCTCCGATGAAGTGTGAGTAGTTTACTTGAGACCTTCGGTCCATAGTTAGTAGCTAGATGGCTTCTTCTCTCTTTTGGATCTCAATACAGTGTTCTCCCCCTCTCTCGTGGAGATCTATTCGATGTAATCTTCTTTTTGCGGTGTGATTGTTGAGACCGATGAATTGTGGGTTTATGATCAAGATTTTCTATGAGCAATATTTTAATCTTCTCTGAATTCTTTTATGTATGATTGGTTATCTTTGCAAGTCTCTTCAAATTATCCGTTTGGTTTGGCCAACTAGATTGGTAGTTCTTGCAATGGGAGAAGTGCTTAGCTTTGGGTTCAATCTTGCGGTGTCCTTTCCCAAAGGATAGAAGGGGCAGCAAGGCACGTATTGTATTGTTGCCATCGAGGATAACAAGATGGTTTTTATCATATTGCATGAATTTATCCCTCTACATCATGTCATCTTGCTTAAGGCGTTACTCTGTTTTCTTTAACTTAATACTCTAGATGCATGCTGGATAGCGGTCGATGAGTGGAGTAATAGTAGTAGATGCAAAGGTGAGTCGGTCTACTTGTCTCGGACGTGATGCCTATATACATGATCATACCTAGATACTCTCATAACTATGCTCAATTCATCAATTGCTCGCGATGAGTTCGTTCACCCACCGTAGAATACTTATGCTCTTGAGAGAAGCCACTAGTGAAATCTATGGCCCCCGGGTCTATTCTCTATCATATTAATCTTCCATCACTTTATTATTGCTTTGCTTTTTTACTTTGCTTTTTATTTTACTTTGCATCTTTATACCAAAAATACCAAAAATATTATCTATCATGTCTATCAGATCTCACTCTCGTAAGTGACAGTGAAGGGATTGACAACCCTAATCGCGTTGGTTGTGTTGAGCTATTTGTTTTTTGTAGGTACGAGGGACTTGCGCATGGCCTCCTACTAGATTGATACCTTGGTTCTCAAAAACTGAGGGAAATACTTACGCTACTTTGCTGCATCATCCCTTCCTCTTCGGGGAAATCCAACGTAGTGCTCAAGAGGTAGCAAGAAGGATTTTTGGCGCCTTTGCCAGGGAGTCTACGCAAAAGTCAACATACCAAGTACCCATCACAATCCCTTATCTCTCGCATTACATTATTTGCCATTTGCCTCTCGTTTTCCTCTCCCCCACTTCACCCTTGCCGTTTTACTCGCACTCTATTTTCCGTTTGCCTTTTTTTTCTTGCTTGTTTGTTGCAATGACTCTACCTAGATTTGGTGATCTTCACCTTAAAAGGTTAGAAGAGATCGAAAGCAACGTCGGGAGTTTTATGGTTTTGCAATTTGAGCATAATAATTTCTTCGAAACGAGCTTAAGGAACAAAAAGTTTTATGAATTATATGAATAAAGAGCTCGATGATATGTCTAAAGAATTTGAAGGTTTAAGATCGCAAATTGCTCGTCTTGAGAAGTTGACTACTGAAATATCGGATAAGCAAGCTACCTTAGTTAATAAGATGGCCGCTAAACCGGATTTCTATGAAAATAAAGATGAAGATCTAAAAGTTATTGATGTGTCTCCTATCAAATCTTTGTTTTGCAATATGAATCTTGATAATGATGGGACTGAATATGATCCACCTTTACCTAGAAGGCGTTCCAAAATTTGGAGTTTTTAGATCTTGATGATAAAATTGATAAAAGTGGGATTAAAGAAAGGAAAACCCTAGATGTTGCTAAACCCACTATTTTGGAACTCAAGGAATTTATTTATGAAAGTTGCTCTTTAATTGGTTATATTTCCTTGTTGCAATTCGTGCTAAATTCTCCTCATGCTTATAGTCAAAATAAATCCTTTACCAAATATATTGTTGATGCCTTGATGCAATCTTATGAGGAAAAACTTGAGTTGGAAGTCTCTATCCCTAGAAAACTTTACGATGAGTGGGAACCAACTATTAAAATTAAGATTAAGGATCATGAATTTTATGCTTTATGTGATTTGGGTGCTAGTGTTTCCACTATTCCCAAAACTTTGTGTGATTTGCTAGATTTTCATGATTTTGATGATTGCTCTCTAAACTTGCACCTTATGGATTCCACTATTAAGAAACCTATGGGAAGAATTAATGATGTTCTTATTGTTGCAAATAGGAATTATGTGCCCGTATATTTTATCGTTCTTGATATAGATTGCAATCCTTCTTGTCCTATTATTCTTGGTTGACCTTTCCTTAGAACGATTGGTGCAATTATTGATATGAAGGAAGGGAATATTAGATTCCAATTTCCATTAAAGAAAGGCAGGATCGCTTCCCTAGAAAGAAAATAAAATTACCATATGAATCTATTATGAGAGCCACTTATGGATTGCCTACCAAAGATGGCAATACTTAGATCTATCCTTGCTTTTATGCCTAGCTAGGGCGTTAAGCGATAGCGCTTGTTGGGAGGCAACCCAATTTTATTTTTAGTTTTTCTTTTTGCTTCTGTTTAGGAATAAATAATCCATCTACCTTCTGTTTAGATGTGGTTTTATGTTTTAATTAGTGTTTGTGCCAAGTTAAACCTATAGGATCTTCTTGGATGATAGTTATTTGATCTTGCTGTAATTTCCAGAAACTTTTGGTTCACGAAAACAATTGTTAAAACTCACCAGGACGTGATAAAATAGTGATTCCAATTGCTTCTGATCAATAAACAAATTTCCTAGGTCGTCCTATTTTTTCTGAATTTTTGGGGTTCCAGAAGTTTGCGTTAGTTACAGATTACTACAGACTGTTCTGTTTTTGACAGATTCTGTTTTTCGTGTGTTATTTGCTTATTTTGATGAATCTATGGCTAGTAAAATAGTTTATAATCCATAGATAAGTTGGAATACAGTAGGTTTAACACCAATATAAATAAAGAATAAGTTCATTACAGTACCTTGAAGTGGTCTTTTGTTTTCTTTTCGCTAACGGAGCTCACGAGATTTCTGTTGAGTTTTGTGTTGTGAAGTTTTCAAGTTTTGGGTGAATTTTTTTGATGGATTATGGAACAAGGAGTGGCAAGAGACTAAGCTTGGGGATGCCCATGGCACCCCCAAGATAATCCAAGGACACCAAAAAGTCAAAGCTTGGGGATGCCCCGGAAGGCATCCCCTCTTTCGTCTACTTCCATCAGTAACTTTACTTGGAGCTATATTTTTATTCACCACATAATATGTGTTTTGCTTGGAGCGTCTTGTATGATTTGAGTCTTTGCTTTTTAGTTTACCACAATCATCCTTTCTATACACACCTTTTTAGAGAGCCATACATGAATTGGAATTTGATATAATACTCTATGTGCTTCACTTATATCTTTTGAGCTATATAGTTTTGCTCTAGTGCTTCAGGTATATCTTTTAGAGCATGGTGGTGGATTTGTTTTATAGAAACTATTGACCTCTCATGCTTCACTTAGATTATTTTGAGAGTCTTAAATAGCATGGTAACTTGCTTAATAATAATAATATGCTTGGTATTCAAGATTTGTAAAACTTCCTTTTGAGTGCGTTGAATACTAAGAAGAGTTTGATGCTTGATAATTGTTTTGAGATATGGAGGTAGTAATATTAGAGTCATGCTAGTTGAGTAGTTGTGAATTTGAGAAATACTTGTGTTAAAGTTTGTGATTCCCATAGCATGCACGTATGGTGAACCGTTATGTGATGAAGTCGAGCATGATTTATTTATTGATTGTCTTCCTTATGAGTGGCGGTCGGGGACGGCGATGGTCTTTTCCTACCAATCTATCCCCTAGGAGCATGCGCATAATACTTTGCTTTGATAACTTGTAGATTTTTGCAATAAGTATATGAGTTCTTTATGACTAATGTTGAGTCCATGGATTATACGCACTTTTCTCCCCCTTCCACCATTGCTAGCCTTTCTAATACCGCACACTTTTCGCCGGTATCATACCCACCATATACCTTCCTCAAAACAGCCACCATACCTACCTATTATGGCATTTCCATAGCCATTCCGAGATATATTGCCATGCAACTTTCCACCGTTCCGTTTATTATGACACGCTCCATCAGTGTCATATTCCTTAGCATGATCATGTAGTTAACATCGTATTTGTGGCAAACCCACCGTTCATAATTCATTCATACATGTCACTCATGAATCATTGCATATCCCGATACACCGCCGGAGGCATACACATAGAGTCATATTTTGTTCTAAGTATCGAGTTGTAATTGTTGAGTTGTAAGTAAATAAACGTGTGATGATCATCATTTTTAGAGCATTGTTCCAAGTGAGGAAAGGATGATGGAGACTATGAGTCCCCCACAAGTCAGGATGAGACTCGGACGAAAAAAGAGAGAAGAGGCCATAAAAAAAAGAAAAGGCCCAAAAAATGAGGGAAAAGAGAGAAGGGACAATGTTACTATCCTTTTACCACACTTGTGCTTCAAAAGTAGCACCGTGATCTTCATAATAGAGAGTCTCTCATTTTGTCACTTTCATGTACTAGTGGGAATTTTTCATTATAGAACTTGGCTTGTATATTCCAATGATGGGCTTCCTCAAATTGCCCTAGGTCTTCGTGAGCAAGCGAGTTGGATGCACACCCACTTAGTTTCTTTTGTTGAGCTTTCATATACTTACAGCTCTAGTGCATCCGTTGTATGGCAATCCCTACTCACTCACATTGATATCTATTGATGGGCATTTCCATAGCCCGTTGATATGCCTAGTTGATGTGAGACTATCTTCTCCCTTTTTGTCTTCTCCACAACCACCATCCTATTCCACATATAGTGATATATCCATGGCTCATGCTCATGTATTGCGTGAAGATTGAAAAAGTTTTGAGAATGTCAAAGGTATGAAACAATTGCTTGGCTTGTCATCGGGGTTGTGCATGATTTAAATACTTTGTGTGGTTAAGATATGATTTTGTAGGGATAACTTTCTTTGGCCATGTTATTTTGAGAAGACATGATTGCTTTGTTAGTATGCTTGAAGTATTATTATTTTTATGTCAATATTAAACTTTTGTCTTGAATCTTTCGAATCTGAATATTCATACCACAATTAAGAAGAATTACATTGAAATTACGCCAAGTAGCACTCCGCATCAAAAATTCTTTTTATCATTTACCTACTCGAGGACGAGCAAGAATTAAGCTTGGGGATGCACGATCGTCTCCAACGTGTCGATAATTTTGATTGCTCCATGCTATATTATCTACTTTTTGGACCATATTAGGCTTTATTTTCCACTTTTATATTACTTTTGGGACTAACCTATTAACCGGAGGCCCAGCCCGAAATTGCTGTTTTTTGCCTATTTCGGTGTTTGAAGAAAGCGGAATATCAAACGGAGTCCAAACGGAATGAAACCTTCGGGAACGTGTTTTTCGCACCGAATATGACCCAGGAGACCTGGACCCTACGCCAAGGAAGCTTCAAGGTGGGCACGAGGTAGGGGATGCGCCCTTCCCCCCTGGCGCGCCCTCCACCCTCGTGGGGCCCACGAAGCTCCACCGACGTACTTCTTCCTCCTATATATACCTACGTACCCCCAAACGATCAGATGCGGAGCCAAAAACCTAATTCCACCGCCGCAAATTTCTGTATCCACGAGATCGCATCTTGGGGCCTGTTAGGAGCTTCGTCGGAAGGGAATCCACCACGGAGGGCTTCTACATCATCATAGCCTCTCCGATGAAGTGTGAGTAGTTTACTTGAGACCTTGGGTCCATAGTTAGTAGCTAGATGGCTTCTTCTCTCTTTTGGATCTCAATACAATGTTCTCCCCTCTCGTGGAGATCTATTCGATGTAAACTTCTTTTTGTGGTGTGTTTGTTGAGACCGATGAATTTTGGGTTTATGATCAAGATTTTCTATGAGCAATATTTGAATCTTCTCTGAATTCTTTTATTTATGATTGGTTATCTTTGCAAGTCTCTTCGAATTATCCGTTTGGTTTGGCCAACTAGATTTGTAGTTCTTGCAATGGGAGAAGTGCTTAGCTTTGGGTTCAATCTTGCGGTGTCCTTTCCCAGTGACAGAAGGGGCAGCAAGGCACGTATTGTATTGTTGCCATCGAGGATAACAAGATGGGGTTTTTATCATGGAGTACTGCCACTCCATCACCACCACGTCGTCGTGCTGCTGTTGGAGCTCTCTTCCTCAACCTCTCCCTCCTCCTTGCCGGATCAAAGGCGCGGGAGACGTCTCCGCTCCGTACGTGTGTTGAACGCGGAGGTGCCGTCCGTTCGGCGCTAGGATCATCGGTGATTTGGATCACGACGTGTACGACTCCATGAACCCCGTTCTCTTGAACGTTTCCGCTCGCGATCTACAAGGATATGTAGATGCACCCCTTTCTCTCTCGTTGCTAGATGACTCCATAGATTGATCTTGGTGATGCGTAGAAAATTTTAAATTTCTGTTACGATCCCCAATAGTGGTATCAGAGCTAGGTCTATGCGTAGTTTCTATGCACGAGTAGAACACAAGTTGTTGTGGGCGTCGATTTTGTCAATTTACATGTCGTTACTAGTCTGATCTTGATTCGGCGGCATTGTGGGATGAAGCGGCCTGGACCGACCTTACACGTACACTTGCGTGAGACAGGTTCCACCGACTGACATGCACTAGTTGCATAAGGTGGCTAGCGGGTGTCTGTCTCTCCCACTTTAGTCGGATCGGATTCGATGAAAAGGGTCCTTATGAAGGGTAAATAGAAATTGGCATATCACGTTGTGGTTTTGTCATAGGTAAGAAACGTTCTTGCTAGAAACCTATAGCAGCGACGTAAAATTTGCAACAGCAATTAGAGGACGTCTAACTTGTTTTTGTAGCATATGCCGTGTGATGTGATATGGCCAAAAGGATGTGATGAATGATATATATGTGATGTATGAGATTGATCATGTTCTTGTTATAGGAATCACGACTTGCATGTCGATGAGTATGACAACCGGCGAGCCATAGGAGTTTTCTTAATTTGTTATGCGACCTGCGTGTCAATGAATAACGCCATGTAATTACTTTACTTTATTGCTAAACCGTTAGCCATAGTAGTAAAAGTAATAGTTGACGAGACAACTTCATGAAGACACGATGATGGAGATCATGGTGTCATGCCGGTGATGATGATGATCATGGCGCCCCGAAGATGGAGATCAAAAGGAGCAAAATGATATTGGCCATATCATGTCACTATTTGATTGCATGTGATGTTTATCATGTTTTTGCATCTTATTTGCTTAGAACGATGGTAGCATAAATAAGATGATCCCTCATAATAATTTCAAGAAAGTGTTCCCCTAAGCGTAAGCCGTTCGCGAAAGTTCGTTGTCTCGAAGCACCACGTGATGATCGGGTGTGATAGATTCTAACGTTCACATACAACGGGTGTAAGCCTGATTTACACATGCAAAACACTTAGGTTGACTTGACGAGCCTAGCATGTACAGACATTGCCTCGGAACACAAGAGACCGAAAGGTCGAACATGAGTCGTATAGAAGATACGATCAACATGAAGGTGTTCACCGATGATGACTAGTCTGTCTCACATGATGATCGGACACAGCCTAGTTGACTCGGATCATGTATCACTTACATGACTAGAGGGATGTCATGCGAGTGGGAGTTCATTAAATAATTTGATTAGATGAACTTAATTATCATGAACTTAGTCTAAAACTTTTGCAAAAAATGTCTTGTAGATCAAATGGCCCATGCTCATGTCAACCTCAACTTCAACGTGTTCCTAGAGAAAACCAAGCTGAAAGACGATGGTAGCAACTATGCGGACTGGGTCCGGAACTTGAGGATCATCCTCATAGCTGCCAAGAAAGCATATGTCCTAGAAGCACCGCTAGGTGAAGCACCCGCCCCAGCGAACCAAGACGTTATGAACGCTTGGCAGTCACGTGTTGATGATTACTCCTTCATTCAGTGCGGCATGCTTTACAGCTTAGAAATGGGGGCTTCAAAACCGTTTCGAGCAGCACAGAGCATATGAGATGTTCCAAGAGCTGAGAATGGTTTTCCAAACTCATGCAGGTCGAGAGATATGAAGTCTCCGACAAGTTCTACAGTTGTAAGATGGAGGAAAATAGTTCCATCGGCGAACACATACTCAAAATATGCAGGTTGCACAACCGCCTATCTCAGGTGGAGTTAATCTCCCGGATGGCCTTGATGGATTGACAGAATCCTTTAGTCGCTCCCACCAAGCTACAGGAGCTTTGTGATGAACTTCAATATGCAGGGGATGGAGAAAACCATTCCTAAAGTATATCCAATGCTGAAATCAGCGGAGGTGGAAATCAAAAGGCAACAACAAGTGTTGATGGTGAATAAAACCACTAAGTTCAAGAAGGGAAAGGGTAAAAAGGGTTTCAAGAAAGACGGCAAGGGAGGTGCCGTGCCCGGCAAGCAAGCTGCCGGGAAGAAACCAAAGAATGGACCCAAGCACGAGGTGAGTGTTTTTATTGCAAGGGAAGTGGTCCTTTGGAAGCGGAACTGCCCCAAGTACTTAAGCGGACAAGAAGGCCGGCAACACCAAAGGTATATGTGATATACATGTAATTGATGTGTACCTTACCGATTACTCGTAGTAGCTCTTGGGTATTTGATACCGGTCCGTTGCCCATATTTGTAACTCAAAATAGGAGCTGCGGAATAGCGGAGGCTGGCGAAGGGCGAGGTGACGATCTTGGCGTCGGGAATGGTTCCAAGGTCGATGTGATCGCCGTCGGCACGCTACCTCTACATTTACCTACGGGATTAGTTTTAAACCTCAATAATTGTTATTTAGTGCCAGCTTTGAGCATGAACATTATATATGGATCTCGTTTAATATGAGATGGCTACTCATTTAAATCCGAGAATAATGGTTGTTCTATTTATATGAGAGATATGTTTTATGGTCATGCCCGCTGGTCAATGGTTTATTCTTAATGAATCTCGAACATGATGTTACACATATTCATAGTGTGAATACCAAAAGATGTAAGGTTGATAATGATAGTCCCACATACTTGTGGCATCACTGCCTTGGTCACATTGGTGTCAAACGCATGAAGAAGCTCCATGCGAGATGGACTTTTGGAGTCTCTTGATTACGAATCATTTGACACGCGTCTGAACCATGCCTCGTGGGTAAAATGACCAAGACTCCGTTCTCCGGAACAATGGAGCGAGCAACCAACTTATTGGAAATCATACATCTTGATGTGTGCGGTCCAATGAGCGTTGAGGAGCCTTGTGGTGGCTATCGTTATGTTCTCACCCTCACTGATGACTTGAGTAGATATGGGTATGTCTACTTAATGAAACACAAATCTGAGACCTTTGAAAAGTTCAAGGAATTTCAGAGTGAGGTTGAAAATCAACGTGACATAAAAATAAAGTTCTTCTGATCGAGATCGTGGAGGGAATATTTAAGTCACAAATTTGGCACACACTTAAGGAAATGTGGAATCGTTTCACAACTCACGCCGCTGGAACACCTCGGTAATAATGGTGTGTCCGAGCGTCGTGTCGCACTCTATTGGATATGGTGCAATCTATGATGTCTCTTACCGATCTACCACTCTCATTTTGGGGCTATGATTTAGAGACTGCCGCATTCACTTTAAATAGGGCTCCGTCGAAATCCGTTGAGATGACACCGTATGAATTATGGTTTGGGAAGAAACCTAAGCTATCATTTCTAAAAGTTTGGGGATGCGATGCTTATGTCAAGAAACTGCAACCTGAAAAGCTCGAACCCAAGTCGGAAAAATGCGTCTTCATAGGATACCCTAAGGAAACCATTGGGTATACCTTCTACCTCAGATCCGAAGGCAAGATCTTTGTTGCCAAGAATGGATCCGTTTTGGAGAAAGAGTTTCTCTCGAAAGAAGTAAGTGGGAGGAAAGTAGAACTTGATGAAGTACTGCCTCTTGAAGCGGAAAGTAGCGCAGCTCAGGAAGATGTTCCTGTGGTGCCTGCACCGGCTAGAGAGGAGGTTAATGATGATGATCAAGGTACTTTGGATCAAGGTGCTACTGAACTTCGTAGGTCCACGTGGACACGTTCCACACCAGAATGGTATGGCAACCCAGTCCTGGAA
The DNA here is from genome assembly GCA_021605145.1 of Aegilops bicornis. Lineage (NCBI taxonomy): Eukaryota > Viridiplantae > Streptophyta > Magnoliopsida > Poales > Poaceae > Aegilops > Aegilops bicornis. The sequence continues at coordinate 416,004,002 of CM038669.1, forward strand.
ATCATGTTGTTAGACAACGGTGAACCTTCGAACTATGAAGAAGCGATGGCGGGCCCAGATTCCAACAAATGGCTTGAAGCCATGCAATCCGAGATAGGATCCATGTATGAAAACAAAGTATGGACTTTGGCAGACTTGCCCGATGATCGGCGAGCAATAGAAAATAAATGGATCTTTAAGAAGAAGACAGACGCGGATGGTAATGTTACCATCTACAAAGCTTGACTTGTCTCTAAGGGTTATCGACAAGTTCAAGGGGTTAACTATGATGAGACCTTATCACCCGTAGTGAAGCTTAAGTCCGTCCGAATCATGTTGGCAATTGCCGCATTCTACGATTATGAGATATGGCAAATGAACGTCAAAACGGCATTCCTTAACGGCTTTCTTAAGGAAGAATTGTATATGATGCAGCCGGAAGGGTTTGTCGATCCTAAGAATGCTAACAAGGTATGCAAGCTCCAGCTCTCCATCTATGGGCTGGTGCAAGCATCTCGGAGTTGGAACATTCGCTTTGATGAAATGATCAAAGCGTTTGGGTTTATCTTGAGACTTATGGAGAAGCCTGCGTTTACAAGAAAGTGAGTGGGAGCTTTGTAGCATTTCTCATATTATATGTGGATGACATCTTTGTTGATGGGAAATGATTCTAAGTCACAAAAGCGGATACGTGTATATTTTGAATGGTGGGGCGATGGTAGTGCGATTTGCAAGCAAAGCGTCGTGGCGGGATCTACATGTGAAGCGGAGTACATGGCTGCCTCGGAGGCAGCACATGAAGCAATCTTGATGAAGGAGTTCATTACCGACCTAGGAGTTATTCCCAATGCGTCGGGGCCGATGACTCTCTTCTGTGACAACACTGGAGCCATTGCCCTTTCCAAGGAGCCCAGGTTTCACAAGAAGACCAGGCACATCAAGCGTCGCCTCAACTCCATTCGTGAAAATGTTCAAGATGGAGACATAGATATTTGTGAAGTGCATACGGATTTGAATGTCGCAGATCCGTCGACTAAACCTCTTCCGCGAGCAAAACATGATCAACACCAGAACTCTATGGGTGTTCGATTCATCACAATGTAACTAGATTATTGACTCTAGTGCAAGTGGGAGACTATTGGAAATATGCCCTAGAGGCAATAATAAAATGATTATTATTATACTTCCTTATTCATGATAATTGTCTATTGTTCATGCTATAATTTTGTTATCCGGAAATCGTAATACATGTGTGAATTCATAGACCACAACATGTCCCTAGTGAGCCTCTAGTTAACTAGCTCGTTGATCAATGGATGGTTACGGTTCCCTGACCATGGACATTGGATGTCATTGATAACGGGATCACATCATTGGGAGAATGATGTGATGGACAAGACCCAATCCTAAGCATAGCACAAGATCGTGTAGTTTGTTTGCTAGAGCTTTTCTAATGTCAAGTATCATTTCCTTAGACTATGAGATCGTGCAACTCCCGGATACCTTAGGAGTGCTTTGGGTGTACCAAAGCGTCTAGCGTAACTGGGTGGATATAAAGGTACACTACAGGTATCTCCGAAAGTGTCTGTTGGGTTGGCACGGATCGAGACTGGGATTTGTCACTCCGTATGATGGAGAGGTATCTCTGGGCCCACTCGGTAATGCATCATCATAATGAGCTCAATGTGACCAAGTGGTTTGTCCCTTGATCATGCATTATGGAACGAGTAAAGTGACTTGCCGGTAACGATATTGAATGAGGTATTGGGATACCGACGATCGAATCTCGGGCAAGTAAAGTACCGATTGACAAATGGAATTGTATACGGGATTACTTGAATCCTCGACATCGTGGTTCATCCGATGAGATCATCATGGAACATGTGGGAGCCAACATGGGTATCCAGATCCCACTTTTGTTTATTGGTCGGAGAGCTATCGCGGTCATGTCTGCGTGATTCCCGAACCCGTAGGGTCTACACACTTAAGGTTCGATGACGCTAGGGTTATAAGGAAGATATGTATGTGTTTACGAATGTTGTTCGAGTCCGGATGAGATCTCGGACATCACGAGGAGTTCCGGAATGGTCGGTGAAGATTTATATATGGGAAGTTGTCATACAGTCCTTTGGAAAAGTTTGGGGGCATACCGGTATTGTACCGGGGCCCCCGGAGGGGTTTCGGGGGTCCACCGGGAGGGGCCACCTCTCTCGGAGGGCCTTATGGACCGTAGAGGGAAGGGAACCAGCCCCTAGGAGGGCTGGGCGCATCCCCCCCTTGTGCCCATGCGCCTAGGGTTGGGGGGGAACCCTAAGGGGGGCGCCTCCCTTGCTTGGGGGGGCAAGCCCCCTCCCCCTTGGCTGCCGCCCCCCTCTAGATCCCATCTAGAGGGCCCGGCCCCTCTTCCCCCATCTCCGATAAATAGAGGCGAGGGAGGCTGCAACACCACATCCAAGGCGCAGCCTCCCTCCTCCCAACACCTCTCCTCCTCCGTTAAGAGCTTGGCGAAGCCCTGCCGGAGTACTGCCACTCCATCACCACCACGCCGTCGTGCTACTGTTGGAGCTCTCTTCCACAACCTCTCCCTCCTCCTTTCTGGATCAAGGCGCGGGAGACGTCTCTGCTCCATACGTGTGTTGAACGCGGAGGTGCTGTCCGTTCGGCGCTAGGATCATCGGTGATTTGGATCACGACGAGTACGACTCCATCAACCCCGTTCTCTTGAGCAGCTTCCGCTCGCGATCTACAAGGGTATGTAGATGCACTCCTCTCTCTCTCTCTCTCTCGTTGCTAGATGACTCCATAGATTGATCTTGGTGATGCGTAGAAAATTTTAAATTTCTGCTGCGATCCCCAACAATATCTTGGTCTCAACACATGAGTAGGTGGTTCTCTCTCAGAAAATGTGTATTGGAAGTGTAGGTTCGTTCTGATGGCTCTCTCCACGAATGAAGAGGAGGTGGAGGGGTATATATAGCCTCCACACAAAATCTAACCGTTACACACAACCTGCCAAACTCGGTGGGACCGAATTGATAAATTCGGTCAGACCGATTCAGCAAATCTAGTGACCGTTAGGATTTTCGGTGGGACCGACATGCAACTCGGTAGGACCGATATGGTTAGGGTTAGGGCATAACGTAATCTCGATGAGACCGATTACACAAACTCGGTGGGGCCAATTTTGGTAATAAGCTAACCGGAGAGTTAGTCGAGTAAACTTCATTTGGGACCGATTCGCTCATTTCGGTGAGACCGAAATGTTACGAAAGGGAAACAGAGAGTTTACATTGCAATCTCGGTGGGACCGATCACTCATCTTGGTAGGACCGAAACATTACGAAGGGAAAGCGAGAGATTACAATCCCATCTCGGTGAGACAGAGATCCCTATCGGTGAGACTGATTTGCCTCGGGTTTGTGGGAGTGGCTATGACATCTGAACTCGGTGGCGCCAGGTAGAAAGAATCGGTAGGGCCGAGTTTGACTTTTGGTTTAGGTCATATGTGGATGTGGGAAAGTAGTTGAGGGTTTTGGAGCATATCACTAAGCACTATGAAGCAAGAACCTCATTAAGAAACACCTCATCCCTCCTTGATTGTATTGGCTTTTCCTATAGACTCAATGTGATCTTGGATCACTAAAATATAAAATGTAGAGTCTTGAGCTTTGAGATTGAGCCAATCCTTTTATCCTTAGTATTTTGAGGGGTCCACTTTTCTCATCCATGCCATGCCATTCATTGAGCTTTTCCTGAAATATTTATCTTGGAATAATGTTAGCTCAATGAGCTATATGTTGTTAGGAATTACCAAAACCACCTAGGGATAGTTGCACTTTCAGCAGGACTGATCATCCAGGCTGAAGAGGCCTATGTCAGGACCCATATTGGGACGGTAGGGAAGCATAGCAATGTCCGGGGTATAGATACAGTTGCTTCTCATAAATGGTAGTAACGTTGTGTCAACAGCGGCTGGATTGCCTTCCACCATAGTTGGTGCTAGTACACTAGTATCCATCCCGAATACCACCAGCGGATGTTGGAATAGGTCTAGAGTGCGACCATGCGAGACAACACACCTTACTTAGTAACATCAGCGATTACCACATGTCTGAGACAAGAAGAGGTGATCCATCGGAATAAGTTGCCAGGTGCCACTGAGTATATGGGTCTTGCTCTTCCTCATGCTCGTGATCATCAGCATCATCATCTCCCCCTTGGTTATAAAATTTTTCAAGTATAAGTGGTGGAATGTTCACAGGACCTTGGAAATACAAGAAGGTTATTTAGTAAAGGGAAACTAGGTAACCCGCATGCATGTGGATGAAACAATTATAATTACGATGGAAGACAAACATACCGAAAGCATCGAGTTCCATGCAAAAAGCGATTGCCACAGTGGTGGCAGCAAGCACAAGACCCTCGTATTAAATTGCATCACACGGTACTCATCCGTGTACGTAAATTCATTTTTGAGCAATATCCATCGAGGCGTGGAAGTAAGGGCGGCAACAAGCTTGTCGAAAATAGCAACAACTTCATAGTTTGTGTAATCCCAAGAGCGGTTGGGAACTTGACAAATTGCTATCTTCCATAGGCGATAGTCACCATGATCGTGTTGCACTCCACGTAGAATACCGATGTACTCAACCTCTGGGCAGTCGTCTGAGATTTTTGGAAGTGGAACCCGGTGGCGAGTGTACACATTCACAAGTTCCCACTTGCAGTTGTACCCAATATAAACAACCCAATCTCCATTTGCGCCTGCCCAAGCCTTTCCCTCAAGCGATGGCATATTAACATCATACGTATCATTATCAAGCGGCATCATCTTGCACAAAGGCGAGGCTTCCCTCGTCCCAGCGCCCGATCGGCGAGGTCACTGACGAAGAAGATAGGGGAGATCAAACCGCTCCTGGACCCTTGGGTTCCTTGTAACGATGTTATTAGTTGAGTCGAGAATGGTCTTGAACGAACCTGCCATGCTAGCCAAGGTGATGACGTCGCACCGATCAATGAGTTCCTCCACCACGTCATCTTTCAGATTGGGGCAAGAATAACAGGGTTGTTTCCGGCCTGTTCCCTCCATGGAGAAGATGATCGAACAATGGCAGAAGGAAAGATGAAGGCAAATGGAGGGAGGAAGAGCGTCGACAATAGTTCCAAATTGAGAGGGAAAGGCGAAGAGGCGGTGGGCCGGTTGCCACGGTACCACGAAGAGGCGCTGAGGGAGCGACGGTTGCCACAGAGGTCACCTGCAGCGACAAGGGCCGAGTGAACCGCATGCATATATCGCACACACCTTGATCGGCTAACCATTTCTTTTGTGTTTCCTAATCACAAACAGTTCATTCGAGTGAACCGTATGTTGTATATCGCTACACCTTCATCGGCTGCCCGTTTCTTTTGTGTTACCTAATCACAAATAGTTCATCCGAGTGAACCGTATCTTTGTGTATCGCACATGCCTTCATCTCGCTGCCCGTTTCTTTTGTTCCTCATCGCCATAAACAGTTAATTGAACTTAACCGTATGCCCTTCATCGCACGCAACTAAAATCTAAACCGTGTTTGGTGCATCCGTCGCCATAAGCGTTTTATACATTTTTGATGGTTTTCATACACCACCGCGTTTGCGATTATTTCATCGCATACAGTTTCTCATAGGGTGTCCGATCGTGAGTGTCGCGTTAGCGACATCCTGCAGTAGTTATATTCTCAAACTTTAATTTCTCTCTTTTGAATTTTTTTATCATTCCATATTTTTAATTTTTTTTTAAATAACTTGGTATTTTCATAAGCTTGGGTTCTCCATTCATCCAATGAGCTAATATCAAATAACCTCTTTTCACAAGCAGGTTTGAAATCATAATTAAGTTCTTTGATTGCCCAGTATGCTTTATGTTCTAACTCAAGAGGCAAATGACAAGCTTTTCCATAAACCATTTTATAAGGAGAAATAGCCATAGGATTTTTAAATGCTATTTTGTAAGTTCGGTATTTACCTGCTTGGGGAAATCCTGAGTGAAACGCCGATACGAATCCGTTGTTCGAGGCCCCACCAAGTATGCTCCGGCAAGGCTGTCCACACTAGCGTGACTCTTGAGCCAATCGCTATCGGATTGCTCGAAAGAGTGGAGAGGGGAGGAGGAGGGACCGGGAGAGCCCGGCACCGTATCCCACTTCCCGCCAGACACGTATGGCATGTGGTGATCCCTGTCGGGAACCAGAGAGTTATTCACTTGGCCTCCGTATTTACGGATGTCGCGAGCGCCGAATGCACAATGCCGGAGGAGATGGGAAGGAACAGGGACAACAGCTAAGTCCACGTAATCATTTCTTCTTGATGCATCTTGGATTTTGCATTTGTTTATCCACAGGCTTTAGTGAGTGTTCGTACTATGAAGTCCTTCGTGTGATGGTATTTTGACTAGTTATTTGCATGCACCCTCGTTCTATCAAGAGCCCTGCTCATAGAATGAGCCACTGCATTGAGAGCTACCAAGGAAAAACTTGCCGGGACGCATCCACACCAAGATGACTATTAAGGGCAAGGCCCTTATGACAATCGCGGCAATATGACACCGGCAAACAACCAGAACATACATAAGGACCAATCGTACGGAGACAAACATATAGGCCTAGAGGGATAAACGCGCATTTAAGTTTAAGCAAAGGACATTAGTTCCGCGCAATCATAAAACAGTATGATGCCTAAACACAAAGCGTACATCTTGTGTTGTTACAGGGTGGCACAAGAGCAACAATGTCTCATCATTTGGTCCGGCGGCTGTGTGAAGTCGTCGGGACGTGAAGGACCTTGGCGGCTCGAGGGGCTGACTTTCTCCTTAGCGAGTTGAGACGCCGGCACCGCCCGTCGGCTTCTTGAAACCATCGTCGAGGTCAAGATCTGGATGGCGGCGGCGATGTTGCTCAAGACCATGAGGAGGGCGTCGTGGGCTCGATCATGAAGCACTTGGCCCTCCCTCTTCATGCACCTTCACTTATCAATCAACTCGTTGAAGAAAAGTCCCAACTTAACGCTGGGGACCTCATGCATGTTGGCGAAAAAAGCTGGCCCATCCATGCCCATCACTACGATGCAGGCAGCGGGCGCATGGCGATATCGATCATGCTCCTGATCCAGAGGTTGGCCTGCTCAGATTGGTTTTCCAGATGGTCTTCTGCTTCCTTACGGAGACATTGGGCAGTGTCCAGATCTTTGGACATCAGCTGTTAGCGGGATTCAATGGACTCTGCCAAGCTTTCCAAGGTGCCGATCCTGGCCTTCAGATCCATGATGGTGCCGTTGGTAGGCTCAAGACTCTGGACTTTGGAGGAGAGCTGCGACTGCATGTCGGTCAGGAGACCTCCGTTTTTCCATGCTTCTTTTTTGAGGGCCTCCACCTCCTTGGTGCTCCCGGCGAGATCCTCAGTCAGCTTAGCCACCTGTTTGGTCAAGGTCAGTCTTGGCAGCGAATCACGGCAGCTAGATCGTCGATAAGCTTCTTCAATTGGGCAGCAGAATCGATGGCAAGGGCATCCAGGCAGCTTTGTGCTTGTCTTCCAACTCCTTGGTATCTTGCTGCCACGAGAGCTTCGAATCGTCATCCTTGGCGCGAAGGGTGGCTTCAAGCTTCTCCTCCGGAGAGAGATCTCTTGCTCTCGGCATCCAGAGTGCTGCAGTCCATGACGCGTTCGCGAGCCATGAAATCTTCCCTCGTCATGAGGCCTCTCTTGCTGCCTCATGAGCAGCTTAAACTGCTTGTCGTGCCATTTTGGCGCAGCTCAAGCACTTGCCCTTCATCTTGATCCACCACGCGGCCAGACTCATGCCACTCCTTGGCGCTTTTGCCACTTTTGGCGTCTTTGGGCACTGTATTTCCTTGACGCATGCCACCATGGACTCCAGGAAAGACAGGTCCGCCATAACAGCGGCCGAATCATCCGCCCTCCGACCCCTTGATGCAGTAGCTCCAGGATGCGCTGGAGCTCCTCGTCGAGCTCCGCCCCCATCATTGTTGACGGGCCGGGGGCTCCAGTCCCAAGCTGCACCAACTCCAGTGCCAGTTGGCTTGGGGAGGATGGCAAGGTCCTCATCACGGGCCGAGAGGAGGGAAGGGGGTGCAAGGTTTGAAAAGGAATCTTCCCTCGATCAACACTCCCACCTGCAGGCGTTCTTAGAAGCATGCTCCGCCACCGCCAAGGAGTCTTGAACGTGCCCAAGAATGGGGCTCTGTCCCTCCATGGTGGCAATCTTGGCAGCCTCATCTCTGATAGCTCTCCCTATGTTGGCCACCTCTTCCTAGCAGTTTGGCTCCTTGAGTGCGGAGAGAGGCTGTAGGCGAGAGGACAAGCAAATGGAAAAAAGACAAAAGTCTTTAAATAATTTCCAGGATATAGGGAAAGGAGATATGCACCAAGAAGAAGGAAGAAGAAGAGCAAAATTTGAGTACCTGGAGAAGCCTGCCGGACAGGGGCCTCAGTTTCCCAGCGATGCACTGTTGTCAGACCGTGAACTCTACCCCTGCCTTGGCGATCACGGCATCACTTTGTGCGGTCTCGTCCACAGAGGGCCTCGCTAGAGGTTCTTGTTGAGGCAATAGGAGGAACCTGCCCTCCCGAGGGGGACTCGTCCTGCGTCGTCTCACCACCTCCTCCAGCTGAGGGGATGGGGAGCTCATCTCCGTCATCCTCGGCTGAGGAGACCAGCCCTCCACCATTAGTCCAGGTATTTGGGCTGGGGGCTCGATGCAGGATCCTCCGTGTTGCTCCCGCCAAGTCAATGTCGATGTCAAAATCGGCGAGATCTTGGGTAGGGGTCCCGAACTGTCGTCTAAGGAGCAAAAGGTAACAGGAGGCGAGGACACGATGTTTTACCCAGGTTGGGCCCTCTCGATGGAGGTAATACCCTACTTCACCTTGATTGACTTTGATGAGTATAGGGGTTACAAGAGTTGATCTACCTCGAGATCGTAATGGCTAAACCCTAGATGTCTTGCTGTATGATTATGATTATTCTTGCCTCTATGGACTAAACCATCTAGTTTATATAGACACCGGAGGGGCTAGGGTTGTCTGAGTCGGTTTACGTAGAAAGGAACCTTTATATCCGAGCGCCAAGCTTGCCTTCCACGCCAAGGAGAGTCCCATCGGACACGGAGGAATGCCTTCCATCTCGTATCTTCACGGCCCATGAATCGACCCATGTCACATAGCCGGACGCCTTAGTACCCCTAATCTAGGACTTCCTCAGTAGCCCCCGAACCAGTCTTCAATGACGATGTGTCCGGCATGTACATTGTCTTCAGCATTGCAAGGCGGGTTCCTCCTCCAATACTTCAAAGCATATGAACCAAATGACTGTATTCGGCTTTTACATCTTCGGTCTTCGTGGGTGAATTCTTGAACAACTTCGGCTTTCGTTAAATGTTATACCCTTGACCTGCGCCATTGTTGCCCCGGCTTCCACGTCGAGATGAATACGAGGGTCCAAGCATTTTTACACATAAAACCTGGGCCATGTAGGGAAGGCTTCTATTTAAGGAGATTGAATCTCAGATGCCATTCCACACCAGGCAGAAAATCCTTAGAGCTTGCCACAAGAAACCACGCAAACATGGCCAGCGCCCCCAGTTCCTCCTCCCGCCCCCATGGCCCTGAAAAAGGCGATTGGGAGAGCTGCTCAGTATCCCATGCCCAATCGACCAAGCTCCAGATGTAGGGATATCTCCCTCCACGGATCTAGTCCCCGTTCGGGCGGGATTAGCTTCCATCAACAGCGACGCCCTGGCAAAAAATTTCCCCAATCCTGCTGAGGGGGAGCGAGTGTGCTTCGTTTCCTCTCTATTAAGAGGCGTTGGATTTCGAATCCATCCTTTCCTCCGAGGTCTCCTGGAGTACTATGGCCTCCAACTGCACAATCTCACGCCGGGCTCAATTTTGCACATCGCGGGCTTCGTCGCTCTCTGTGAGTTGTTCCTAGGCTGCGAGGCCCATTTTGAGTTATGGAGGAAACTTTTCTGCCTCATCCCTCGCTCCCAAAAGGGATCCATATTCGAGGTGGGCGGCACCGAAGTGTGGCGCCTGCCGGGACAGGATACCTGTCCGACACTCCAAAGAAGGCATCCGAAGAGTGGCCCTCGGAGTGGTTTTATATGAAGACATTGTTCTCTCAGACCCAATCCGACGGGGCCTACCCGAATTTTCCAACGCTCCATTAAAGAAACGCCATAGCTGGCGCCCCCGGAGCCTCAAGGAGGGAGATAGCGCGGAGTTTAAGAAGTTAATGGACAAGATAAAGATACTCGCCCAACCCGGACTGTCCATGATTGAGGTCATGGCGATTTCCATAACACGAGGTGTTCAGCCACTCCAATCTAGAGGACTTCCCATGTGGAACTATAACGGGGAGGATGACACATCTCGCTACAGGCGTAAGGGTCCGGACAACTTCGCCGCCCTGGCCGTCATGTTGGCTGATCTGTATAAAGGGGAGAAAGAAGAGTTCACTCGCCTTAAATGCCGACAAGGCTTTTCCATGTACAATCCTCCCAGCTGGGTGAGCCTTTGCCCATTAACTTTACTCGATCTTCTTCTGAGTCGTATCTATTTGAACTTTAATCGATTATCCTTAACAAGAATGGAGGAAAGCCGTCGTGAGGATTTACTGACCCTGCTCCTGACCTTCATCAAAGAGGTATGGTTTTAAATATGCCCTATGGCAATCATACCATTTCTTCTGCGCCATACTTCAGGAAGAGCGTTTGCGAATTGTATCACTGGAGATCTCGCCGGACACGCGTCCACCAATCCGACCCGGATCCTACCTCCGAGGCTAGAGTTGATATGGGTGCAATGCGGATTGTCCTCTCTCGAAGATTCGGATAATGTATCTATCACCAACTCCAAAGTGGAGAGTGCAATGAGCGATCGGCGGCGGAGGGCCGCTATCTGCGACCCCACTTTCTTGAAGAGGCATTTAATGCCTTGACTCGTGGATGCATACCTCCGAGCTACTCGAGATGGGCTTCTTTGGATCCACTTACCGACTTTCAAAGGATATGCGGCTAAGATTGTACAATGTAGATTTAATAATCATATACCAGTAGCCCCCGAGACTTGAAACAGTTGAAGCAACTGATTTAAGGATCCTTGTATAATCAGGTACTCACGGAGAAGAACAATATGCTATCTCAGGAGCTGGAAAAATGTCAGACCCAGCTAACTGCTGTCACCACCGAACTGGAGAAGTCGAAGGAGGCACCGACTGGTGATGTCCCCTTCTGGCCGGAAAATATAATCATGTGCCAGTAATGTTTATTTAAATAAAAAATGTCGTATTCTGATGGCAGGATCATCGGATTAATAGGACGAGAAACTAAAAGGCCGTGTAGGCGGACAAACAACATGCCGAAAGTCTTGAGGCTGCTGGTCAACATATCTTGTGAGGACCATGGATGAGAAGAACAAGCTACAAGATGCCAACACCCAGCTAGGCGAAGAGCTAAAAGACATGCGAGTCCAACTGGTGGACGCCCTAAAGGAGAACAAAAAGCTGAGAGGCGGCATATTCAGTATGCCTTTTAACTTATTTTCATAAAGTTCAAAAGTTTAATCGTAATCAAGTTTATTTACGTAGGTGTCTTGTGACAGGCGGCCTGAACAAGAGGTGTCCGGATTTCAAAGGCGACCTGCTACAAGAGCCGTCCAAGATGCCGAAAGCGAGCTCGGAAGGCAATTAGAAACATTGCTAAGGCTTTATGGTCACCGATTCTCCTCCGGGAAGTATGGAGGAGCTTGTGAATTTATTCAAGGGAGCTTGGCGCCGTTTGCGCTTATGGAAGATATCGGCGTCTTTGAGAAGGTGCTCGCGAAGCCTGGGCCATGGTGAAAACACGGTACACCAAACTTGATCTGGATCATATGGCGCGGGTCGGACCTCGACGATCCGATGGACAGGAAATTCGGTCGACCTAATATGCGACCAAGTGAAGATGGCCGCCAAGTATTCACAACAAGATTGTGAACTAGACAAGCTGTTAGAGGGTCTAGAGGAAAAAGAAGTTTTTGAGTCCAAGTAGCAATGTACTTTCATCGACAAACTTGTCTCCAACCGAATTTGTAAAACTATTGTCATGGCAGACTTTCTGCTTCGACCTCCGAAAACCCGAGGGTTGGAGTGTTTCCGGATACTATACCTTAGGTAAACACCAAAGTATGTTCGGAAACCAGGCAGTCTGGTCATAATTGCTTGAACAGACAAGTTGTATTCGGGGAGTTATGTTATATTACATTTAATTGTAAGAAACATCTTCCAGAGAGAATAGTTCTGTTAAGGGTTCCTTTCCTTGGGCCAGCATGCGTTTTTGTTTACATGCCGAAGCTGTGATGCTAACGATCATAGTGTACGTTATAGTCTGGGGGTTGTATATTGCAACGAGGGAAATTCTTCTTTTGCCCGCCGACCATTTATTCTCTTAAGAATGCTAGCTTTCGGCTTCACCCAGTCTGAGGTACAGGTCCGGATAACCCGGTTGTAACAATCATAGAGGTGCTCCCTTTATGCCCTAGCCGAACAAGCGGGAACATAGGGCATAAGCACAGGAGCCAGGCAACCCAGCTTGGAAAAATCTTAAGTCATAAAAGGTGCATATAATGGCGAAGGAAATACATATGAGTGGACAACACATATATACGGTGAGCTTGATGCACGAAAAATGATAATGAAAATAAACTTACATGAAAAGAAGCCCCGTGTATTGTGGGGTATGTACATTTAAAGATGTACACCCCTCAAGTAACAGTGTATCAATCATAAGCTAGAAGTCGTATAAAAACAAAAAAAGGAAAAAAGTGAAAGAGAGAGAAACGGGTACATGTGCGGATTTAGGCGTATAATCTTCGGAGCCGGGCAGCGTTCCATGGGTTTGGTTCCAAGCGATTATCTGAAGCATTGCGAAGGTGATAGGCTCCTCCAGTGAGAACTTCATCTATAATGAAGAGACCCTCCCATTTGGGCTTGAGCTTTTCCTTTTTCTTCTCTGGTAGGCGTAGAACGAGTTCACCGACATTGTAAGTCTTTGCCCATACTTCCCTGCTTTGATATCGCCGAACCAATTTGTTCATAGAATGCGAGCGGGCCTTCACGACATCGCGCTTCTCTTCCGGCCGTCCGGATCGTCATGCCGATCGAGCTCGGCTTCTCTCTCTTCGTACATGCACTTTCGAGGAGTCATGAATAATGTCCACAAGGCAAAAACTGCCTCCGCGCCGTACACCATGAAGAAAGGTGTATATCCGGTCATGCGATTGGGCGTGGTCCGCAGCCCCAGTAAAATCGAGTTCCTCAACCCGATGCTTGTCCGATTCTTTCAGATATCACACTAGTCTGCAGGTTTGATGCGCTCATTATTAGGCCATTAGCGATTCGACGACCGTTTATGCGAGGGTGGTATACGGAGGCATAATCAAGCTTAATGCCCAAATTAAGCGCGCAAGTTTTCACCTCATCGGCCATAAAGTTAGAGCCATTGCGAGTAATACTAATGTTCAGGACACCATAACGGTGTGCGACACGATATAAAGTCTATCACCGGTCTGGCCTCGGCCGTTTTGGTAGTTTGGCTTCTATCAATTTAGTGAACTTGTCAACCATAACGATAAATATTTCTTCTTATGGCTTCCCTTTAAGGGGTCCGACCATGTCTAGCCCCAAACATCAAAAAGGCCAAGTAATGGGGATTGTTAAATGAGGCGGTGGGCGGCATATGGCTGATGGGCAAAAAGCGGCATCTAACATGGCGCCGTCTGAGGTCTTGGCGTCTGCTTTCGGGCCGTGAGCCAATAGAAACCTGTCTGAAGGCTTTACTTACAAGGGCCCGAGCTGCAGCGTGATGACCACCAAGACCGGCGTGTATTTCAACCAAGAGCTGTAGTCACGATAACCCACAAGTATAGGGATCAATTGTAGCCTCTTTACGATAAGTAAGAGTGTCGGACCCAATGAGGAGCTAAAGGTAGAACAAATATTCCCTCAAGTTCTATCGACCACCGATACAACTCTCGACGCTTGACGCTCGCTTTACCTAGAACAAGTATAAAACTAGAAGTACTTTGTAGGTGTTTTTGGATGAGGTTTGCAAGAATATAAAGCGGCGTAAAAGCTGGGGCTGTTAAGAAGTAAAAGACACAACTGAAGTAAATATAGCGAAGTGTGGAAAAGTGATGGTAGGAGTTGCGAAATTGTCCCTAAGCAATTGACTAGTTTACTAGACTGATAGCAATTCATCAAGCACCGATAGGACAACGAAAATCTACTCAGACATCATAGGATGGCAACACATCATTGGATAATAATATGAAGCATAAAGCACCATGTTCAAGTAGAGGGTACAGTGGGTTGCGGGAGAGTGGACCGCTGTAGATAGAGGGGGGAAGGTGATGGAGATGTTGGTGAAGATGGCAGAGGTTTTGGTGAAGATCACGGTGATGATGGTGGTGGCCACGACAGCGTTCCGGCACCACCGGAGGAGAGGGGGAGAGGGGCCCCCTTCTTCCTCTTCTTCCTTGACCTCCTCCCTAGATGGAAGAAGGGTTTCCCCTCTGGTCCTTGGCCTCCATGGCATGGGAGGGGCGAGAGCCCCTCTGAGATTGGATATGTCTTCTGTTTCTCTTTGTTTACTGCGTTCTGAGTCTGCCTGCCCTTTCACGTTTCGTGTATATATGAAGATCTGTAACTCCGATTGGATTGAAACATTACGCGTGAATTTTTACCAAAAATTAGCTTTATTGCGGCGAAGAAGGGCATCATCCACCTTCTGGGTGGACCACGAAGTCGAGGGCACGCCCAGGGGGTGCGGTCGCCCCTTGCCTCGTGCCAACCTTGGACCCGTTTGGCGTTGATCTTTCTCCCAGATTTTCCAAATATTCCAAAAATAAGCTCCGTCCGTTTTTATCCGTTTGGATTCCGTTCGATATGGATATTACATGAAACATAAAACATACAGCAGAGCGGGGGCGGCCTTTGGGCCTTTGGATCAATACGTTAGTCCCAAAAATAGTATAAAAAGTTGCCAAAAGTATATGAAAGTTGCATAATATTGGCATGGAACAATCAAAAATTATAGATCTGACGGAGCGTATCGGCATCCCCAAGCTTAATTCCTGCTTGTCCTTGAGTAGGTAAATGATAAAAAGATAATTTTTGATGTGGAATGCTACCTAGCATAATCTTGATCATATGTCTAATCATGGCATGAATATTAAGACACGAGTGATTCAAAGCAATAGTCTATCATTTGACATAAAAACAATAATACTTCAAGCCTACTAATAAAGAAATCATGTCTTTTCGAAATAACAAGGCCAAAGAAAGTTATCCTACAAAATCATATAAGTGCGGCTATGCTCCATCTTCACCACACAAAATATTCACATCATGCACAACCCGATGACAAGCCAAGCAATTGTTTCATACTTTTGACGTTCTCAAACCTTTTCAACTTTCACGAATACATGGCGTGAGCCATGGACATAGCACTATAGGTGGAATATAGAATATGATGGGGGTTATGTGAAGAAGACAAAAAGGAGAAAGTCTCACATGAGCCTAATTCATTGTGCATTTGTAGTCCAAAGCAAATCTAAAACTATGCACAAATTTAGGGGGAGCTCTTGCTTATCACATACTTCTCAAAGCGACGATGTTATTTAAATTTTATTATCGTTGGTCGAAGCTTTGATCTATATGTTGACATCAATTACCAAAAAGGGGGAGATTGAAAGTGCAACTATCCCTAGGTGGTTTTGGTAATTCATAACAACATATAGCTCATTAAGCTAATGCTATTCCAAGACTATTGTTTCAGGAAAGCTCAATGAATGGCATGGCATGGATGATGAAAGTGGATCCCCTCAAAATACTAAGGACAAAGGATTGGCTCAAGCTCAAAAGCTCAAGACTCTTCATTTTACATTTAGTGATCCAAGATCACATTGAGTCTATAGGAAAAGCCAATACTATTAAGGAGGGATGAGGTGTTGCTTAATGAGCCTCTTGCTTCATGTGCTTAGTGATATGCTCCAAAACCCTCAACTACTTTCCCACATCCACATATGACCTAAACCCTAAAGCCAAAATCGGTCACACCGATTCTTTCTATCAGCGCCACCGATTCCAAAGTCATAGCCCTTTGCCACAAACCCTAAGCAAATCGGTCTTGCCGATGGGATCTCGGTCTCACCGAGATAGGGTTGAAATCTCTCGGTTTCCCTTAGTAAGTTTCGGTCTAACCAAGTGAGTGATCGGTCCACTGAGATTGCAATGTAAACTCTCTGTTTCCTTTTTGCTAACATTTCGGTCTCACCGAAAAGAGCAAATCAGTCCCACCGAGTTTACTGACCAACTCTCTCAGAAAGCTTATTACCAAAATCGGTCCCACCGAGCTTGTATGTCGGTCTCACCGAGATTACGTTATGCCCTAACCTAACCATATCGGTCTCACCGAGATGCATGCTCGATCCCACGAAAATCACTAACGGTCACTAGGTTTACTAATTGGTCCGACCGAGTTTAACGATTCGGTCCCACCGAGTTTGGTAAATTGTGTGTAACGGTTAGATTTTGTGTGGAGGCACTATTTACCCCTCCACCTCCTCTTCATTCGTGGAGAGAGCCATCAGAACAAACCTACACTTCCAACTTACCAGTTCTGAGAGAGAACCACCTACTCATGTGTTGAGGCCATGATATTCCATTCCTACCATATGAATCTTGATCTCTAGCCTTCCCCAAGTTGCTTTCCACTCAAACCCTCTTTCCACCAGATCCAAATCCTATGAGAGAGTTGAGTGTTGGGGAGACTTATCATTTGAAGCACAAGAGCAAGGAGTTCATCATCAACACACCATTTGTTACTTCTTGGAAGTGGTGTCTCCCTAGATTTGCTAGGTGTCACTTGGGAGCCTCCGACAAGATTGTGGGAGTTGAACCAAAGGGAGTTTGTAAGGGCAAGGAGATCGCCTACTTCACGAAGATCTACCGCTAGTGAGGCCAAGTCCTTCGTGGGCGGCGGACATAGTGGGATGAACAAGGTTGGCCTTCTTCGTGGACCCTTCGTGGGTGGAGCCCTCCGTGGACTCAACATGGCAGCCGTTACCCTTCGTGGGTTGAAGTCTCCATCAACGTGTGGATGTACGATAGCACCACCCTATCAGATTCCGACAAAAACATCCGATGTCTCAATTGCGTTTGAAACCTCCAAACCCTTCCCTTACTTTCTTGCAAGTTGCATGCTTTATATTCCGGCTGCCAATATACTCTTTGCATGCTTGCTTGAATTGTGTGATGATTGCTTGACTTGTCCTAAAATAGCTAAAATCTGCCAAACTATAAAATTGGGGAACGGTTAAGTTTTTATTGGTCAAGTAGTCTAATCACCCCCCCCTCTAGACATACTTCAAGGTCCTCTGACCCCTTCGATTATATCGGAACTATGTTCGAAATCCGGGGGTGTGATCAGCTCCGGACCAGGGTTGCCGCTCTCGTCCTGCCACACCACCGATGGCTTGAAGAGCCTTTCCACAAAGGTGTTAGGTGGGACGGGATCGTGTTTAGTGCCCATGCGAGCAAGGATGTCGCAGCGGCTTGATTACTCTCTCAAAACCCACGTGATGAAACTTCGAGCCCCTCGAACCAGGCTGATATTTATTTTGAGTGCGGCGTTGCGGTAGGCTGCCATCTCCGGATCCTTTGCATCAATTCTCCGTCTATTTGGGATATGCGAGGTTGGAGTCCCCAGCGCACCTTGAGGCGTTGTATTATGCCCATGGAGGCGGCCATTAGTCCATGCGGCAGGCCTCGTGTTGACTGCATTGTTAGAAGTCTGTATAATATTTGTAGCACATAGCAATTTGTGTCTCTGTGGGGGATGTCAAGATGACACCAGCCCCAAGTCCCGGCTAGCATTTTGGGAGCCGTCAAAGTGCATCACCCAGGTTGGAATATGTGCCGTACTCTTTAGGGAGTTTGGCCTCTGTCCGTCGACATTGAACTTGAAGTCAGCCAACACAGATTTAATTGCTCGGGCGTGGCTTGACGTTATTTCAAATGGTAAGATCTCAATGGCCCATTTAGCAATTAGACGGTGGCGTCGATTGTTTATAATATCATTGAGTGTTAAGTACTTTGGGAAGCCACTCATGATCAAGCACTCTTGAAAGTTGTGCCACATCTTACGAGATGCCATAAAGACCGCATAGGCTATCTTTTGATAATGCGGGTATCGGGATTTGCACGGTGTAAGGACCATCGATACATAGTATACTGGTTTTTGGAGTGGAATTTATGTCCCTCTTCCTCTCGTTCAGCAGCGAGCACCGCACTTCCACCACCGGTGAGTTGCGGAATATGTAGAACAACATTGGCTTGCCGATATTTGATGCGGCCAGGATTGGTTTGCTTGCTAGCAGGTTTTTATTTCTTCCAATCCGGTTGCTGGAAGCATCCGCCCACACGAAGTGGTGATGCGTTGGAAGCAAGCGATATAATGGCAATGCCTTTTCTCCTAGTCTCCCGGAGATAAAATGGCTCAAAAGCTGCCACATGCCCGGCTAGTTTTTGGGCTGCTTGAGATCTGTTGGTGTTGCCAAGCGCTGTGACAAGGCCCGGATTTTGGCTGGGTTTGCTTGATTCCTCTATTGGAGACAATGAATCAAAAACGTTTTCCGTGGAAGCCTTAAAAACGCATACTTTTTCCGGATTGAGCTGTATGCCATATGTTCGGAGGTTTGTCGAATGTGAGGTGTAAGTATTCCACCAATGATTTCGACGATACTTGGTTTTGATGACTCATGTCATCGACATATACCTCCACCGGTCTTGACGATTTGTTTTTCCGGGCATGTTTGAATCATCTATGCGCTGGTAAGTGGCGACGGCAAGCGTTCTTGAGCTCCGGAAGGCATAGTGTTGAAGCACAAGGGCCACATACGAGGTGATGAATGCCGTTGCGGCCTCGGGTCGAGATTCCTTCATCTTAATTTGATGATACCCGGAGCTATGCATTGAGGAAACACAGTTGAATCATGTTGCATGATTCGCGTCAATAATCTGGGTCGAGTGGGAAGGGGTCCTTAGGGTAGGCCTTATTAAGGTATTTGAAATCGACACACAAGCGCCAGATTTATCCTTTTTTCGGCACCATGACTAGGTTTGCTAGCCAGATCCGGATGTTTGATTTCTCTGATAAACCCGGCTTCAAGTAACGGCTAGCTCCTCTCCCATATGCGCCTCGCCGATTTGGGTTGAAAATCGCCGTGGCGTTTGCTTGACTGGTTTGTATCCCTTCAATATGTTGAGACTATAAGTTTGGCCAATCGGCGGTACATTAGAAGTTCTGGAATATCCGAAGGAATTGCCAAAGCGAAGATGTCCCGATTTTCTCGCAAAAACCAGCGTAATAACGGCGTCGCCGTCCGAGATCATGCTACGCCCTTCTAATGGAAGCCTGTCTTCTGCTGGGGTCCGTCGGGTGAACTAGCTGGTTGAAGGAAGTGGACTTGGGTCTCTTATCGAGGATTACGCCGTTACATCCCTTTCATCACCGGTGGAATGTAGGGGTAGGTCAATTCTTGACGCCATGAGGGCCTCGAGATAGTGCCTCGAGGGCCAAAGAAGCGGTTTGTTTTTACGACGCGAGTGCTATGTCCCGTCACTAGTGATAGTGATAACTCCATTGGGCCCTAGGGCATTTTGAACTTCATATACCCATAATGGGGTATGGCTTGAAAGCGTGTCGCGAAGTGCGTCTCGGCGCCCGGCTGGCGTGATACCAGCTGTTGAAAGGTGTCACGTGGAAGAGTGACTCCGGACCTATAGTTCTCCGGTGTGCGAATACCACGTCGATTTTGATTTTCCCGAGCATCTTGCTTCCCCAACTGGGTATAATGCCTCTAAAGGTTGGGGACATTACTCTACGTCGATGCGACTCAGACCATTCATTTGCATTTTATTGAGCATGTCCTCATAGATGAGGTTCAGTCCGCTGCCACCCTCCATTAGCACTTTAGTGAGCGAAAGCCATCTACCATTGGGTTTAGGACCATGGTTGGTGCAGCGGACTGATCGGGACCTTGGTTAAGTCATAAACATGAAAATTAATTGTCGTGTATGCGCTCCAAGGGTTTCTTGCTACTACTTTGCGAGTTCAATAGGTCGCTGGAGGCCGCTACTTTTGCGCCGATTATTTGATGAAGGTCTAAAGAAGACCCGTGGAATCACGTTGAGATCTTAGTCCTCCCAAGAGTACTTCTCTTGAGGTAGTGTTGGTGAGATACCCTCGCCACTTTTTGGCCACTATGGAGTATCCAACATGCCAGCCATTAGAAGCTATGCGTTCAGATCGGTATTTAGTGTCATGTGTATTTGTGGGGCCTATCAAGCCATTCCTCGAAAACAGCTCTATATGGCGTCACCATAGAGGGCTTAATTTTATTGTCCACGGGACAACGGCCAAAAAACACTCTGCGAGGTGTAGCTGTGCATTCTTTTTGTTTCTCGAGGCGATAGGCTTAAAGGTTCGCAGTTCCCATCGGGCTGTCTAAGATTTTTAGCCAAGCGGCTTTCCATTCCTTGGCAGATTTCAGTTACTATGTGTGTCAAATCTGCAAAAGTGCAAGACTGCTGAACACGGCAGTTGAGAGCATTAAAGTATTCCTTATCTGATCAAGACAGCTTGTTGCGGAATCGGAATGAAATCACGTTAATAAATCGTCAGCAGTTAATCTTTGATCTTGTTTTTTTAACAAGGAGGAAATCTGGCCCAAAAAGTGGATGGACTATTTCGAGGCTGTCTGCTGCTACTTTGCTGTACGATTAGATCGCAGATATGTCCAAAGTGAATCAGGAATTGCTTTGGGAATATTATGCGGTGGGTGGGCGGGAGCTTAAATTCACGCTTTCGACCCAATCGTGGAATCCAGATTTTGATGAATTTCCGAGGACCACCAAATGGAAGCTTCGAGAGTGTCCGGCTAGGTTTCGCATTCTAACATCCGGGTGTTATGTTCGGAGAACAGGAGTGTCCTCCAGAGAAGGGTATCCAGCCCTCCGTAAGCTTGGAAATCCGAACATAGTTCGCTCTCCGCCAGGAGGAGTTATTGCTGGCTGTTCGCCTCCACAACTGCTACTTAGATGCGCATCGGGCGAGATGTCGATTGATTTCTCTAATCGGGCGAAGCCCAATCCGATCATAATCGGGCCATGACTCTCAAGGTAGCGCGGCGATCTATCAACCCGTTTAAAGACGCTACATCCGCCGGATCCATCTTGTCGTAGTATTCGGGGCCGATGCGGAGATGATTTTTGGCAACTTGGG